>CP126899.1:11135000-11517500 GCA_030440675.1 Furcifer pardalis | reverse complement strand
AAGGGACTCCCGGAACTGGATCAGGGGTACTACTGGGGTCACGCTGCGCAATGTGGAAGGCAGGTGAAATCCTGTGGCATTCTATTCTCACGGCAGTCTTCATGGCTGATCGCCAGGAGGATCGCCGATCGTCAGAATCGGCTACGGCAGAGGAAGAATGTCCTGATGGAGACGGGGATGACCTTTTCTTCTTTCCTTATTTATTGCTTCAGCTGAGATCCGAAAGGACATGAGCGGCCATTACCAGAACGCCTTGTACCTGGGAGATGTGGCGGAGAGGGTGCGGATCCTGAAGAACTGCGGGCAGAGTAAGTCCATGGGAAGCCCCCCCCCGGTCCTTCTAGTCCTGTGATGGTCAACCTTGGCGCTCCAGATGTTCTTGGACTTCAGTTCCCAGAAGCCCAAGTCAGCACACCAAGACTGGCCACCCTCTGGGACTCTAGTGGGTGTCTGTGCGCTGCCTGCCCCACCCATGTTGCCTCTCTTCCGTGCATGGCGCGGCATCTCTCCTCCTCCCAACCTGGCACATTCCCTCTTTCCGATTTGCCTGTTCAGAATCCTTGGCCTACCTGACGGCAGCCACCCACGGCCTGGAGGAGGAAGCCTCTAACCTGAAGGAGACCTTTGACCTGGAAAAGGAAACGGTGAGTGCCAGAGTGAGGGGGAGGCGGGCGTCTCTTCCTTCTAAAACAGGGGTGCGCAAACTATGGCCCAGGGCCAGATGCGGCCCCCAGTCCGTAGCGACTGACTCCCTGAACCACGTGATCCCTGGGCTAAAGAGTTGCCATTGGTCTAAATGGAAAGGGGTTTGCTAGGCACCATTTTGGCTCCGTTTTGAACCCCGGGCTCCAAGCGAGTTTATTAATCTGGATGTCGAGTCCGATCCCGCGGACGACTTTATGCCAGGCTCCTCTATCATCTGCCACCCTCTATAGCAGGGGTTCCCAACCTCATCCAACCCTGGCACCATTTCATGTGGTCCCACACCACCCTCTCCAAGGGCACTGGAGAAACCAAAATAGCCGCACCTTTGAAGCTGTTGGGACAAAATGGCCACCCCCTATCATGCAGACAGGGCAAAGTGGCCCCCTGGCCCTCAAAGCTGACTGAGAGAACGTGACCCGGCCCCTGACTTGACTTTCTGAGACCCTGATTTCAGCTTATTCCAGGGATTCTCAACCTTTTAAAGTCAGGGACCAGGTCATGCTCCCGCAGATGGCTGAGGCGGCCGGACGGGTGGTTCCTCCACCATAAACACTGCCGTAAAATCAGTGATGGGATGTCAAAAATTTTACTACCCCACCGCAACGTCATCACAGCAGGGGCAGAGCTAACATCATAATGTGGGTGGGGCCAAAAAATAAAATAAATAAAATTAAATTAAAATAAACACACACACACACACACCCCTCAACCCACACACCCAAACAAATAACCACAACACAAACCTGTAAATAAAAGAAAGAAATAAAATTAAAATTCAATAAAAATACACCTACCCACCCCAAACACAAATAAACCCACCCACCCACCCCATACACAAACCCCTCACTTACCCTTGGAAGCGGTGGTGCAGCAGCATGGTGGCAAACCGCCGCAACGGTACGGCGTCCTGGTGGGGTGGCGGGGCCAGGCGCGGAAAGGCCATTGCCACCGCTTCTTCAGGCGCTCCCTGCGCCCTTCCTTTCCCGGCAGCCAAAATTACTGCCGGGAACTGCGGATGCGCCAAACTTTTATTTGACGCATGTGCAGTTAAAAAAATAGAACTGTGCTTGTGTCAAATGAAGGTTTTACGCATGGGCAGTTCCCGGGAACCGTTTTGGCTCCAAATTAAAAAAAAAAATCCTGGTGAGTGAGGCGTCCAAACCGGACGCCTTAAAAAAATTTCCCGGGTGATTGCTACCGGTTCGGCGAAACACCCGGGAATGTTGCTATCGGTTCAGCGAACCACCCAGGAATGTTGCTACCGGTTCAGGCGAACCAGTGCGAACTGGGAACATCCCATCACTGCGTAAAATGCGTCTGTGGTGGCTGTAAATGCATTTACGACAGCTGCATACATTAACGGCAGTTGTAAATGCATTTATGACAGCGACTGGCGTGTTTAATGCTGTCATAAATGTGTTTGTGATATCTGTAAATATGGGTGTGGTTGTTTCTAGTGGTGGCAGCAGTGGGCGTGAGGGTGGCGGGCCACTTGAAATGTCATGGGCCAGATCTGGACCACAGGCCATGGATTGAGAACCTCTGGCTTGTTCTCTGCGGTGGTTCCTGCGGATTGCGTCCCAAACCAGCCATGTATGGTTTTGCGTCTCAATATTGATGAGGGCTTTTGAACACGTTTTCCTTGCATGTCTCCGCCCCAGATCCCGGAAACTGACCCCAGCGCCAAGCTGCTCCAGCCGCCGGCCCCCGTGATGCCCCTGGACACCAACTGGCCCCTGCTCACCGTCTCCAAGGGCTTCTTCGAAGGCACCATTGCTAGCAAAGGTCAGGAGTCTCTGATACAAGGGGATGGAAATGACTAACCTCTTTAGATCAGCACCAGCGCCTGATTCATAGGATTGTGACATGTATCTTAGGAGGGCTCAAACCGTTGGGCTTGTCTCTCTCGCGCTCTGCAGGTAAAGGAGGTGCGTTGGCAGCCGATATCGATATCGACACCGTGGGGACTGAAGGCTGGGGGGAGGACGCTGAACTGCAATTGGATGAAGGTGAGACCTTTGTGGTATCAATTCCACGTTGTCCTTGAGATGAGCTCTCCCAAAGTTTAGTGGCCAACTTATGACACTCCAGATGTTCTTGGACTTCAGTTCCCAGAATCCCAAGTCTCTGTGAATCCACACGAATGGGTTTACAGTGCATGTTCTTGGACTCCATTTCCCAGAAGTCTAAGTCTCTGAATCCACACGAATGGGTTTACCATGCATGTTCTTTGACTTCAATTCCCAGAAGTCCAAATCTCTGTGAATCCACACAAATGGGTTTACAGCGCATGTTCTTGGACTCCATTTCCCAGAAGTCCAAGTCTCTGAATCCACACGAATGGGTTTACTGTGCATGTTCTTGGACTCCATTTCCCAGAAGCCCAAGTCTCTGTGAATCCACACAAATGGGTTTACTGCACATAACCAACCTAGGCAACATCTGAGTTCGTTCCAGCTCTACAGAGTTTTGTGCTGTTGTGCTAGGAATATATATATTGCCCTGGAGGAAAATGGCACTTGTTATTTAAAATTCAAAAATGTCTGCCTGAAATGTGTCTGCTTCTTGTCCACCTCCTAAAACACGGTCGCTCCAACTTCTTTACAGATGGCTTTGTGGATGCCGGGGAAGGCTTTGGAGAGGAAGCCCCGGGGAAAGGCCAGGAAGAAGGTGGTGGATGGGAAATCGAGGAGGACCTGGATCTCCCACCTGAACTGGTAAGCGGACTCAGGGGAATTCCTGGGATTCGTGGTGGCTGCTTTCAAAAGGACAGGATCTTATGCCATTGCTGGGGAAATCCTTCAATTTGGTGTAAGCTGCCCAGAGAATATCGCAGAAGGGAGGGATATAATTGTGGATGGATGGAAGGAGAGATGGATAGATGGAAGGAAATAAATAAATCAGTAGATTGATTGATGGATGGATGGAAAGATGGGAGGAAGGAAAAACGAAGGGAAGGTTAGTTGAATGTCTGTTTGTCCATCTGATCATCCATCTTTCCATCCCCCTGTCTCTCCATCCATCTAGCTCTCATGGGTCCACTGGTCTGTCTGTCCATCCATTCATCCTTAGCTCCTCCAATCCATCCATCCATCAGCTATCGATTCATCGATCCATTCATTCATTCATTTCTTATCAGTAGAAATGAATCAGTAGATGGATAGATAGATTGATTGGATGGATGGATAGCTTGGGCAGATGGAAATCAGTAGACCAAGGGATGAATAGATAGATTGGATGGATAGATAGCTTGGACAGATGGATGGATATCAGTAGACCAAGGGATAGATAGATAGCTTGGATGGATGAAACTCAGTAGACCAAGGGATGGATAGATTGAATGGGTGGATGGATGGATAGATAGCTTGGCCAGATTGATGGATGGAAATCAGTAGACCAAGGGATGGATAGTTAAATTGAATGGATAGATGGATAGATAGCTCGGACAGACAGATGGAAATCAGTAGACCAAGGGATGAATAGATAGATTGGATGGATAGATAGATTGGATGGATGGATGAATCCATCCATCCATCCATCAATCCATTCATTTCTTACCATGCTGACTGACCAGGAACCCTTTATTTCTTCCTTCCTTGAATAACGAACACCTTTCTTCTCTCTTCTTCCTTCCTTTCTTTCTGCCAGGATGTCGCTGCCGGTCCCTCGGGAGAAGCAGAAGAAGGCTTTTTCGTGCCCCCCACCAAAGGGACCAGCCCTGCCCAGGTAGGGCTGAAGGGGGCTGCCTGGATGGAGCTGAAGCCCCTTCAGAAATCTCTCCTGGGGCTGAGCTCTGTCCCAGGGCTGGCGTTGGCATTGCAGCCTTTTGACGGCTCCTTTGAAATGCTTGTGCCTCTAACAGCGCAGCTTTCCCTTTGTTCCCCCCTAAGGTTTGGTGCAACAATTCCCAGTTGCCAGTGGATCACATCCTCGCGGGATCCTTTGAGACAGCTATGCGAGTAAGTGGATTTTGTGATACTTTGAGAGCCAGACAGGAGGCAGAGAAGGAGGGCAGAGTAGAGTTTGGCTAGCAAGCCAACAGCTGCGCCCCCTGACCTCTTTCTCTCCTTTTCAGCTTCTTCATGACCAGGTGGGGGTGGTGACCTTTGCCCCCTACAAACAGCTCTTCCTGCAGACCTACGTCCGGGGGCGTACCACCTACCAGGCTCTGCCCAGCCTCCCGGCCATGTATGGATACCCCCACCGCAATTGGTATGTGCACAAGGGAGAATACATTATGCCCATGATGGCGAACCTTGGCCCTCCAGGGGTTCTTGGACTTCAATTCCCAGAAGCCCAGGTCAGCAAGAGTGTAGACTTGGGCTTCTGGGAATTGAAGTCCCAGAACAACTGGAGGGCCAAGGTTCGCCATCACTGCCTTACGCTGTCTCTTTTTGCGTGGCTGAGGGCTGCCAGTGGTTGTGGGACTCATACCCATATCACACACTGCAATCTGCCTTTGGCCACCCTCTGAATTAGGTAGTCCAGATGTGGTTCAGAAGCTTAAAGGGGAAAAGAATAGAAAGTTCAAAGTACTTAAAAGCAAAGGTCACGGTCTCCCTTGCTTGAAAGCCAGTCATATCTGACACTAGGGGTCGGTACTCAACTCTGTTTACAGGCCAAGAGCCAGCACTCTCTGCATTTGCACATGTTTCTGTGGCAGGGATCTTTCCCACCAAAGTGGTTCCTATTTATCTACCTACAATTTCTTGCTTTCAAACTGCTAGGTTGGCAAGAACTGGGACAGACAACGGGAACTCACTCTGTCGTGCAGCACTCAGGTCTCTAATTGCAAGCTCAATGTTTTAACCCCTAAGCCACTGTAGCCCTCAGTACTTAATAAAACATGGCTTACCGTATATACTCGAGTATAAGCCGACCCAAACATAAGCCAAGGTACTGAATTTTGACCTGAAAACCCAGGAAAATAGATTGACCCTACTATGAGCTGAGGGTGGGAAATGAAGCAGCTGCTAGTGAGTTTCAATACTCAAAATATGTGGAAAATACGGTAAAATAAATTTTGTTTTTTTAAAAAAATATTTTTTATTAAATTTTCAAAGTAAAAATACAAATAATACAATGTTGAACAACAACTTTTTTTTGTAAAGAAAAATCTCAATTGTTGGGGAAATCTCCAATTGTATGTGGTCCCTCATTCCCTTACAATTTTTGTCACTAGTTTCATCTTATATTGCCATACATGTTCATCAACAACAATATCATTGTAGAATCTCAACATCATTTCCTTCAATTTTTAAAGCATCAGACCCAGTTTAGCCATCACTCTCGATTTATCCCACAAATTTGCAAATTTAACCAAAACATTCTCTGAATATTCTTCCATTTCCTTACCCCCAATCTATAAGCACTTGCAATGTCTTCAATTACAAAGTATTTCCCCATTTTTAAGCCGATCAACTATTCTTTCCTTTAACTGGTCTGGCATTTTTTCTAAAAGTTTTTGAATAACTATATTCTGCTTTCTCATCATCTCTTCCACTATATCAACACTTTTCTCGTGGACTTTAAGCTTCGTTCCTTTTGACTCCTCATACAACGTCTTCATGTCAGATTACATCATCTTCAGTTTGGCTGGCTGGCTTTTTTGACCCCCACCTCTCTCCCTGTTATCTTTTTAACTTTTTAATCCTTTTAACTTTTTAATTTTTTAACCTTTTAATGTATTCAGTGTGTTTTAATTGTGTTTTTTTTTTAAAAAAATTTGTTAGCCGCTCTGAGTCTTTGGATAAGGGCGGGATATAAATGTCATTAATAAATGAATAAATAAATATCTGAGTGTACTAATAACATATTCTGTTCAACTTTCTGGAAATTAGAATTAACTTGTTTAGAAAAATCAGTAAACATAGAAGCAAGCTTCTTATGACCCCCCAAAAAGTCTTCTCTATCCTTCGTTCTCACTTCTTTCATCTCCTGAAATCCTTTCAAAATATCTGACTTAACTTGTAATCTTACTTGCTCAATTTTATCCAACCTTTTCATCAACTTTCCCAATCAGTCATAATTTGATATTGATCCAGTGGTGCCTGTTCTGTAGTAGGTGTTGGCTTATTTTTCTGATCCTTCTCCTCCTTCCTTGCCTCTGGCTTCTGAGGCTTCACCACCTCTTCTTCTTCTCCTTTTCCTCCTGAACTCTCCCCATCTTATCTTCAAGTAACAGTGACAGTAACGCTAATACTTTTAAATTTTTTAAATCTTTAAATCTTTCCTGTTGATCAACTTCCAGAATTAATTATCCAATTATAATATCCAATTACCAAAACGAATAATTATATATTCCCAACCAAATAAACCCAATATAATTAATTTCCAATTAGTTTAAAATAATTTAACTTAATTTTTATTGAGACGCATAATGTGTTCCACAGGATTGCTCTTTAAGTGAGTTTGTTCTTTAAGCAAAATACCATTGTAAATGACCAATTGTGGGGGACCAATTGTGGGGGAATTGCGAACCCCAATTTATTTGTTAAGCAAGTTTTGGTTGGTTTTATTTGTTAAGCGAAGTGAACATTCCGAAAAAAATATGCTCTTTAAACGAATTACTCTTTAAGCGAGGCGCTCTTTATACGAGGTTTGACTGTATACAGTTACAGATTAAACACAATCATAATAAACATCATACTACAGATCACAAATCATCACAATTTCAAACCAACAAAATACAATAACTACACAATGATACAAGATGCATAATCCAATTGCAAGAGCAGCATATAATAATACAATATAACAACAACATAATACAATAATATCGTGACTTCTCACCCTGGCCACAAGCAAATTCCAGGAGCAGTGACGATGGCTCGCCATAGTGGCCTCTTATAGCCTGCCATGTGGGCGGGGCCTGGGAGCGCCAGCAGGTGGAAAAGTCAATTAAGAACAATTTATGATAATAAAATAAGACCAAATTAATTCCCTCAATCAATTATTTCAAATTTATCTATAATTATCTATAATGAAATTTCAATTATAATAATCGATATGTATATATTTTTTTTAAAAAAAGGACCTATTCAGTCCCAGGGGGCCTAGCCAAGATGGCGCTGGCATAACACTCAGTTCTAGCCAGCTCGCATTCTGAAATGTGGCTCCAATGAGATAAAAGAGAAAAAGTAAACTTAAAATGAAGACTTTGAGCCTCTAATCAAACAGAGAATGGAGAGAGATTGTGAGTCCAGTGTTATTTTTGTGTTCTGGCGGTTCCGGGGTTCGGAGTCCGAGAAGCGGCAGCGGCGGCGGGCAAGGCAAGCGGCGAAAGCTGCGGCCAAGCAAACCGGCCGTGATCGGACGGGATCCCTCGAGAGGTGCCAAGGGAGAAAAATGAATAAGAGAAAAAACAGACGGACCTATGACGTGGTGGCAGCAGACGAGGAGGTTGTGGTGGTGGTGGCCGCGGTGGAAAAGTAAGTGCGGAAGGAGGGTGGACGTTGGAAGAGCGAGAGAGGCAAGAAGAGGCAAGATTAATGGCGGCGGGCGAAACTGAAAGTTAGAAAGTTGGAGCAGCCAAGAGAGAAGACGGGAGAGAAGGTGAGGGGAGTCGGAGGAGTTGGAAAGGATAAAGGAATTGGAAAGGACCAGAGCTGGAGAGAGGAAGAAAGGAAGAGAAGGTGCTGGGAAGGTTTTTGGTTATTTTTTCTTTGAGAGGCTGTTTTTCTCTCTCTCCATCCTTGAAATCGGCCTCAGAGGTCGCCATTTGTTTTCTTTTCTGGGTTTTTCTTGTTATGGTTGTTCTCTCCTTGTATTTTTATATTTTTTGGACTGAGTATAAGGCTTTTTTCTTTACCATTTTGGTTTATAGACTTACGGATTTGGTCTTTTCTTCCTTTTGACGCTGATCATTTGGATAACATATTAAATTTTAAGAACCCTATGAACTTTAAAATGTTTAAGAAATTGATTTGGATTTTTGAAAATTAATTAAATTTTAGCCATCTCAACCCGACACGGTCTTGTGACACTCATGGTCAAAGACCCAAATATAAGCTGTATCCCCTTTTGGGGGCTAATTTTTGGGCCTAAAAAACTTGGCTTATACTTGAGTATATGTGGTAATTATTATTTACATAAAGCTGACATATTTTTAGATATTGTTCTTGTTGTTCAGTCACACAGTCAATTCCGACCCTTCGCGACCCTTCGCGAGCCCATGGACCACCGCCTTCCAAGCACCTCTGTCCTCCACCATCCTCCTCAACCTGCCCAGCTTTGTGCCCATTGCATCTACAATACCATCTAGCCAGCTCATTCTTGGCTGCCCCCTTCCTCTTTTGCCCTCCACCTTTCTCAACATCAAGGCATTCTCAAGTGAGTCCTCTCTTCTCGTTTGATATCCAAAGTACTTCAGCTTTACTATTTGATCTTCTAAGGAGCAGTCAGGATTGATTTCTTCTAGGATCGACCTATTTGTTCTCCTCGCTGTCCAGGGGACTCTCAAAACTCTCCTCCAACACCACATTTCAAAAGCATCTATTCTTCTGCACTCAGCTTTCCTAATGGTCCAGCTCTCACAACCATACATTACCATCAGGAATACCAGTGCTTTCACTATGCGAATTTTTGTTTGCAAGGTGATGTCTCTACTTTTCACTATATTCCCCAGGTTTCTCATCGCTTGTCTCCCAAGCATCAGCCGCCTTTTTATTTCATGGCTGCAATCACCATCTGCAGTGAGCTTGGATCCTAAGAAAGTAAAACTTGTCACTGCTTCTACTCCTTCCCCATCTATTCTCCAGGGACTGATAGGGCTTCTTGCCATTATCTTGGTTTTTCTTGATATTAAGTCTCAAGCCAGCTTTTGCACTTACTTCTTTCAACCTAATCAGGAGCTTTTTAAAGTCCTTCTCACTTTCTGCTATTAGGGTGGTATCATTTGCGTATCTCAAGTTGTTGATGTTTCTCCCAGCAATTTTGATCCCAAATTGTGATTCCTCCATCCCTGCATTGTGCATTATGTGCTCTGTGCGTAAGTTGAATAAGCAGGGTAACAAAAGCCTTGTCTTACTCCTTTTCCTATTCCAAACCACCCTGTCATTCCGTATTCTGTCCTAACCGTTGCTTCTTGATTCATGTACAGGTTTCTCATGAGGCATATAAGGTGCTCTGGTATTCCCATATCTCTAATTACTTGCCACATTTTGTTGTGGTGCACACTTGTTTCTGATATTCCTTTGTTTTCTCCATGAGCCAACGTATTTTGGCAGTGTGGTCTCTTGTTCCCCTTTTTAGATATGTGCTGTGCAATTTGAGTTTGATCTGGTTTTTTTCCTGGGTCTAGGTCAGGGGTTCACAACCTAAGGCCTGTGGGCCAGATCTGGCCCTCCACCCCTCCAAGGGCATTCAAGAAAAAATTGACTACCCCTTTGAAGCTGTTAGGATAAAATGGCCACCCTTCGCCACCCCCCACCCCCATCATGCAGGCAGGACAAAATGACCATCCGACCCCTGAAGCTGACTGAGAACGCATGAGCTGGCCCCTGGCTTGAAAAGGTTGGGAAGCCCTGCTCTAGGTAGTCTCCAGTAGGTTTGCCAGCGTGTGAGAAATGGCTCTAGGGTTAAACTCCATCCTTTGGGCCAGTTCCGGATGCAACCTGTGCTTCTCCCGCCCCAGGAAGGAAGCCGGGCTGAAGAATGCCCTCCCGGCTGTGGGCCTGAAGCTGAACGACCTGATCCAGCGCCTCCAGTTGTGCTACCAGCTCACCACCGCTGGCAAGTTTGAAGAAGGAGTGGAGAAATTCCGCTCCATCCTGTTGAGCGTCCCGCTGCTTGTGGTCGATAACAAACAGGAGATTGCCGAGGTAAGCGGGATCTCTCTTTTCCCGTGCCGGAGACTATTAATCCGCTGGGCTGTGGGCGGCACTGGGGTTAAATGGCTGTACTTCATCCAAACGGTTGTGAGTTTGATCCTGACCAGGGCTCACGGTTGACTCAGCCTTTTATATCCTTCCAAGGTTGGTGAAATGAGGACTCAGCACGTTGGGGGCAAAATACTAATTCACTTGTGAACCGCCCTGAGAAGGCACCATGGGGCAGGGTATAGAAGTCTCGTTGCTATTGCTATATGCTAAATAAAGCCATGTTCTAATTATGGGCTATCTACAATGTCTATTTCTGCCCCTGCGCTCTTATCAAGTTCTTCTTCTTCGTGGTCTCTGTGAATCCACACAAATGGGTTTACAAGCACGTACGCAGTGTGGGTTCACAGGTGACCACGAAGAAGAAGAAGAACAGTTAGAGGTAAGCGACCTGGCGTTGTAGAGCCCTGCTGACGCTGGAGTTAAAATAGCTGTCCTGCAGCCTGAACGTTGTGAGGTCGATCCTGACTTAAGGATCAAGTTCAACTCAGCCTCTTCCATCCTTGTGAGGTTGGGTCAAATGAGCCTCCAGCATGTTTGGGTGTGGTGGGCAAAATGCTCATTAACTTGTGAACCACCCAGAGAGTGCGCTACACACTTATATAGGTCAGGGATATAGCGGTTGTTTTGTTTTCACATCATCACCTGGGGGAGAGGAACTCATTTCTAACTGCCTAGAAGTGATCCCATGCCTTGGCCACGAGTCTCAGAATCCATCGGCTCATTTGCTGGTCTGCTGATGACTGCCAGAAAACTGCACCCATGAGGACTTGAGTTTGGCCAACGACCAAGCCAAGAAAGTGGCTTAGTTTTGGCAGTCACGGGTTTGAGTGGGACACGAAAGAAGACGAACCATGAGCAGTATTTGGCAGGCCATAGCCAGCCCCCCCCCCCCGACTCTGCAGGAAGTCTGACTGAGTGCCACCATTTCTATGCTCTGTTGAGGGCACACGTGGTGGTCTGAAGACCCAGCAGGTCATATCCAAATGGCTACAAAAAACCCACACGCAAATGGCCTTAATTTCTCACGTCCATTGGTATGCGTGGAATGTAGTGTCGGAGGCGTCTACCAATGCATGGACTCCTGGCTGAAGAATGGCTCCCAAGGTTTCGTTGTCCTACAGGCGTGTTTCCACTCCCCTCCTTTGTTCTGCTTTGCTCACACCTTTTCTGAAACACGTTTCCTCCCAGTCCCTGCCGTGGGAGGTCTTACTCTTCTGGAGAAGAGGAGGAGGAGGGCTTCCGTTGTCCCAAAGCTATACCAACTCCTTTGCGTCCTCAGGCGCAGCAGCTGATTGCCATTTGCCGGGAATACATCGTGGGGCTCTCCATGGAGATTGAGCGGAAGAAGCTGCCCAAAGACACGCTGGAGGAGCAGAAGCGCATCTGTGAGGTAAGTAGGGACTCTTTTCTTCCCGATGGCCCGACCGTGCAGGTGACAAGACCTCGAGGCCGGTGGGATCGTCGATGTGCTGAGTTTGCAAAACAAGAGTTGCCTTCTCAGGGTATCCAAGCCGTCGGGGCCCAAGATCTTGCCCTGATTTAACTATGACAATTGTTCAGACTTGGGAGGAAGAAACTTTCTCAAACCTCCTATAAATTCTGGTTAGGTGATCCTGGGTCTTTTAGTCCAGAAAAGTAACTTCTCTGGCCTAGGCTCAAGTGCCTGTCCATCATTTTATTTTATTTTATTTTGAGAATCCTAGCAGAATGCAGTAGGGGTAGAAGCAAAATGTCCCATATAAATACTATGCGACTACAATTCCTATCATCCCCAGGCAGCATAGTGAGGGCTATTGAATGCTGGGAGTTGCAGTCCAGCAGTATCTAGGGATCACATGACCAGGGCACTCCCTGCCAAGCCTTGCCCTAAAGCAGGGGTTCTCAACCTTTTTATGCCATGGGCCGGACCACGCCCCCTCAGAGTGGGTTCCTCCTGCAGCAAACAGTGCCATAAACGGTGGTGGGCGCATTTGCACAGGTGTGGGTGCATTTACGGCTGTTGTAAACTCTTCTGCTTCTGAGGTCACCGCCACAGGCTAGATGATTTGCTGCCGCAAGCTGGGTCCGGCCTGCGGGCCGTAGGTTCTGAACCGCTGTCCTTTTCCTAAAGGAAAGAGGCAGCTGAGAACCAAGACGGAGGTGAGGGCTGAGGTGTTTGATATGGGAGGGCTTTGGGCTGCATTGGATTAGTGGTTAAGATGCTGACCTTAACGACTGGAAGGTCGGCAGGTCAGCCGTTCGAGACCTGAATGCTGCATAATGGAGTAAGCTCCTGGGATCTTTCCCAGCTCCTGCCAACCTCGCAGCCCAAAAGTGATAAATTGCAAGTAGATAAACAGGTACCGATTTGGCGGAAAAGGTAACAGCATTCCGGCATCTAGTCGTGCCTGCCACGTGGCTATGGAAACATCTGCTGACTCAGAGAGCGCTGGCTCTCTGGGTGTAAACGGAGATGAGCACCGAACCCTAGAGTCAGACACAACTGGCTTTCGAGCAAGGGCAACCCTTGACCTTTAACCTTCCTCTACTTGACCTTTGGCCCCATAGTTCAGTCTTGAAAATGACCCTGGGAGAGATTAGCTCAGAGAGCCCCTCTCTCATCAGAAGTGGGACCTTGGTCAGGGATGCGCACCCTCTGTTAGTGAAGCAGACACTGGCTATGCTCCTATGCTCTGCCCTTTTTGCCCCCTGGCTTACCAGAACAAACTCCCCTCTTAACGCCATGTGCTTTTCCGCCTGCCAGATGGCTGCCTATTTCACCCACTCCAACCTTCAGCCCGTCCACATGATCCTGGTCCTCCGCACGGCCCTCAACCTCTTCTTCAAGCTCAAGAACTTCAAGACGGCCGCCACCTTCGCCCGCCGCCTGCTAGAGCTCGGGCCCAAACCCGAAGTGGCCCAGCAGGTAAGTGTCACCTATCGGATACGGAAGGGATTAACTCCCCAAACAGGCACCAGCTGTGGCTGTCAGCACTAGCTCCGTGACTCCGTATAAGGCATCTTCCAGATCCTTCCTATATACAGCATGAGGGGGAGTGTGATCGAATGATGGCCAACCTTGGCACTCCAGCTGTTCTTGGACTTCAGTTCCCAGAAGCCCCCTGTGAATCCACACGAATGGGTTTACTGCGATTCATCTGGCCCACGCCACCCTTTTCGCTCCTGGCAGTGGAAGTAAAACGCGCCCGGACAGAGGAAGGGTTAAACCGGAAGAGTCTTAACTGTACCGGCACGTTTTATTTACGCTTCTGGGAGCGACTAGGGCAGCGCAGGCCAGATGAATCGCAGTAAACCCATTCGTGTGGATTCACAGGGGCTTCTGGGAATTAAAGTCCAAGAACATCTGGAGCGCCAAGGTTCGCCATCACAGACCTATACCCTCCGATACCTGTTATTTTAATTATTTTATTTTGAGACGTATTTTGTCAGTTGCCTGTTTTGATTTATTGTGTGGTCTCTCATTTGATATTTTGCTTGTGCATCGCCCAGAGTGAGATACAGTGATGGGATGTCACCGGTTCTAGACGGATCTCTGGAACCGGTAAGATGAATCCCGGAGGGTTCTCCGTCAGGGGAAGTCCACTTTTGGGGCGTCCGGTTCCGGACGCCTGACCGAAAGGAAAAAAAAAATTAAAATCAGAGATAAAATGGCTCCAATTGACTGCGCATGCGCAGAAACTCAATCTGACGCATTGCGCATGCGTCAAATTGAGTTTCTGGACATGCGCAGTCAATTGGAGCCAAATGGATCCAATTTAAAAAAAAAAAAATCTTCCGAAGCTGGAGCCGCCTCTTTTTAGAGTGGCTCCGGCAGCAGCGGCGGCAGCCCTAAGAGAAGGGCACCTCCCCTAGCCGGCCACCGAGCTCCCACGGGGACGTTGGTGCCTGGCCGCGCCGTCCGCCTGCGCCGCGCCGCCCGTGCCGTCCGCCTGCGCCGCGCCGCCCGTGCCGTCCGCCTGCGCCGCGCCGCCCGCCCGCGCCGTCCTAGGGACTTGGGCCCGAGAAACCCCCATGCCCGAGGAAGCTGCCGGCGGCCGGCGGAAGATGATGCGGCGGTGGCGAGCCCCGCCGCGCTTACCCAGGGCATGGGGGTTTGTCCGGCCCAAGTCCCTAGGACGGCGCAGCGTGGGCGGACGGCGCGGGCAGGCACCAACGTGCCCGTGGGAGTTCGGTGGCCAGGCAGGGGCTGCAGGCGGCTGTGGCGGCCGTGGCAGTCAGGGGCAGCGTGCCTTGCCGGGTGGCCCCGGGCCACATGAAGGTTCGTCAGTGCCAAGGAAGGTAAGTGAGGCTTTTATATTTAGGGTGGGTGGGTGATTTATTTGTGTTTTCGGTGGGTGGTTGTACTTTAATTTAAATTTTATTTTATTTATTTCTTTATTTTATTTCTTTAAGTTATATACGGGTCTGTGTGCATGTTTATTTATTTATTTTTTATTTTTGGCCTTGCCCACAACGTCATGACGTCATGACGTTGGCTCCGCCCATGACGTCATGACGTCATGACATTGGCCACGCCCATGACGTCCGTGACGTCATGGCGTGGTATTAGAATTTTTGACATCCCATCACTGGTGAGATACCACCCGAACAGGTGGTATAGAAAAGTAATAAAACAAAATAAACGCCTGCAGACGCAGACAGTGCTGGCTCTTTGGCTATAAACCGAGATGAGCACTGAACCCTATAGTCAGATACATCTGGCTTTTGAGCAAGGGCCACCTTGACCCAATTTGTTTCTGCATCTGAAGAGGTTCATCTTATGCTAAATAACGGACGGAGGTGCCACAGAACAGCTTCTTCCTCAAGAGGGGAGCCGGGCCTTTGGGCTTAAGCTGCTCTTGTATCTCTTTGCACATGCTCAGTTGTCCCCTTTCTTCCCTTCCAGACACGCAAGATCTTGACCGCCTGTGAGAAGAACCCCACAGACGCCTACCAGCTCAACTACGACATGCACAACCCTTTCGACATCTGCGCGGCCTCCTACCGGCCCATCTACCGGGGGAAGCCGGTGGAGAAATGCCCACTGAGCGGAGCCTGCTACTCTCCAGAGTTCCGCGGCCAGATTTGCAGAGTCACGACCGTAAGTACCGCCGCCGGCCTGTCCAGCCCCTCTCAGTCCACAACCGGCCGCGGTCTTGACCTTCCACAGCCCTGTGTCTGGCCATGGCGCATAAGGTTTGTTCACCATGGCTTAGATGTTGTGGTTTGAGGCACGATAGAGCGTGGCTTAACCGCCCATAATACTGGAGAAGGAAGTCGTCAGAATAGCTGTGGATTGATGTGCCTTATATACTTTCTTTTTTAAAAAAAATTATCCATGATAACCATCCGGTGACAGATTGATGAGTGAGGCTGGCTCACTGCAGTGCTAGATTTCTTCTTGCAAGGAGGTTTTGCTGAAATGGTGCAGTCCCTTTACTACTTAGGATTGTGATGGCAAACCTTGGCGTTCCAGCTGTTCTTGGACTTCAGTTCCCAGAAGCCCAAGTCCCTATGAACGCACACACTGCACATTCTTTGACTTGGGCTTCTGGGAATTGAAGTCCAAGAACAGCTGGAGTGCCAAGGTTTGGCATCATGGACTTAGGACTTCTCCACCTCATTTTGTCTACCCCTGGGTTTCTGGCCCCTGCTATCCTCTGCCTGGCTCTCTTAGGATTTTGAGCTGCTTAGACACCAGCCTCATCATTTGGGTGGGGAAGTCCACAGGGAAGAATGATGGTCCCCAAGTGGATTAAATGGTCCCACTGGAATCTCTCTTGATGGAGGGCAGCAGCTTCATCCATCCTGGCCTGGGGCTGTTGAGGAGGAGGAGGACTTTGCGTGCCAAAAGGGTTCAGGATCAGAAAGTGACACAGAACTGGATCAGTGGTACTATGGGCGTCACAGTGCGATGGAGAAGGCCAATGGAAGGCCACTGCATTATATAGTTCCCAGGAAAATGTTAATTGCTGATCACCATGAGGAGAGCCAATATTTGGATTCGGGTATGGCAGAAGAAGAAAATACCAGCGTATTTCAGTGATGGCAAACCTTGGCACTCCAGCTGTTCTTGGACTTCAGTTCCCAGAAGTCCAAGTCTCTGAATCCACACGGATGGTTTTACTGCAAGGACGTCAACCCGTCTGTGTGGATTCACAGAGACTTGGGCTTCTGGGAACTGAAATCCAAGAACAGCTGGAGTGCCAAGGTTCGTCCTCACGAGCCTAGATCCTCTGCTGCCTTCTGCATCTCCCCGAAGGTTCAGCATGATCTGTGGAGACCAGAGAAGGCTGAGGGCAGGGTAGGTGGGAAGCGACGCTAGAAGTGGCACTTCAGTGGGCACTAAATCCACCCCTTCTTGGCCCGCAGGTGACGGAGATCGGGAAGGACGTCATCGGGTTGAGGATCAGCCCCTTGCAGTTCCGCTGAGCTTCAAGCAAAGCCCTTTCCAGTGGGGCTCTGTGTCTGAGTTTTCCATTCCTTTCCTCTCTTGAGCCTTCCTCCCCACATCCTCACCAGAGCATTTTAGATCCCCTGATCTCCTGATTTCCTCTCTCAGACATAATAAAACCAAGTGACTTCTGGAAAAGGCTCTGTGGTGTTTTGTGTCGGGTGCCAGGATGCATCTTTTGCTGTCTTGTCTTTCACTGCCTCTCCACCGACTTTCTAAGCCAGTCTTTCCCAACCTTTGGTTCTTGGACTTCCATTCCCAGAAGCCTCAGTCAATTCCCCAAAGTGCTGATCAGCCAATGGAGTGGCTGAGGCTTCTGGGAATTGAAGTCCCTCCCCTGGTGGGGCCTGAGCCCCACATTGGGAACCACTGCTCTAAAATGTCTGAGGATTTCTGTCTTCCTGAAGCCTCAAGCGGTTTTGGCTGGTAGAAAACCGACAATTAACGCAGCCAGGGAAAGAGAAGCTTAATCGACTTATGAGAAGTGGGGGCAGGTTCCCCATAAGCGCTATAAACTCTTCCTTTCATGAGAACAAAATGCTTCGATGCAATGCCATAAGTGCAAAAAAAGGGAGTGTGAAAATTGCAGTGGGAACTTCTCCCTCGCTTCGTTCAGTGGTTTCTGTGGGGAGATGTCTTGTCTTTTGTCGTGCTCTCTCTGACATCCCTCCCCCTGATGGTGACCTGTGAGAAAGATGCTCATGCAACAGCCACTGGTTTGTTATGGGTTCTTGATAAACGGAAGCTGCAGCAGGAAGGAAGTTCTTGCTTTGATTTGCTCTCCACCGAGCAGAGGAGGAGAAGAAGAAAAGCCAGAGCCGAAGGGAGGCAAGAAGACAACACGATGTGGGGGTGGGGGTTCCTTGGGCTACTCTTGACGCATCCTTTGCCAGGTGAGTTGCGCATTGCCAAGCTGTGGAAGGTGGACGAGTTCTTCGTGACTAGCAGGAGGCCTTGAACCTGTGGTTGGACGGAGTGAGGCAAATACCCCAAGCAGGAGGGGAAACTGGAAGGCCGGGAGGGATGAGGCATCATGGGCTGGCTTGGTCTGTCATTGGATGATGTGGAGGAAGAAGAAGATTGTGGCTCTTGGGTTGAAGGCTCCGCTGCTTTTGACCTGAACTTGAGGGGGGAAAGAGACCCTGTCCTTTGCTTCAGGCAGCAAAAAGCCTCTGCCCACCTCCAGTCTCCCTCCTGATTCCTTGCCTGGCAGAAGTTGTCATGCAGGACCATCTTCCTGTCCAGTGGGTGCCTAGAAGGGGCCATGGGCTGCCAATGGCATCCATCAGGCAGGGCAGGGAAGGGGAGACTGTGTAGATCAAGGGGTCCAAGATGGTCTCCCTTGCTCAAAAGCCAGCCGTATCCAACTCTAGGATTCAGTGTTCATCTCTGTTTATAGCCAAAGAGCCAGCATCTGCAGACATTTCCGTGGACATGTGGCAGGCATGACTAGACACCAGAGAACCCTGTTTCTCTTCCCACCTATGCGGTCCCTATTTATCTACTTGCAATTTCTTGCTTTCAAACTGCTAAGTTGGCAGGAGCTGTGACAGAGATGGGAGCTTACTCCGTCGTGCAGTACCCAGGACCTTCCAGTCAGTTTGTTCAGCATCTTACCCACTTGAGCCACCGCAGTCCCACACGTTTGGCATTTGCAAGGCCAGCCCCCCTTTGTGAGGGGAGGGACCCTTCATCGGATTAAGAGACCTGTAAAAGAGGGGACGTATATGCCCACCTGGACAGGAATGGTCAGAGAGTCTCCTTGACCCAGCTGAGTAGGGGGTTTTCCGTGAAGCAAAACCCCAACTCAAGAAGCTGGGGAGACTGTGCGCTGCCAACTTCCTCCTAGACCAGGGATTCTCAATCTGCGGCCAGTGGGCTGAATCTGGCCCACAGCACCATTCCATGTGGCACCACACCTGGTGCCAAGAGCACCACACCTGGAAGTGCCACATGGTGGAGGAAGGGCAAAAAGGATGTCTGGCCCCCAAAACTTTCTGAGGGAGCATAACCCGGCCCCTGGCTTTAAAAGGTTAAGAACTCCTGCCCTTGATCGTGGAGGAAAGACCCTTCCACCAACCCCGTTCCAACCTATTCTCATTATGGAAGGAAGAGGGGATTTTTAAAAAGCTGGAAATCTCCCTTTGCACCTTCTAGTTGTGGTAACCAAGCCCAGAGGTCACTCCCAGGGGTCCCTCCAATGTGGCCGTTCCCTGACCCTCCCCTTTCTTTCCCTGAAGGGACCGGGGGCCCTGGAAGAGAAAATGGAGTACCGGTAAGATTATCTGCGGAACTGGGGGGATCCGTGGCTTTCCATCTGACAACGTCGCAGCAGTTCACGCGGATCATCTGGTATAGAAGTGCCACAAACGAGGAGCCTTCCATCGTTACCATATTAACCCCCGGCGAGCAGTGTAAGCCCGGCATATGGGACTCAGACTTCAAAGAGCGACTGGATGTCGCTGAAGACTGCAGAAGTTTAGAGATCCACAATCTCACCCTAGACGACTCTGGAAGCTACACAGCCCAAATACAGCTGCCTAGTACGGGAGACTCACTAAAGGAAGCCTTCGAACTGCAGGTACATGGTAAGTTTCGTCATGGGCCGGGTGAAGTGGCATTGTGGGCCGGATCTGGCCCATGGGCTGTAGTTTGGGCACCCCTGGTCTTTCCTTTTGTCTCGTGACCAGAAGGGGCTGTTTTGTGACCTGCCTCTTCAGCAGAGCAGATTGCGTTTCTTGGTTGCAGGGAAGGTTTCTGTATAAATGCAAATGAAATGAATATGTAAAGAAAGGCAATTTGATGCTGTTTTCTTGTTTTTGTCTCTTCCTGTGCAGAACACTTGAAGGTGAGTGACCTGATAGTCCAGTGTTACACAGGAGGGGACGGGAACAAGCTGCTGAAATGTTCTGTGCGGTCATGGGGAAAATCCATGGTACTGAGATGGGAGAACATTAACAAGGAAGAACATTTGCAAAATTATATTCTCCTTGAGCTCAGTAGAAGCGACCCTGACCTGAATCACACCTGCACAGCAATGAACCCCTTGAGCCGAGCATCCAAGACGGTGTCCGTAAAGGAAGTTTGTGACGGTAAGTTTTTCTCTTCCAGGAAAAAACCTGTACTCCGTTTACAAGATTCTTCCTCTGGCACTTCTAGCGGCCTCCACCGGCGTCATTTGGTGTTCTGGCAATGTTTCTTCGTTGTTCTCACTCCACCTTCCCCTGGGGCTGCCTTCTCTTGTCTTTGTCCTTCCCCTCTTTCCACATAGGCCTTTTGTGGGATGGGGTCCCAAGACATTCTTTCCAGATGGGCAAGACCTTATAATCTCATCCTTGATGTTGTCCCTTCTAGTCCACTCCATCAGCTTTCCTCAGAAATCTCATTTCTGTGATGGCCAACTTTTGCTTATGTTTTGTTGCATGGTATGAACTGCTAAGGCATTCTCTCCAAATGGTCAGACCACTTAGTTGTTGTCTCTGGTTTAAGATCGGTTTTGCTCCAATTCTTCCCATTATAACCTCATTCCTGATGTCATCCCTTCTGGTCACTCCAGCAGCCTTCCTCAGACATTTCATTTCATTTCATTGGTGACCAACTCTTGTTAATGTTTTGTTGTAAGTGTCCATGTCTGGCGCTGGCAAAATAAGGTGGGGATGAATATGCTTTGTATGAGGCGTTTCTTTGTGTTGGTTGGTATTATTATTTATATATGTCTGCATATTTATATGCCACCCTACTCGACAAATGACTCAGGGCAGCCTTTCCTTTCCTTTGCCCCAATATTTGGTTTGCCATACTGCGCCATATGTTAATCTCTTTGTCCATTTTGCCATCTACAAATGTTGTTCCTAGGTATTCGAACTCTTGTTTTATATCTGTTTCCTCTATTTTAAAATTTAATATGTGCTCTTTCCTTCCAGTTGAAGTGGGCCAGATGGCCAACTCGGTCGCCTGGCTCTTTTAAATATTCCACTTCTCTCCTTGGTGTTTTTTAACTGAATTTTAATTTTTATGTATGTGTTTTAATTGTTTTTAGTTGTTAAGCTGCCCTTAGTCTTCGGAGGAGGATGGGGTACAAATGAAATGAAATAAAAATAAATAAATAAATTACCTCAAGTCTTCCCTTTACTGATTCTCATAGTATTTGGTTGCCTCCATATATAAACAAAAGGCTAAGCCTTTTAACCTGCCCTTTTCTTTCTAATTTGTTGTTTTGCCATTACTGTCTCTCCTCTTCAATTCCCAGGTAAACCTCCGAGCCCAAAACCAACAATGGGCCCCATCGTGGAGGAAGGTAAGCAATGCCCCTTTCTTTCCTTGTTCTGCTTCTAAATTGAAATTTTAGGAAAGTAAATTTGATTCATTCGCTAAGATTAGCTGAGGTAGTGAGTGATTATATTCTCAGGACAGTCTTTATGGATGATCACCAGGATGATCGCCTATATTTGGATTTGGATACAGCAGCAGAAGTTGAGTGACAAGAAATGCATCTTTCAGAACAACTTTATCCAAATCTACAGTAGAAAGAAAGAGCAGTTTTTGTCATGAAAAGCAAATTCTGATTAAATCAACCGAAGAACCTCTTCAGTCTTTATAAGCTCAACCAGCCCACAGCTTCCAAACCGATCCAAGCCAGAAAAAAATCAGGCAAAGCACATAGGATTTACTGTAGAAAGTCCTTTTGGGGTTGTACGATTATTTTAATCAAGGGTTCGCAACATTGTTCAGCCGTGGGCCGGACCACGGCCCCTCAGGCAGCTGAGCGGGCCAAATTAGTGCCATAAAACACATCTGCGGGTGTTGTAAACACATTTGCAATGGCCGCGGACTAATTTACAGCTGTAGTAAATGCATTTACTATGACCACGGACTGTCGTAAATAAGTCCATAGCCGATTCCAATGGCAGGGGTGGCTGGAGTGAGGTCAGGGGCTGGATTATTTGGCTCTGTGGGCCAGATCCGGTCCACATGCCATAGGTTGCGAACCCCTGATTTAGATTGCTGGTCTAATTTTATCCATGCTAAGGAGACACAGAGTTGTCCGTCCGTTCTTGTTGTCGCCACAAGGCTAAGAGCCTCGGAAAGGGTGGGAAACAGGATTCCTTCGGAAAGGTCGGGCATCGGATATCAAGAGGAATTGTTCTTTGGCCGCCTAGATTCCAAAGGGTGTTTAGTAAGCAGGGTCTTATTGGGATGGCCTGAATGCACTGTTTCTCTTTTGAAGGTCCTGGCGGTGTGTCCAGTCTGCTCCTTGGCGTTACTGTGGCCGTAATGGTTGTTGCTAAAGTTATGATCAGTGCCTGCGTGCTTGCCAAGTGGCCTTGTTGCCCTGGGAAAGAAAGACTGGGTTTGCTCAAGGAAAAGGCAGCTGCCCAAGAGAGAAGCATGCAGCCTCCAAGGCCATCTCTTCCCAAGACTGCCTCTTCTCGCCAGTAGAAGTTACTTTTCTCTAGTCTTCACCTTCAAGTCTCTGGCTGGTCTTCCAGCCCTTGCCAAGGAAGACTCGAGGTGGGTTGGACTCCAGACACTATCAATGGCGTCATGCATGAGAAACAGCTGGAATTTGTGTCTCTCTGAGTATGTGCACATGAGAAAGAAATGGGGTCCAAATCTCCTTTGGTTTTACTGCATGCAAAAGTGTGTCACAAGGTGCAGTGTTCATGTTTGACCAACTGTCTCTGCATGCCTAGGATTGTGATCACTTGCACAACCAGGGCGTTGCCCGCTGTGTGCAAGGGGCAGTCAACAAAAGAAGCTACACTTCTGCACAAACACAGGAGAAACACGGTTGGGTTCTGGCTGGGGCATCTTCTGAGCCTTCCTGTGTGGTTCTAGACAATTTTCTCTACTGGTTAAGCCACAACAGAAAGCGTGGAGGAGTTAAAGGCCTGGAAACCCAATGCACGCAGGCTCCTAATCCAGATGGGTGGGATGCCCTGGACCCTACAATTTGGGCACAATCTGAAGATCCTGCGCGCTAGAACTAGCCACAGGGACAAAGTCATTAGATTTATGGCTTTTACTGAATATGGACAAGCGGAATCATCTTTGAGGAGGTACTGCACAATTTTGCCATGAATCCTTTGCATCAAACCATTTCAATCGAAACCAAGAAGACCAAAAACCTTGTGCATTTATTAGGTAAAGCTTTCCCTTGCTCGAAAGCCAGTCATATCCGACTCTAGGGTTCAGTGCTCATCTCTGTTTACAGCCAAAAAGAATCAGTGCTGTCTGCATCTGCAGATGTTTCCATGGACATTTGGTAGGCATGACTAGACATCAAAGCATATGGAATGTTGTTACCTTTCCCGCCAAAGCGGTACCTATTGATCTACTTGCAGTTTCTTGCGTTCGAACTGCAGGAGCTAGGACAGAAATGGGAGCTCACTCCGTCGTGCAGCACTCGGGGCTTGAACTGCTGACCTGGCAGTTCGTCAAGTTCAGCGTCTTAACCACTAAGCCGCTGCATTTATTAAGCACCACCAAAACATTATGAAGTCGCCGGCCAAGCTTTTCGGGTCTCTTCTTTGGCTTGTGAAGGAGAAGAAGGACCCCTTTCAACATTCCCCCCCCCCCTTTTGTCGTCAATGGCACCTTTCCCCAAACCCTCTTGTGGGTCCTTAAAAGAGGAAGATGCAAAAAGCAGGGGTGTTGATTTCCTTCTGGGCATCATTTCGTGTGTGGAAGTTTTGCAACCTTTCTCTGCTTTTTTGAGATTGCATCACTTGGGTAGTTGCAACGATGCACAAAGGCAACTTCTATGCAAAAGCAAGCGGTGCTGGCCTTGCTTAGAGCACCATCCACTGGACGCTTCAGTAATAGCCATAAGAGAAGCCCTTGAGTCCTGAGGCGATCCTAATTTTCCTTTAATTGTGATTCAATTTAAAAGGAGAAAAATTTCTCATATGCCACGCTTGAAGTCCGGTGGTCTCGTCTAGCACTGAAGGGAGAAAACGTCCTCATAAAGTGTTCAAATACTCCACTTTTCTCCCCAAATAGGATTTTAGGCCCTATATTTTGAGGGATGGAGGTGTCTGCCCAGCAGCATCCGGAGAAAGAAAGTTCCGGAAGTTTCTGGATCCTTCTCCCTGGACTTTCCAATCCCTTCTATTTCTTCACACTGGTTTATTGGCAGGTCTCTAGTCTTCCCGGCCCTAGTCTTAGGCAAGGGGGTGAATAAAACAAAATAACAGGCAATATCTCCATTGTAAAATTATTATTATTTGCTTTTTCCAGTGATGTTGTAATAAATAGACATGAGACTTTGTGTAGGGTAGAAGCGAAAAGCCCAAAAAGCCTAGAACCCTCATAGGGCTCCTAATTTATTCCTACATTCAAGGACTCGCATGACGTGTCTCCCTAAGACAATCTACTGTATATCATACATGCTAATTGTGAGAAGACTGCGATTAACTAAGGGAAATAATTGCCAACTGTCAGAGTGCCAAAACATGAGTAACCATGAGCTCATGTAAAAACAAGGTTTAAACCTGGCAGATCTTTTTGCCTTTATCTATACTTCCTTTGAAACCAAGCCGTTTGATGTTTAGTAGGGCCGTTAATAGGTTAATCAATCATTCCTCATTAAGGGTTTTCCAGCACCTGTGGCCTCTCCGAATCCACCTATCATGGGGAAGAATCTCTTAACCCTTACTCACCAAGTTAGGCCCAAAAGCTTACCACACAGTGGGTAAAAGAAAAATCTGGACCTCTGGCTGCCTAAGATAGAGGGGGAATCTGAGGAAGGCGCCCACTGGGAACCAAAATGGGGTCCCTTCAAAACCCTAACCCAGGGGTGCCCAAACTTTTTGGGCCACAGGCCGGTCATGAGGTTTTGGGAGCTGATCACTATGGCCTGGGGGCCGGATCCAGCCCGATGCCAATTCATCCGGCCCACAAAGCCCTCGTCGCTCCTGGAAGCGGAAGTAAAATGCGCCCATACGGGCACGTTTTACTTCCGCTTCAAGGAGCAACGAGGGATGAATTGACATTCAGGCCACATCCGGCCCCCAGGCTGTAGTTTGGGCACCCCTGCCCTAACCTCAATATGAATTATTTTGTATAAATAAAGCCAGAAGGTTGTGGAGGCATTGCTTGAACTATTCAGACTGACTTTTTGGTCTGCTTACTTTCATTTTGTGCCAGAGAAAACTCATCTAAGATAAAATAGTGTCTGGAAAGCAATATGGAGTGGCAGAGAATACATCAGCTTTGGGGCTGAATACCATCCCCATAATTACAAAACAGCATATTTAGTTTAATTCGTTTCTGCTGCCAGGAAATAGGCAGGAAGGTTTAAAAAAAATTGACTGAACAATTTTGCAATTACACAAATGAGAAACCACTGCCATGGCTAATTTGCCCACAACACAGCTTGAAATTATATTTATTTTCTCCAATTTGCTTGATCGTGTTTTCTAAGAGTTGCGATCCAAATATACATTTCCAAAGTCCTGAATGTGCCTAATCGCAAACATCTATACTCAAGGCAAAGCACAAATATCAGCGATTTCTTAGAAAGCCATGAGATTTGAAATTTAAGTAATGGTTATTTGAAATTTAAGTAATGGTTATCAAGCAAGCCCACCATCTTTAATGTCTGGCAGTGGGGTTGTTATTATTATTAATAATAACAATTTGAGTTTTATTCACAACTCAAGGGGGCAAAATGCCCATATTTTAGGGGAAGCCCTCAACCCTGAGGTGATTCTAATTTTTCTTGAATCTCAATCCAGTTTAAATATAAATTTGAACTAATAAATAAATAATAGGTGAACGATTGCCATTAAACATTCCTTCAGAGTGTTGCAAAGTCCCTCAGCTCCTGAGGGGGAAAAGGCGGAAAACCTCTCCACCACATGGAGGGAAAGGACGCCATGTTTGATGCCTGGCTCTGAGGGAAATTTTCCTCACCAAAATGTTCATTTTTTTCTCAATGAAGAGTTTTATTTTTATTAAAAGCCCCCTTGTTTATTTATTTTTTAAATTAAGCATTAGTAATTTATTTATTTATTTTTAAATAAGCAGATAGAATGGAATTAGAAAGAGATGATTATTACATTGGTAACAGCTTTCAGACTGATTATTGTTAACAAAAATGGAAAGTAGATGGTGAATGTGAATTAGATGAATTAGGGAGCCTGGCCTCAATGGCTCGGGCTTTCTGAGGGAATGCTTCTCTCTCAATAAATCTGAATAAATCTGGGTAACAGAGGTAATGATATAGTGAGAGAGGACTAGAAATGGCGCTCCGAAATAAACCCCCTGAGAGGAACTGAGGTGTCTGCACCAAAGTGAGAAATACTAGTTTTCTCAAAACAGGGGCTAAGTCATGATGTTGTATTGTGTACATCAGGGGCTCCCACCCTAGGGCCCATAGGCCGGATCTGGCCCACGGCACCATTTCATGTGGCCCCCACCCCTCCAAGGGCATTTGAGAAATAAAATGGCTATCCCTTTTTGGGACAAAATGGCCACCCATATAATGCAGGCAGGGCAAAATGGCCATCAGGCCCTTGAAGCTGACTGAGAGAGCGTGACTCGGCCCACGGCTTGAAAAGGTCGGGAACCCATGGTGTACATAGTATTTGGTCTTTGCATGTTCTTTGATAATGTGAGCTTTACAGTGTTGTACACTAAGTAGGGGCCGGACAGAAGTCCAATAAATTAATGAATATTGGAATAGTGACCAAAAGGATGGCCGGCTGGCATAACCCAAGCCCCCATGTTTATTCCCTATGCAACTAGCATTAAAAGAGGCCATGGGGGAGTTATGTTGCAGTAAAACTTGTAAGTGGCTCAAAAACACCCCCCCCCCAAAAAAAAAAACCCTTTTCATTTAAAAGCTTCCCATTCTCTACGTCAGGGGTGGCCAAACTTTTCAGGCCACAGGCCGGTCACAAGGTGGAGTGGGCCGGTCACATGGTTCCTCCCACCGGAAGCAAAATGCAGCCATGCATGTGCAAAACACTGCCATAAATGCCCCTGTGGTTGTCATAAACGTGCTTACGACAGCTGTGGGTGCTTTATGGTAGTATATTACATAGGTGTGGCCATGTCTAACTTCCGCTTCCGGGAGTGATGTGGGCTGCATGGGCCAGATTATTAGGCACCATGGGCCAGATCCTGCCCCCAGTCTGTAGTTTGGGCACCCTTGCTCTACATCTTCTCCTCTGTTGTCAGGCTTAACAGAGCAAAATGAAAGATCTTCTGCTGCATTGACTTGGGTCCAGAGGTGTCAGTGCAAAAAGGTGTGCAGATCTTAATGAAAGAGCTGGGAAATTAAGGAAGATATTTTTTTATTGGAGTACCCACATTATGATAGTGGTTGCTAATAGACCTGAGCTTTTTGCAAGGCTAAATAAGGCTCAAAACAACCAAGATTGGGTCCCCCCTCCCCCCCTGAGCGCCTTTTATGACTCACAGAAACCATTCCCCTGCAAAGCCATCTGTCCATCCCTTGCTCACAACACATCATCCTCTCAGAGAAACTCATCAATTTGGGGTGAAGAGAGAAAGCCTAATGGAAAGGAAGCAGGCCATCCCTGTGGGTATACCGGTGACCTCAAATTTCCTTCCTTTGATGAAGCGTTCGGTCCCTCTGGAAAGATGGCGATAAAGCGAGACAGGCATTTATTTTGCATTGTTCATAGCCAGGCATGGAAGGCCAAGGAGCGTCCAAAGCTTTTCTTCGCATAGCAAGAGTGATTATGGTGGTGGTGGTGGTGAGACCCCTGCTCCCCACAGTCCAGTTTCCTCCTTAAGATCTGGGGAGCCCTTCCCCGAAGATGGGGGCCGTCTCCTCATTCCATGTAAGGCCGCTGCCCGGCAAGGGCCGGGACGGAGCTTTGTTGAAAAACTGTACAAAAAGCAGCATGGCCAACAGACACCAGAAAAAGAAATTCACCCAAGCGGCTGCCTAAAGCCAGAAAGGAAGATTATTAAATCATGGCACAGGAGGAGAAACATCTAGATGCACACCTACAAGGTCACACAGATGTGTACAAACGAAACAGAAGCAAAACCTAGATCAGTGATGGTGAATCTTTGCACGTCAGGTGTTCTTGGACTTCAATTCCCAGAAACCCAGGTCTCTGTGAATCCACACGAATTGATAATTGCTTAATTACTATGGTAAACCCATTTGTGTGGATTTACAGAGATTTCGGCTTCTAGGAACTGAAGTCCAGGAACACCTGGAGTGTCATAGGTTCACCGTCACTGACCTAGACCTAGGGACACAAGCATGACCACAGACCTCAATTCCCCTCCATCCCTCATTACATAGAACAGAAAAGCTGGCAAATTTGATGGAATTGCAGTTGGTCCTCGACAAGTTCTTGCCTGCTTCTGGATGTTGGTTATGTTTTGTTCCCATGGACCAACACAGTTATTGTTGTTACACATGTTTACACATACATGGGACTGCAGTGGCTTAGTGGCTGAACTTGACAACTGGAAGGTCATCAGGTCAGCAGTTCGAGACCCAAGGGCTGCATGACAGAGTGAGCACCCATCGTCCGTCCCAGTTCCTACCAAGCTAGCAGTTTGAAAGAAAAAAAAATTGTTGTTCAGTCGCACAGTCGATTCCGACCCTCTGTGACCCCATGGACCACCGTCCGCCAGGCACTTCTGTCCTCCACCATCCTCCTCAACTTGCTCAGCTTTGTGCCCATTGTGTCTACAATACCATCTAGCCATCTCATCTTGGGCCGTTCCCTTTTTCTTTTGCCCTCCACCCTTCCCAGCATCAAGGCTTTCTCAAGCGAATCCTCTCTTCTCATTTGATGTCCAAAGTACTTCAGCTTCATCTTTACTATTTGACCTTCAAGGGAGCAGTCAGGGTTAATTTCTTCTAAGATTGACCTATTTGTTCTCCTCGCTGTCCAGGGGACTCTCAAAACTCTCCTCCAACACCACATCTCAAAGCCATATATTCTTCTGCGCTCAGCTTTCCTAATGGTCCAGCTCTCACAACCATACATTACAAGCAGATAAATAGGTACTTGTATATACTTGAGTATAAGCTGACCCAAATATAAGCTGAGGGACCTAATTTTGACCTGAAAACCCAGAAAAATAGATTGACCTGAGTATAAGCCAAGGGTGGGAAATGCAGCCGCTGCTAGTGAGTTTCAATAATCAAAATACATGAAAATATGGTAAAATTAATTAAATTCTTAGCACATCTCAATCCAGCACAGTTCTGGGACCCTCGTGGTCACTGACCAGAGTATAAGCTGAGTCCCCTTTTTGGGACACATTTTGGGGCTAAAAAACTCAGCTTATACTCAAATATATATGGTACCAGTTCAGCAGGAATGGTAACAGCGTTCCATGGGGTTTGGTGTCTAGTCATGCCTGCCACATGACCATGGAAACTTAGACCGAGAGGAGAAGCTCTGGTAGATCTTACAACTAGATCTGTTGTGCCTTGCAGACTGTACAGCAAAGAAACCTCCATTTAAAGAGACAGAAAAATCCTTTTTTCAAAACGCATTTTAGATATATTGTAAGAAAACAAAGCAAAATAAACAAAATAAAATAAAAAACACTGTATCACTTTAAAGACTAACTGCTGTATTTTTATTGTTAGCTTTCATGGGTCAAGTCCACTTCTTCACGACGATCCACGAAAACTAACAATAAAAATATACCAGTTAGTCTTTAAAGTGATACAGTGTTTTTTATTTTATTTTTATTTTATTTTATTTGTTTTGTTTTCTGATATGCCTGAACCACAGACTAACATGGCTACTATTCCAAAAAATTCAGATATATTGTGTGAATGTGGAAACTGAATCGAGCTCATTTGCTGGTCTGCTGATTATTACCAGAAATGTTCACCAGTGAGGATTTAATTTTGGCCAGGAAAGTGGCTTCATTTGGGTAGTTCAAAGTTTGAACTGGACATGGAAGAAAAAGAAGATATATTGATAAACCTTAGCAGCAAACTGTTAAGAAGCATTTTGAAACTAGGGTGATGCTTATTTTAAAGGCCCTTTTCTTGAGATGCTGAATAGTTTTGATGGTTTGGAGGGAGTCTTTGTTGGGGGTGTTAGGCAAAAAAAAAAAAAGCCTTGAACCAGGTATAACTCTTAAATGTAACTCACTTCGGCAGTGTAGAGATTATCGTAAAATCTTTCCGCATTGTAAGGTTGGATCCAGGGCCGGTGCTGAGCGTCTTGGCAGCTAAACAGGACAGGATGAGAGGAAAATGGGAGAGGTTTTAGCCCATGAAAAGCTTAGCCATTTTTCAAGAGGAGGGGGTTAGTTCAAGTAATTTATCATTCCCCTCCCGCCCCCTCAGGCTTTTACAACTGTTTGACTCGCAATTCTGTGAAGCCCAAAGTCTATACCAGAGTTTTCAACCTACGACCCATGGGCCAGATCTGGCCCATGGCACCATTTTATATGCCCTGTGGCGGCGGCGGCAGAAGTGGGCACATTTACCACAGCTGAAAATGCACCCGTGGCTTTTGTAAATGTGTTTACGGCAACTGTGGATGCATTTTACGGCTGTGTTTATGGCAAGGAGAACCACCAGTCCGGCCCGCCCAGCTCTTTGAGGGGGCGTGGTCTGGCCCATGGCTTAAAAAGGTTGAGATCCCCTGGTCTAGACTTCTGTTAGGTGCTCGAAAGCAAGTCATATTCAACTCCAGGGTTCAGTGCTCATCTCCGTTTACAGCCAAAGAGCCAGCGCTGTCTGTGTCTGCAGATGTTTCCATTGACATGTGGCAGGCATTACATAGAAAGCTGTTACCTTTCCCACCAAAGTGGTACCTATTGATCTACTTGAAATTTCTTGCTTTCGAACTGCTAGGTTGGCAGGAGCTGGGGCAGAGACAGGAGTTCACTCCGTCTTGCGGTATCCAAGTCTCGAACTGCTGACCTGCCCAAACTTCCTGTCATCAAGTTCAGCATCTTAACCACTCAGCCACCGGTCCCTAGACTTCTGTTAATGCAGTCTAAAACAGCATTGGCAATTCTTTGCAGCCACAGCACGTCTATTTACACCTCAAAGAGCAGACTACGATCCCCAAAACTCACGTGGCTGCAGCAAGGGCTTTCTGGATGGACATGCAGAGGGTATCCATGCCGACCCGAAGGATGCAGCCAGAGACCATGAGGAAGAAGAGGACGGTGGCCGTAACCGCCAAGGATATCTTGATCCACTTGTGGTCCCTGAAAAGAGGGCAAAAACCATCCAAAATCAGCTGGACAACCATTGTTTCCCCAAAACACCACCCACGATACTTTCCAGTTTTGGAACCCCCCCTTTCCCATTGCACCCCGACTCACGACTGCCTTTCGCTAAAGCAGCAGTTGTAGATGCAGTGGGCCAGGACCCCAAAAGAGACGGCAGCGGTCAGGACGGAAACGGCCGAGACAAAATAGCACAGCGAGACCGGGCTGGAACTGTCTAGCCGGAGCGTCCCGTTGTAGAGGACTGATCCGTACAAAATGCACTGGCCACCAAACTCCCCCTGGATGGAGAAAAGACAGGAAGAGAGAGAGAGAGAGAGAAAAGGGGAGGAAGGAGTTGATTTGCAGCTCTGATAGCCAAGAGTGACATCGTCACGTGGCAGGCATGATTAGCTGCCAGAACGCTGCTACCTTTCCTGCTCAAACAGTACCTGTTTGCCTTATTGGTTAAGATGCTGAGCTTGGAGACTGGAAGGTTGGGTTTCGATACCCAAGGGCTACACTTAGAGACATGAAAGGAGCCTCATTCGGGCGTTCCCTGAGCGGAGTTTCTCCAGCAAAAATCCTGTCAACCCAGAGTAATCTCTGACCCAAAATTCTTATTACTTGGAATTTCTTGCTTTCGCACTGCTAGGTTGGTAGGAGCTGGAACAGACGACAGGAGCGCACTCTGTCGTCCAGCACTTGGGTCTTGAACTGCTGACCTGCCGACCTTCCAGTTGTCAGGTTCAGCGTCTTAACCACTAAGCCACCGCAGTTCTTTCTCCAGGGGTGCCACCATCTATAATCCTGGTGCAGGGGTGAAACTGTTGTACTGCAGCCAAAACATTGTGAGCTCAATCCTGACAGGGAACACAAGGTTGACTCAGCCTTCTATCCTTCTGTGGTCACTAAATTGAGTCCCCAGCATGTTGAGGGAAAATGCTAATTACCTGTAAACTGCCCAGATATTGCACTAAGTACTATGCGGTGGTACATAAGTATAATTACTTATCAGTTGTGGACTTGTGTAATTACTTATCAGCTTATCAGTTGTGGACTAGTAATTGTAATGCAAAATGCACAAAGGACTAAAGGAATTCTCTGGTCAACTTAAATGTAGGCGCATTTTATTTCCGCTTCCTGGAACAACGAGGGGTTTGTGGGCCGGATAAATTGGCATCAGGGGCCAGATCCAGCCTGCGGGCCATAGTTTTGGCACTCCTGCCTTAAATCATCAGGTGGCAAGCCAGAGCTAGAGGGGAAAAGCCTGCCATTAAAAGCTTAAATTGCTTTTACGGTCTGACGTTATGTTGTAATAGCAATTGTTTCTAAAACCACTCTATAATCAAACAAAGGGATCCGGATGTTCCTTCCAGTGAAGGAACTGATCTGGAATAACAAAAGCTCAGATGTTTGATTATTATTTTTAGTGATCCAGTAAACATACCACCTTTTCCTGGAACATGTAAATTGGTGGCGCAGGGGATAAACTACTGTATTGCAGCCACAACATTGTGAGTTCGATACCAATGGGACACAACGTTGACTCAGCAAGTTGGGGGCGAAATGTTAATTAACTTGTGACCTACCCAGAGAGTGTATTAAGGCACTATGGGGCAATATACAAGTGTAATTGCTACTGCTATATGTAAAGAACCGGGATGAATCCAGTTTTATTCCGACTCTGAGCTATCAGAGGCAATTAAAATATTGGTTGGGGGAGGGGAGTTCTCAAGAGTCTACTGAAACATTTCTTGGACTACAGAGCCCAGAATCCCCAAGTTGGTACAGTTCAGGGGTGATAACTGATTTTGGGAGTTTTAGTCCTCTTTTCTATAAGTTTTAGTCCTCCTTTCTAGAATTATGGGACTGCAGTGGCTCAAAGTGGGTCAGACCCTGACTAGGAGACAGAAGGTCAGCAGTTCGATTCCCGAGTACTGCAGGACGGAATGAGCTCCCGTCTCTGTCCCAGCTCCTGCCAACCTAGCAGTTCAAAATCAAGACATTGCAAGGAGATAAATAGGGACCACTTGGGTGGAAAGGTCAACAGCGTTCTGTGCCTGCCTGCCACATGTCCACGGAAATGTCTGCAAACGCAGACACAGCGCTGGGCCTCTTTGGCTATAAACAGAGATGAGCACTGAACCCTAGAGTCAGATATGACTGGCTTTTGAGCAAGGGTGACCTTTGCCTTTTATAATGATACTGTATATTTATCCAATTCATGGTATTTTAAACTGGGAGGGAGAGCGCCAACAATCCAAAGCCTGTGTCTAGGGAGGAAGGAGTTATAGTCATGGGTCACAGATCCAGATATGTGGCTCAGAGGTTATGCGCATGACGGAGGTTGGAAAACAACAGTGTTCCCAGAGAAAGGAAGGAAATCTTTTTTACGGCTGATTTGAAGGAACTACAGTACTCAAAGTAATGCCCAAGAGCCGGCCAAAAACTCTCACTGGGGCCCTCAGCTGACGAGCATTATGCACCCTCACATGACAGGGCTTGTGGTGAGATTTGGAGGAAGCTGGCCAGGTGGGAAGGAAAACGGCCTGCCTTTTTAAAAAAAGAATTTGCTGCAAACTTTTGTGTATTACTAACCACAACTTATAATTGTTACTTTTTTGGACTCTCAGATCTCAAGAGTTGTCATTCAAAATATAATAGGGGAGGAGGAAAATTAAATATATTATACTACACAGTTGCTCTGTGCACATAGGGAAGCAACTGTGAGCGAGAAATGGAGAAATAATCATGCTTCATACAAAGGGGGGAAATGCTCAGGTTCCGGGTTTACACAACACGTGTGTGTCTGAACACGCAGATGTGACAGGGAGAGGTAGAGAAAATGTAGATTTTCCCACCAGCAAAGAATTAATGAGATGCTTGGAGATGACGCATTAAATAGGTTTGCAAGGGGAACTGGCCAGGTACAAAATGGCAAAAGGGTATTTAGGCCAGTGCCTTTTTCCTGTCTCCGCTGGACCTGAGGCTCATGAGGACTAGAAACTTAGCAGTGCAGGAAATGGAGTAGAGCAGGGATTCTCAACCTGCGGCCCACAGACCAGATGTCACCCATGGCACCATTTCACTGAGAACTCCCGGAGTAATGCTCCACTTTGAGCTGCCTGTGGCCAGGGACAGGCAACAGCCCTTTGCACAAGCCCAGGAGCACTCTTGCTGACACAGGCTTCAGGACATGTGTGCAGAGTGGATGTTCCCCCCCTCCGCGCCCCTTCATCTTCTTGACACGCTGCCCGCAAACAAGGGCGATAGCTATTTGCGCACTCTGCACGTGCTCAAGGCACTCTTTCCAAGGCGGGGGAGGTTGAGTAGACCCCGCCGCCCAGGGCGCTCTGCACGTGCTCAGAGGCTATGCAGCCGAAAAGGAGTAGGAGGGGGGGAACCCCACCTAGGGGTGCAGGAGGAGGAGGCTCACCTGGGTGACGACGAGGGCAGAGGCGCAGACGATGCCGCAGAGGAAGGCGGCCGCGCTCAGGGCCAGCTCGGCTAGCAAGAGCCCCGACGGCAGCGCCATCTTCCAGCCGGGGAGGGAGCGGGCGGGTGGGGTGGGTGGGACGTCCAACCGGGCCCCTTCTCCGCCCCATCGGCCGCCCTGCCTCGTCAGCGCTAGCTCAGCTGCACCGGTGGGGCGCCCGCCTGCGGACCCCGGGAGTAACTTGGGGGAACTCCAGAAGTTTGGACTAGTTAGTTTGGGAAGGGGGGAGCGGATAAGGGGGCTTTGACTGCCTTGAGCGCCCTGCGGGACTCTGCAAAAGACTGCACCGGTGGAATGCCCGCCTGCGGACCCCGGGAGTTGGGGGAACTCCAGAAGTTTGGACAAGTTAGTTTGGGAAAGGGGGAGCGGATAAGGGAGCTTTGACTCCCTTGAGTGCCTGCGGGACTCTGCAAAAGACTGCACCGGTGGAATGCCCGCCTGCGGACCCCAGGAGTTGGGGAAAGTCCAGAGCTTGGTAGAGTAACTTTTTTTAGGTGAAAGGGGGTATTTTGCTGCCGTGAGTGTCCGTGGGAATCTGCACCGGTGGAATGCCCGCCTGTCAAGCATCGCTGAGCTTTTCGGTAAAGGCAAAAGGACTCCCTTGCTCCAAAGCTAGTCGTATCCGACTCTAGGGGTTGGTGCTCATCTCCGTTTACAGGACATGTCAAATTACCTGTAAACTGCCCACTAAGCTGGATATAAGAGTTATTGCTACTGCTATTTTGCCCATATATCGTCCCCTGCTCTATCTACTGTGTGTCGAATCTAGCCATTGATTTTCATGGGCGGTGGTCTGCCTTTTCCTAATCTATACTCTTATTTTTGGAGACCTTTCTCTGAATATTTCCTTCCCATGAAAGTTTGGTCTGAGATTACAAGAGGTCCCTGGGTACAACCTGGTGTAGGGAAATCAATCTTTATTATGATCCAAGACCATCATAGAACTACAAAAAGGAACAGAATTTAAAATGAGGATGCTTTAAAACAGTGGTGCCCAAACTAAGGCCTGGGGGCCGGGTGTGGCCCCCGACACCACTTCATCCGGCCCGCGAAGCCCTCGTCGCTCCTGGAAGTGGAAGTAAAACGCGCCCGTATGGGCGCGTTTTACTTCCGCTTCCAGGAGCGACGAGGGCTTCGCGGGCCGGATGAAGTGGTGTCGGGGGCCACACCTGGCCCCCAGGACCTTAGTGACTGGCTCCCTGAACCACATGATCGGCCCACAGCCAAAAAAGTTTGGGCACCTCTGCTTTAAAAGGAGAATTTCTGTTTTTTTTTTTTTGGTTTTTTTTTGGGGGGGCGGCATTATAAATTTGAACTAATAAATAAATAAATAGTAAAATTAGTACCTAAAATCAAGAACGCTGAGTCACAAAGAAAAAAAATACTGTTTTGTCTGCTACTTGGTCTAATCTATGTGTCTTATACTACATCAGGTGTGCTGAGTCCAAATCTGAAGTCCAATTCTTCCTAGGACGTCAGGATCTTAAGTTAATTACACATATGGATGCAATTGTCTTGTTTATTAACACAACTGCGCCTACTCATATATATTTATTTATTATTCATATTTATCCACCGCCTTCCTCACCCAGGTGACCTAGGGCGGCTTACAGATCATAAAATATTACAATAAAACATTCTTTAAAACATTCCTTAAAACCCTCCAATTTAAAACTATTAAAGATTAAAATTTTAAAATCTAAAAAATTTAAAAGAACACCAAATTACTACATTTTGAGGGAGAGATGGGGCTTAAATCATCCAGCGGGCCGGGATCATTATACCTCCCACACCTATACCTGCCCTGCCAGCCATGTTTTTAGATTCTTCCTAAAGGGCAGCAACTCTGTCTGGAGACGTAGCTCGGTTTAGCTCAAAACAGACTCACTCTGGCCTAGCTGTTGTTGTTCAGTCGCACAGTCGATTCTGACCCTTTGCGATGACCCCATGGACCACCGTCCGCCAGGCACTCCTGCCCTCCACCATCCTCCTCAACTCATTCAGCTCTGTACCCATTGTCTCTACAATACCATCTAGCCATCTCATCTTGGGCCGCCCTCTTCTTCTTTTGCCCTCCACCCTTCCCAGCATCAAGGCTTTCTCAAGTGAATCCTCTCTTCTCATTTGATGTCCAAAGTACTTTAGCTTCATCTTTATTATTTGACCTTCTAAGGAGCAGTCAGGGTTGATTTCTTCTAAGATTGACCTATTTGTTCTCCTCGCTGTCCAGGGGACTCTTAAAGCTCTCCTCCAATACCACATCTCAAAGGCGTCTATTCTTCTGGCCTAGCTGTACTATCCATTAAGATAGTTTTGCACTAGAGACAAGCCCCAGGTCCATCTGGCTTTATACACCTTTTTCTGACGTTAGGTTACTGAGTTGCCCAGACATGCCCAGCCGCTGCTGGAACAAGCATGCCACCAGGGGACGTGATTCAGCTGAGGCGTATGGGTGCATTTTACTTCCGTTTCTGGGAGCGACGAGGGCAGCATGGGCCGGATGAATTGCATCAGACCCATTCGTGTGGATTCACAAGGACTTGGGCTTCTGGGAACTGAAGTCTGAGAACACCTGGAGTGCCAAGGTTCGCCATCACGGGCCTAGGCAATCTGATCACGTTTTGTGTTGGTTTTGTATGCTAACACTTAGGCTGCAAATGCTCTATCTTTTGGCAACTCGCCTTGTTAGCTGGAAGGCTGGCAAGTCAGCAGTTCGAGACCTAGGTACTCCATGACGGATTGAGCGCCCGTCTCTGTCCCAGCTCTTGGGGACATGAAAGGAGCCTGAATTGGGCGTCCCCCAAGTGGAGTTTCTTCTGCAGAAAATCCTTTCAACCCAAAATTGTTTCTGACATGAAATTATTATAATGATGGCTGTTTCCCCATTTTATCCTTTATTATACAATTCATTCCTTTTCTGAGTCATGCGAGAAAAAGTCTACAACCTCTTATGCTGCATAACAACATTTCAAACTGGGATTGAGAATTTTATTATTGAGGTCTCCTGCCCTTCTACAGAGGGAACTTCTGGGTGTGGCCATAAGGCATAATTTTCCTAGGATTGATCCGGCCGATCGGTACTGAATTAGGTGGGTTTGAGGTGTGGTCATTTGAGTCAACCCATACATCCACGTGCAAAGATCAGGTGGCTTCAGAGAAGTCCATGTTGAACCTCCAGGGTTAAGAGCAGGGCTATCATAGAGGACCACGTTCACAGCCGAGGGCAGACGGTATGAGTTCTCTCACAGCAGTTGGTTGAACAGAGGCTGGGATGCAGGTGGTTGATGTTCAAACGGTCCCAAGATTCTCCACGGAATGCCATGGGTAGTGACCTCTCTGGACTCAGTGGTCAGTTGGCCAGATGACCGTTGACTCCTTAGCTGTCCAGTCGTGAGCGGGCGCTGCTCTGGTCTCAACTGTCTCGGGATTCAACCAGGTTTCACCACTATGACAATGCTCTCAAAGCTGTAAGTACTTTTATGAGTTTGTTACATCTAGGATTCAACCCTTTTCCTCTACAGAGGGAGACTCTTGCCTGGTTTAGCGACCCTTTTCTCCTCCCACCAACCCAGCAAGGAGAGAGCCAGGTTTTCCTCCACCCAGGATCCGTAGGGAGGTTTGATTCCCTCTGGTGTGGCTGTGATGGAAAAAAGATCCCCATGGGCCCTTGAAGCTGTTATGATCCTTGATCTGCAATGTCAAGTTGGCCCTTCAGATGACCCTACTAGGGTTCCTGAGGTGTTTTGGGAGGGGGGGTTCCCATTGCCACCTCCCCTTGAGTGGGGTTCTCTGGTCCTGGTAGATTCCTCATATCATGTGTGCCTTTGGGTTGAGCCCACAAAAGTGGCTCCGAGGACCTCCTTGTGGAGTTGGATGCTGGTCTTCTGTCGCCTCACCACCTTCTGCTCCTTCTCTCTGCCAGGACGAGATGGGCTCGGGGTCTGCGGAGACCCTCTGAGGAGGACAGAGAACATCTTGGAAAGATATGGTCCAAGAGCTTGGTGAAGAAAGAGAGGGAAGAGCGATGGCTCTTAATAGACAATGAAGAAGAAGATGAAGTACAAGTAGTAGAAGAAGAAGATCTGCAGAGCCTGGATTGGAAGAAGAACATAACAAGGATGAGGCTGGAGATTACCATCACACTGGTGAAGAAACATCCTCCATCATCTCTTCCTCCACCTGTTGGTAGAGCTTTAAATGCCATCCAGGGAGGCAAACTGGAGACACTCCGATCCTGAGAAGGGAACCAAAGGAAGACCTAGCTGGTTGCCCCATCCCACATTGGGATTTCGGTGGGGCAGGCTTAGAACCAGGATAGCTGCCTCTGGATGGAGTCCAGGGAGTTGTCGCTCTGAGAAGAAGACCTCGGTGGTCCTTCTCCCTCTCTGTGTCCTGGAGAGACCCTGCAGAGAATATGTCCCTCCCCAAACGTCAAATCCAAGCATTTCATGGGATGGAGGATGGATTCACCAGGGCCTTCTGAAGTACCACCACCAGGCTTCCAGCCATCCTGCTCTCTGCCCAAAGGACATCCCCTTTCTCCCAGAACTTTGTGTGGAAAATCCTTCCATCAGACCCTGTGGGTCAATGTATTTCTCGTTCCTGGCTGGAGAGGTTCACCTCCCGGATCACCTGGTGGACTAGAACCCAAAAACATCAAAGGAAAACAGACTCCAGTTCTTGAACCATCTTCTGCTTTGGCAAAACAAACTCTTCATTCCCCCCACTTTGTAAATACCAAATCTACTGAATTAGAAACAGTTTGATGCCTAAACGGAAACCTTTTTATCTATTGCCATGATGGCGAACTTTGGCAACCCAGCTGTTCTGGGTCTTTAATTCCCAGAAGCCCAAGTCTCTGTTAATTGACATGAATGGGTTTACTGTGCATACGTTCCAAGTCTTGGACTTCTGAGAATTGAAGTTCAAGAACACCTGGAGTGCCAAGGTTCGCCATCATTAAAAAGTTTGTGTTTTAAAGTTTAATGACGCTATGTTAGAACGTTAATATTAGATAGTTTAGCCTGGCTTTTGTTGTTTTCTTGCGTGTTTCTCTGCCTGTGATTATTATTGTTTGTACTCCAGAAATACTGATATTAACTTTGGAATTTTGTTTGAACTGTGTGTGTCTTTCTAGCTCCCCCCCCCCCCAATAAAATACCAAAATTAGATCCTTTTCCGTGTGCGTTTTTGACTCAAGAGACATTGTGGTGCTTAAATCTCACCTTTGCCTTGACCAGCAGCCTGTTTATTTTGTGGCCATCTCAGCAGTGGCATCCCAGAGGAGACTCCAAGCATAGCATTGAGACATATATTATACTTTATCCATATTTTATTTTTTTATGTTTACTTAACACTATAACAATTACCACAAGTATGGGGCATCAACCATGTGTTTATAAAGCTATAGATCAGGGGTTCCCAAACTTTTCAAGCCGAGGGCCGGGTCATGCTCCCTCAGCCAGCTTGGAGGGCCAGACAGCCATTTTGCCCTGCCAGCACAATGGGTGTGTGTGTGGCCATTTTGTCCCAACAGCTTCAAAGGGATGGCCATTGGGGGAGGCACATGAAATGGTACCACGGGCCTTTGGTTGGGAACTCCTGCTATAGATCGATGAAGCAATCAATCAGAATGAATTCCAAATCTACCCATTGCTTTCCAGTCCAATGATCCCAAAAGAAACCTCTTTGTACTTTCAAAATATAACTTATTACTCTTCTGCATTATGAAATTAAGACGGCACCAAACTCTAATGCTGAAATCCAGCTTCGTTCCCCCACCCATCAAACGTCGTTTCAAATCATTGCTGCTTCCTGTATGGGATGGGGCTGTTTAATCTTAAATTACAGAAGACTTCCCACATTTAATTTATCCTATCCAATCCGCTCTTCCATCAGAATCTGGTCCAGCTTTCTGAATATGTTGCGCATATATAGACTGAACAGACACGGAGGTAAAAATGCTGCTTACAGGAGACGGTTCTAAATCACCATTTCTTACTCTAAAATCGCAGGCTACGCATCAGAATAATCAAATATTTACAAGGATTCTTTATTTAATTCGACACATTAACTGCTTAGACTCAGAAAGTCCCAAGCAGCACCCGGTGATAGTAAACAAATCATATATACAATATGTACACAAAACAAAAATACAAAATGTATACATTAAGCAGGTGTTTCTATATACTGTATCCGGATTTCTCAGAAACAACACACGCGCACCATGCCGGTCTCCTCGGAAGGAAATGGTGGGAGGGGGCATGGCTCCTTTCAGAGGGGCAGGTACAGAGAGTAGCCCGCATGGGCCCACTTCTTCACCGGCTTGCTGGTCCTCCCGATCATGGGCAGTTTTTGGGCGTAGCGGGAGACGTGGCTGGGTCCGTGGTATTGAAGGAAGCGGGTCTGGAAAAGACGGCCTTGGCATCGCCTCTCCACATGCCGGCCGGCAATGATGAAGCTGAAGCGGGGCACCCCTTGGGGGCAGAAGCGGCACTTCTGGAAGACCTCCCGGACCCCTGGCCGGTGGCCCTGCTGGCGCGAAGCGCTCCGGGACCGGGCAAGGCTGGCTGGACGGTGCACAGCCGGCCGGCTGGTGGGGAATTCGGCCCGCGGGCTCTTCTCCTCTTCCCGGGGACTGACTGTGGTGGCGTTGGCTGTCAGCTGAGGCATCTTGCGGGCGGCGGCGGCATCTCCAGCCCCGAAGGCGGGTGGCTCCTTCTTAGCATCCGGCGCTTTGGGGGCGCTGGCCGGCACCGGTTCAGACGGGCAGAGGGCCGAGCCCGTACCGAAACGGGTGGCCAGGCTGTCGCCGAAGAAGTCGTAGAGCTCCTGGTAAATCTCGTCCAGGGAGAGCGTGGGTGGGTTGGGCGAGAGGCCGACGGCGGTTTGTGGGCCGCCACTGCCCAGCTGCAGCAAATGGCTGGCGATGCCGAAGCCGAACTCCACCTGCGGGTCCTGGAGGGGGCTGTGCCAGGGGTAGCCCTCCCGGGTACGGCCCTCTCCGCCGAAAGGGGGCTCCGTTTGGGCCGGGGCCGAAATCGAGTGGGTCTTCATCTTCAGGAGCCGCTCCACCGCCACCTGGGAGAAGGGGAAGAACAAGGGAAGAGAAAGGATTGGGGGTCCGACCAGAGCATGGCTTACTCGCCTAGGGCGAGTCCAGCTGCTCTTCCAGGAAAACTTGACGGTGTTTGTGGACTCAAACCCTCAGCGTGTCTAAAAACAATGGCGCACAAACTCTTTTAAGTTTGGAGAGATGTCCCAGAAGAGCATTATTTGTGGATTTTGGAAATACGCAGGTAGAAAGGATTAAGACATGATGATTATAGGGCAATGGTTTAGTGCCCGGGACCAGGTCAGGCTCCCCGAGACAGCTTCGGGGGCCAGATGCCCATTTTGCTCTTCCCTCTACCACATGGCACTTCTGGGTGCAGTGGAGGCTCGGGGTATCACATGAAACGGTGCCAGGGGCCATGGGTTGAAAATCCCTGGTTTAGTAGGGTTAAGACACTGAACTTGACGGCTGGAAGATTGGCAAGCCAGCAGTTCGAGACCCAAAAGCTGCACAACGGAGTGAGCTCCCTGTTGTCTGCCCTGCCTCCAGCCAACCCAGCTGTTCAAAAACAAGAAAACTGCAAGTAGATAAAGAGGTACCACTTCAGCATGGAAGAGAACAGCGTTCCCTGTGCTAGTCATGCCTGCCATATGCCAATGGAAACGTCTGCAATGGCTATTTTATTATTTATTTAATCAAACTTTTATCTGCCCCCCTCAAAAAGACCCAGGGCAGCTAATACAACTCTCAACACCTAAAAGAATAAAAACATAATAGAAAATCAAGATTAAAAGATAACAAAAAATTAAAAAGCTAAAACCAGACAAACAGAGAGAGGGGGATCAAATGAGCCAACAGACTGGGACATCTGTCTGGCCCAGACCCAACACATGCTCTGCCAGCCAGGTCTTGACCCCCTTCCTAAAGGGCAGCAGCTCTGTCTGGAGACACAGCTCACTTGGCAAGAGGTTCCACAGGGCCGGAGCAGATACAGAGAAGGCCCTCCTTCTAGTGCTAGAGAGATGAGCCTCTCTAGCTGATGGCACAACCAGAGAGCCTCTCCGGTCTGCTCTAGTGGGACAGGCAGATGTCCTTGGGACGATGCGGTCTCTTAGGTGTCCTGGACCACTACCATCTAGGGCCTTAAAGGTAATAACCAGCTCCCATAGCAATGGTGAGGCGTGAGCATAACACCCGCATCCCACCATGACCCGAGCAGCTGCATTCTGGACCAGCTGCAGCCTCCGAATGGTCACCGAGGGCAGCCCCATGTAGAGCGCATTACAATAATCAATAATAAACGGAGATGAGCATCACACGCTAGAGTCAGATAGAACTGATCACCCTTCTCTGTTTCTCCCTCGCAAGCCATTTGTGCGTTCTTCTATAAATTTATTTCTAATTTGTATTGTATAATTTGTATTTTATTTAATTTTCTAATTTGTATTGCATATTGTATAATTTGTATTTTATTTAATTTTCTAATTTGTATTGCATATTGTATAATTTGTATTTCATTTAATTTTCTAATTTGTATTGCATATTGTATAATTTGTATTTTATTTTTCTAATTTGTATTGCATATTGTATAATTTGTATTTTATTTAATTTTCTAATTTGTATTGCATATTGTATAATTTGTATTTTATTTAATTTTCTAATCTGTATTGTATATTGTAAAATTTGTATTTTATTTTTCTAATCTGTATTGTATATTGTAAAATTTGTATTTTATTTATTTTTCTAATCTGTATTGTATATTGCATAATTTGTATAAATTGATGCAAAAAATTCAGCCCTTCTGCCAGAAGACCAGATGCTCAACCTAAGGGGGGGGGGAACGGGTTCCATCCCAACCATGTATTCCCCCCCCCCCCCCCAGGAAATAGCTGGGATTTCTTGGGAGATCAGAAAAGGTTTTCCAGCAAGGACTTCCCACCCCTTTGCCATAGACAAGGCGGCTTCCGGCCCAGGAAGGTGAGGACTCACCAAGATGGCCCCATAGACTTTGTGCCCATCAGCTTTCACCTGGGCGTTGGAGACCGAATAGTCATCCAACACGGCCTGGAGGTTGGACCAGTAGGTGGAAAGGTGGGGATACAGGACCCGTTCCACAGCCTGGGAGAGAGAGAGAGAGAGAAGAGAGGGCCAGGAAGCACATCAGGCACAGCAGCCCAGAGGAGACAAAGCCAGCCAGAAGTACTTACTTTCCACCCCAGCGCATGAAGACCCACCACAGCCCCATAGTGGGAACAGAGAGGGCGGACGGGGTCAGCCAGCACCTTCTGCAGAGACAGGAGGATTTGATGGTAGAGGCCACTGACAAGGTCCCCGTGGGTCCTGGAGGAGAGAGGAGGTTGCCTTTAGGGACCTCAAGGTACAGGTACAATCAAACGTCGCATAAAGAGTGCCTCGCTTAAAGAGCAGAATTTTCTCTGAATGTTTGCTTCTCTTAACAAATAAAACCAACCAAAAACTCGCTTAACAAATAAATCAGGGTTCTCAATCCCCACCACCGGAAGTCACAATGGGTCACTTTCAATGGTCTTCCACTTAAAGAGCAAATTCGCTTAAAGAGCAATCCTGTAGAATGCATTATGCTCTTTAAACGAGGTAGAACTGTATATACCGTATATACTCAAGTATAAGTAGGGTTTTTTAGCCCCCACAAATGAAGTCCAAAAAATGGGACTTGACTTATACTCAGGTCAACATAAACACTCAAAAACATACCCACACAAATGTCTAAATTAATTAATTTTACCGTATTTTCATGTATTTTAATTAATGAAACTCACTAGCAGCTGCTGCATTTTCCACCCCGACTTATATTCGGGTCAATTTAGAGGTCCAAATTAGGTACCTCGACTTATATTCGGCATGATTTATAGTTGAGTATATACGGTATCTGTATACATCCACGGTTTCAGTTATCCACAGGTCTAGAGAACACTCTTTTAAGCAGCACTGTGTGGATACCAAAGCTAAAGTCAGTACAAGGAACAACATCATCAGGAAACTGAAAAACTATAGATGGGGAACTCACGAACTATAAACAGGGAACTCACCCATCCACCCAGTGTAATCTTTTAAGCAGCACTCCCTGGAGACCAAAGCTAAAGTCAGTACAAGGAACAACCTCATCGGAAAACTAGACTATAAATGGGGAACTCAACCATCCACACTGCGTACTCTTTTTAAGCAACACTGCCTGGATACCAAAGCTAAAGTCAGTACAAGGAACAATATAATCGGGAAACTGACAAACTATAAATGGGGAACTCGGCCATCCACACTGCATACATCAAGCGTACAGGTGACCAGACACGCAATGCAGGTTTATGAAGCCATGTGTGGAGTGACAGGAGGCCTCAAACCTACACCCGTTGAGAAAGTAGACCCTCTTGTGGGTATCGCTCCACTTAAGATCAGGAGGGAGGTAGCTGCTGCTGCGGGGAGAACTAAGCAAGAGAAGGACCCTCGGCAATTTTGGAATGGAGATGAGCCTCAAGTCCGCCAGTTCAGATCCAGAAGGAGCTTTAGGGCAATAGCAAACATTATTTTGCAAGAGCAAAACCAATTTAGAAGATGGAGGAAGGCGCTCATTGGACAGGGATCGAAATTAAAGAGGAGATGGGCTGAGGAACTCAACCTCCCCGACGTCACTTGGAGGGCCCTGAACAGGCTGAGGGTTGGAGTCCCTCCATGCAAGACCCACGGGCTCAAGTGGGGGGCTGCTGGCGGACAACAACACACAGGGGATACAGACCATTTTCTGGCCTGACAGAAACCTGCACCGCTGTGGACTGAGGTTTGGCCAATGCCAAAGCCAAAGCCAAGACAGTGGCTTCGTTTTGGCAGTCCAGGGTTTTACAGGGACACAGAAGAGGAAGAAGAAGAAGACCATGGCTAAGGGAGGGCAGAGACCAGAAGATGTGCCCCAGGAGCATGGCTGCGTAGTCGCGCAGGGTCCAGTGGTCGTTGAGGGGGTTGATGGAGGCGGCCAGTGGCTCCAGCACGCAGTACATGACGCTGGCGATGAGGCTCTTGACGTAGGAGCCCAGGCACAGGTAGGGGTTCCGGATGAGGCTCTTGGCCACGTGCAGAAGGCGGTTGAGCTGCTCCAGGTCGTGGCTGACTGACTTGACCTGCCGAGGAAGAGCAAAGCAGGCGAGGTCAGTGTCGGGCGAGGAAGGATCCAAAGTCTCTGATCCAGCGTCTCCCAGCCTTTGGCCCTTGGGCGTCAATTCCCAGGAGCCTCCGCCTGTCCACAGGCTGATCCTTGCTTTGGGCGATTGACTGAGGCTTCTGGGAATTGAAGTCCCCTGAAACCACTCTTCGGTCAGTACCTTTTGTTGCTCAGTGTTTTGGGGAACTGAAGGCCAAGGACCTGCTCTAAACCTTCCAAAACCAGCCCCCAACCCTGCCCTGTGCGTAGCTCAGGGTTCTGACCCCCTGCCTCTGGGAGCTCCCAGATGTGTGGGACTATAAATCCCATCATCTGGACGGATTGGACCTGTTTGAACTGGTGGCATTTCCTGCACGCAGGGCTGTGGAAATGCCCCCCCAACAGACCCAGAAATAAGGAAGGAAGCGCAGGGGTTTAATCTGCCGTCCTACAGCCAAAACGTTGTGAGTTCGATCCCGATGTGAGCAAGGTTGACTCACTCGCTTCAATCCTTCTGGGGCCAGGTCACAATGAGGACTCAACAGGTTGGGGGCAAAATGCTAATTGACTTGTGAGCCTGTCCAGAGAGGGCACGAAGCGCTATGGAGAAGGGGTATAGAAATGTGATTGCTATATCCTTGTTAAACAGAACATTGTCCTAATTACAGGCTATCTACGTTATCCATTTCTGCCTCTATGCCATGGGTGTCCAAACTATGGCCCAGGGGCCAGATGCGACCCCTGAGGCCAATTCATCTGGCCCACGAAGCCCTCATCACTCCTGGAAGTGGAAGTAAAACGCGCCTTGTACGATGAGGACTTTGTGGGCCAGATGAATTGACGTCAGGGGCTGAATCCTCCCCCTGGAGCCTTAGTGACCGGCTCCCTGAACCACATGATCGGCCCACGGCCCGAAAAGTTTGACACTCTTGCTCTATCAAGGTCTTCTTTGTGGTCTCTGTAAATCCACACCAATGGATTTATGTGGATTCACAAAGGACCACAAAGAACAGTTTAAGGCAGGGGTTCCCAACCTAACCTAAGGCCTGTGGGCCGGATCCGGGCCTTGGTGCCATTTCATGTGGGCCGGCCGGCCCTCCAAGGCCATTCGAGGAAACAAATGGCTGCCTCTCTGAAGCTGTTGGGACAAAAACGGCCACCGCCACCACCCCTTCATGCAGGCAGGGCAAAATGGCAGTCTGGCCCTCGAAGCTGGCTGAGCGCGTGACCCGGCCCCCGGCTTGAAAAAGTCAAGAGCCGCTGGTTTAAGGTCAGCAACCTGTCATTATACAGCCCTGGTGGCAAAAGGGTTAAACTGCTGTCCTGCAGCCCAAACATCGTGAGTTCGATCCTGACCAAGGGCTCAAGGTTGACTCAGCCTTGTCCATCCTTCCAAGGTCAGTTAACTTGGTCCCCAGCATGTTGTATGGGGCAAAATGCTAATTCACTTGTGATCTGGTCAGACAGGGAACTAAGTGGGTCTATAGGGTGGCATAGAAGTGTCTTTGCTGGTGCTCTCCCTCCAGGAAGGGGTATGTGTTTCCCTGCCTCCCCCCCAACCCACTCACCCCACTGACCACGTAGACAAAGTATGGCAGGAGGGCCGCGATCTTTGAGTTGGTCTGGAGGTCCTGGAGGGCCACCTGGGGAAGGGAGAGAAGTTAGCGGCCAGGATGCACCAGACTGGAGAAAGTCCCATTTTTGGAAATCCACATCTCTAGGAGATCTCGCCGTGATGGCCAACCTTGGCACTCCAGATGTTCTTGGGATTTCAATTCCCAGAAGCCCCAGCCCGTGAATCCACATGAATGGGTTTACTGCAATTCATCCAGCACGTGCCGCCCTCGTTGCTCACAGAAGCGGAAGTAAAGCACGTTTCCGTGGTCATGTGGGAGGCACGCCTCAACATGGAACATTGTTAACCTTCCCACCAAAGTGGTCCCTATTGATCTATTTTGCCATTTCTTGCTTTCGAACTGCTAGGTTGGAAGGAGCTGGGACAGAGACGGGCACTCACTCTGTCGTGCAAGACCCAGGAATCGAACTCCGGCCTTCCATGCAGCGAGTTCAGCGTCTTAACCACTTGAGCCACCCCAGTTAACCCCTGGCAAAACCAACGCCAAACTTGCAGCCCCTGGTTCAGAGGCGGGCCGAGAGAGAGCCGTTTTGCCCCCCAAAATAACCATGCCAGAGGCCCCCCAATGTCTCCCTCTCCCCGGCCAGTCCTATCCATTTCTAAGCCAGCCCACGGGATTGCTCTCCATGGGGGCAAGTTTCATGCTCCCAAAAGACAATGGCACGTTTTTGTCCTCTGACATCATCTCCTCTTCCGTCTCGCCCACCTTCATCATCTGAGGGTCGTCGCCCAAGACAGCCCGAGTGACGTGCTGGTAATATTTCAAGAGGTCATCTGTCAGCACGGAGACAGCACTGGGAACTGGGGAGAGAAGCCAATTTTACTTTTATGCCGGCACAGAGAACGGATAGGATTTCCTAACCACTAAGTATTAAACCAGGATTAACGACACGCTGGTCATGGCGTGACAAACACAGACAGATCTTGCAAATCTGTCCTGCCTTGCAAAAGTGGCAGTACAGAAATACGGGGGGGGGGGGGACTGGGTGTCCCCTACCTGATCCTTGCGGCTCCAGATTCCCTTTCCCATCCAGGTAAGAGACGTGCACTAGAAAGAGAAGAAACGGGAGAGAATCCGCGAGTGAACTTTTCTACCTTTCTGCAGTAAGCCCAGAGGTCCATTGAATGGGATCCACTTTCAGGATCCAAGTTGCAGATTGCCACCTGCCCCTCATTCCCCTGCAGCAGGATCTTCAGGGGAATGGATCGCCCACAGAATGGGAGAACACCTGTTCGTCCACAGGTCTCGGGTTTGGTCCCCAGCAACACCAGACAGCAGCTCGTGGGCTAGGAACCACGTCTGGCCTGAGGGCAAAATCCACATTTGGAAGAGTTTTCCCTGGGACGAAGGGGATGAAGGCAAAAGGGGTCAGCACTAAAAATTACCCTAAAATGTTTCACCTAAAGCTTTTGGGAGAGGCATTCCGTACAAAAGTGTCGGCTTGTTAGCCGCCCAGAGTAGGAAAACCTCCCGGATGGGCAGGGCACAAGTGTAATAAATAAATAAATATTAAAATAAAATAAAATAAATAAGAATTAACACCGAGAAAGGTAGAAGAGGAAGCAAAGATTTTATATCTGTTATTAGTTAGTAAATGGCACAGCGGGGGCTAATATTGCTGTTTTTAAGTGTTTTCTTAATTGTTTTATATTGGTTTTAACTTGTGTACACCGCCCAGTGTCCATTGGCTAGAGCGGTATATAAATTAATTCATTAAGAATATAGAGCAGTGGTTCTCAACCTAAGGCCTGTGCGCCAGATCCGGCCCGTGGCACCAAATAATCCGGCCCCTGCCCTTGCTCAAGCTGCCACCACTAGAATCAGCCATAGAGTCATTTACGGCAGCCGTAAATGGCTGGGTGGGGTGGGGGACCAGTCCGGTCCCTTCCGCTGTTTGAGGGACTGTGACTTGGCCCCCAACTTGAAAAGGTTGAGAACCCCTGATATAGAGAATTGCTGATGAGATGCCAGGAATTGTATTTTAGGATATAATTTAATTTTAATTTAATTTAATAGATTCATATACCGCCCCAAGGTGTACACAGTTAAAACCAATATAAAACAATTAAAAAACCCTTAAAAACATAACAATATACTTATACAATTGTTTGTTTTACTATGCTATTTTGTTATATGTGTGTGCACTGCTCAGAGTGGGAAATATCTCAAAAGCGCATTATAAAATTGCAATAAATAAATAAATATTTTTTTGAAGTGACGTGATGGCCATTGTTTAAGGAATCCTCCAGTAGCGCCTGACCGGCTGAGCTTCTGTGACATCACAGCAGGTCCAGCTCTCATTCCAGGGCATGAGGAGGAAAAAGAAAAGGCCTTTAGCTGTAATTTGTCTCTTTCTGAGTAGGTTTGGGGATTTTGGACGTTGTAGTCCCCAAACACCTTGGGGTTGGGTAGCTGGCCTCACCTCTCACGGCCGTTTCTGCGCAGCCCTTTGGGATGTTGGTGGCCAAGGCGAGTTCCACTAGGTTGACTTCGCGGTCCTCTTGGAAGAAGAGCTCTCCTTCCTTGAGGGCCCGGAAAGGGAGGGCGTCCTGGGAACCGTAGCCACAAACCGCCTGTGGGGTGGGAAGGACATGTTGAGACCCGACATGGGCCAGCCCCAAAGAACCGTCCTCTGCCCTTCTCAAGGAGACCACCACTCGGGGAGGGTGGGGACTGCCCATCGATGGCTCATGGGCTTTCATTCAATAGGACTTACCGTATATACTTGACTATAAATCGTCCAGAATATAAGTCGAGGTACCTAATTTGGACCTCCAAAACTAGGAAAGTAGACTGACCCAAGTATAAGTCGGGGGTGGAAAATGCAGCAGCTGCTGGTGAGTTTCAATAATTAAAATGCACGAAAATACGGTAAAATGAATTAATTTAGACATTTGTATGGGTGTGTTTTTGAGTGTTTACACTGACCAGAGATTGTCGAGTTCCATTTTTGGACCTCATTTGGGGGGCTAAAAAACCCGACTTATACTCGAGTATATACGGTATTTCTTATTTTGTTATATCCAAGGTTTGACATTTCTGATCGAATACCGTCAAATACTTCTCCAGATTAACTCTGCCGGTGTAAATTTCGGTCTCGGATGCCTGCAAGTTAAAAAGTCAGCGTAGGACACACAACTGGCAAATAACTTGCGTCCGATGGATTTGTGTCAGCAGGTGAAAGAAGTAGGATCCTTGACCAAATTATGCGCCCGAAACGGGTAAGAACTATACCCCAAAAGGTTAAAGCTGTACCAAATGGCAGCCATGTTGTTTTACGTTCTGTCTCTTTTACGGCTATAGGCATTTTTCTTATTATTTTTTTCTATCTATCGTGTCTGTCTATCTCTCTATAGTGTCTATCTACCTATCTACCTACCTATCTATCGATCGTATCTGTCTGTCTGTCAATCTACCTATCTATTGTGTCTGTCTGTCTGTCTATCTATAGTGTCTGTCTACCTACCTACTTATCTATCTATCATGTCTGTCTGTCTATCTATCTATCGTATCTGTTTGTCTGTCTACCTATCTACCATGTCTGTCTATCTATCTATTGTGTCTGTCTGTCTGTCTATCTATAGTGTCTATCTACCTATCTATCTACCTACCTATCTATCGTGTCTGTCTATCTATTTAATCTGTCTGTCTGTCTACTTATCGTGTCTGTCTACCTATCTATCGTATCTGTCTGTCTGTCTGTCTACCTATCTATCATGTCTGTCTATCTACCTACCTACTTACCTATCTATCATGTCTATCTATCTACCTATCCATTTACCTATCTATCTATCGTGTCTGTCTGTCTGTCTGTCTATCCATCCATCCATTTGCTTCCTAGCTGCTGATATACCTGGGATTTCTACCCACAAGCCAAAGTGCAAGTGACTTTTCTACCACTGCCTACTTTATCCTCACAATGACCGTCCAAGGTAGGCCAAACCAACCTCTTCTTTCCTTCTTCTACATCCACGCCAACTCCAATGTCAGCAAGGTTGAGACCCGGTGGTTGGATCAAGGTGGGGCGGTGAATTTCACAGCCAGGAGGGGGATTTGAACTCAGAAACAACAACACCCCCATCCTCCAGTTCTCTAACCCCTCTCCCACCCTGCTTTCGAGCAGCAAATCCCCCTCCTACCCACCTCTACGTTGCTCCAGCGCAAGGCTCGGTTGAAGTCCTCCACCGTCAGCTTCCGCCGCTTGGTGTGTTTCATGAACTGGGAACTGTTCTGAGGGCGAGACAGAAATACATGTGTATGGGTGTGAACCAGAGCATGGAAACTTTCCTGTCTCCCCACCTCAGAGGAAAAGACAACATATCCCATAATCCTGTAAAATGGGGACTCCCGATTCATACTGTTTCCCAAGCTCTGAAAACAAACAGTTCACTGGCAGAGGAACATCCTTCCGACTATGATTTACAAACATAATTCCGTTGCCCTCTCAAGTCCGAGACCCGAGTGCTGCTTGACGGAGTGAGTGCCTGTCGTCTGTCCCAGCTCCTGCCCACCTGGGAATTAGAAAGCAAGTATGGGGTGGGTGATCATCAATTGGTTTGTTTTGGTCTGTTTTATGATGAAATAATGATAATAAAAAAATATGGGGGGGGAAGAAAGCAAGAAATTTGCAAGTAGATAAATAGGTACCGCTTTGGCAGGAAAGGTAGCAGCACTCCATGAGCTTTGACGTCTAATCGTGCCTGCCACATGACCATGGAAACATATGAAAACGCAGACTCTTTAGCTATAAACAGAGATGAGCACTGAACCCTAGAATCGGATACAACCGGCTTTCAAGCAAGGGTGACCTTTACCTGTGTAAGGTCATGACCTTGAGGGGCTGCCTGGGACGGATGGATGGGAAGAAGAGAATTTAATGAGGCTTGGGGCTCCCACTGTGCCCACCCCAGGCTCTGCCCACAGAGCTGTCCCTCACCTGGGTGGCTTCACGCAGGCGGTAACAGACGTCTTCCGCCAGCATGGCTGCCACCTCGTCCGTCAGCTCGACACCCGTGCTTTCAGCCATCAGGCGCACCGACTCCCGCGGGATCTCCACGAAGCGGCGTTCTTCCCGCTCAGACATGGCGTTGGGCACAGGGCAGGAGGCAGAACCTGTCACCTGTCACCCAGAAAACATGCTTCACAGTGAATGTGACGATACAAAATTAAGGGCTCAGAGAATCTCATAGACATCCTCTACTCCAGGAATGGCCAACCTTGGCTCTCCAGATGTCCTTGGCCTTCAATTCCCAGAAGCCCTGATCAGCAGGAGTGCTGACTTGGCCTTATGGGAATTGAAGAACACCTGGAGTGCCAAGGTTGGCCATCCCTGATCTTATCCAGACATTCTTGGAGTTTCCAGATGTTCTTGGACTTTAATTCCCAGATTCTCAAATCTGCACACCTGCTGATCAGGGTTTCTGGGAATTGAAGTCCAAGAACACCTAGAGTGCCAAGGTTGGCCATCCCTCATCTAGTCCACAGTAGATCCTCAACTTGGCTCTTAAGATGTTCTTGGACTTCAATTCCCAGAAGCCCTGATTAGCAGGTGTGCAGACTTGAGCATCTGGGAATTGAAATCCAAGAACATCTGGAAAGCCTAGTTTGAGGATCTAAAAATTCTAGTCTCAGAGTCAATGGAAAAACTCCAGAACTTGGGGGGGGGGGGAGCTTTCACCGTTAATTATGGAACCTTTTGATTTATTTAATTGATCCATTTAATTGATTTATTTAATTGATCCCAACCATATCTAGGACTGCAGTGGCTCAAGTCACTAAGATGCTGACTGGGAGGCAGAAGGTCAGCAGTTCGATTCCCGAGTACTGCAGGATGGAATGAGCTCCCATCTCTGTCCCAGCTCCTGCCAACCTAGCAGTTCGAAAGCAAGAAATTGCAAGTAGATAAAAAGGGACCACTTTGGTGGGAAGGTAACAGCGTTCCATGAGCTCCGGTGTCTAGTCATGCCTGCCACATGACCATGGAAATGTCTGCGGAAGCAGACAGCACTGGCTCTTCGGCTTAGAAACAGAGATGAGCACTGACCCCTAGAGTCGGATATGACTGGCTTTCAAGCAAGGGAAACCTTTACCTTTACCTTTACAACCATATCTTGGCCTTCTCAACTTTCCTTTGTAGGATTTGTTCTCCATAACCTTGATTATACAGTAGCTCAAGTGGTTAAGATGCTGACTGGGAGGTGGAAGGCCAGCAGTTCAAAACCTGAGTACTGCATGACGGAGTGAGCTCCCGTCTCTGCCCCAGCTCCTGCCAACCTATCAGTTCGAAAGCAAGAAATTGCAAGTAGATAAATAGGGACCACTTCAGAGGGAAGGTAAACGTCAATGTCTAGGCATGCATGCCACATGTCCACGGAAATGTCTGCAGACACAAACTGCGCTGACTCTTTGGCTATAAACAGAGATGAGCACTGAACTCTAGAGTCGGATACGACTGGCTTTCAAGCAAGTGTGACCTTTACCTTTACGGCTAAATATATGCCCAAGCTGTCTTTATCTCTCCCTTTCCCCAACACAACACCCAGAACTGGATCCCAGAAGTGCAGGATAAAGTGGGAGGCAATCTTTGCAGCAGCGATGGTCAATTTATTATTCCTATTTATTACATTTATTTTTGTGTTTTTTGTATTTTGTAATAATAATAATAATAATAATAATAATAATAATAATAATAATAATAATAATAATAATAATAATAATAATAATTTTATATCCTGCCTATCTGGGATATTTCCCCCAATCTGGGTGGCTTACAAGATATTATTTTTTTAAAAAAAAATCTTTACAATAGAAAATTAGATATAAACAAGAAACGATCTAAATCAAGGATGCCCAAACTACAGCCCGGGGGCTGAATCCGGCCCACAACTCCAATTCATCCAGCCCACGAAGCCCTCGTCACTCCTGGAAGCGGAAAATGCGCCCACATGGGCGTGTTTTACTTCCGCTTCCAGGAGCGACGAGGTCTTTGCAGGGCCAAATGAATTGCCATCAAGGGGGCTGGATCCGGCCCCCAGGCCATAGTGACTGACTCCCTGAACCACATGACCGGCCCGCGGCCTGAAAAATTTGGGCACCCCTGATCTAAATAAATTATAAATATCAACAAAAATGCGAGTTCTCTGTTACTTGTTTAAAGGTCAGCTTGCCAGTTTATCTTTCTTGGCTCACTGTTTATGGCCAGGGTTAATTAAAATAATAATAATAATTACTCCTTGCATCAAAGGCTGCTCACACCCCCTCCTCATTTGCATAATAGTGCATAAATACCCCCGTCATCTGCATGATGGATAAATTATACCTGGGGACGATTAAAATCTCCCTCCTGCTTTCACTTCTCTCTGCCTTGAGCTTTCCATGCCTGAGAAAACAGCGGCGGCCATAGAGCGCCCGGAGCTAGAGCGCCCCCACCGGAAGCGCCATTTTAAAAAAGCCTAGAGCGCCCTTCGGTCCGGAACCAGCCGCGCCCAGTACCATAGAAAGTTCGCCGAGATGCCTAGAACGTCCAAGCGTCTCTCTAGGCGCGGCTCCGACCGGCCAGTGGCGGGGAGTTCCACAGGCTTTCCCGTCCGCCCACCCTTTCTCGCCTTCCCTCCACATGTGGGGCAATCTGTGGGGCCCCTTGTAGTTAAACAGACCTTGGTGGAGGGGTGGCAGTTATTCCTATCCACCTTATAGCTTGGCAAAGTTACTTTTTTGGGGACCAGAATCTTTTTATTTTATTTTATTTTATTCAATTTACTTACATTACAAAAACAAACAACATACAGACAAATACAAATAAGGAACACATATAACAATAAAGGAAAAAAACCATATATGACTTTACATTACTTACAATATATACTTGAGACAAGACAATAATACCTTAAAATATGAAATGAATTAACACATAGATGGATATATTTCTTTGTCTTATATATTTCTCGCGTTCTTATACAATATTCTATCCTGTTGTATCCCCCCATCCCTCCCAAGTCATTCCCCCATCCTTTGGCTTGGCCTTTTCGCCCCCTTCGCCCTCTTTCTCCTTTTAGGCCCTACCTAAAGGTCAAAGTGTTGCCCTTGCTGGAAAGCCGGCCGTATCCAACTCTAGGGTTCAGTGCTCATCTCTATAGCCAAAGAACCAGCACTGTGTTTGCAGACATCTCCATGGTCATATGGCAGGCATGACTAGACACCGGAGTGCACGGCATGCTGTTACCTTTCCTGCTGAACCGGTACCTATTTAAGGTAAAGGTCGCCCTTGCTCGAAAGCCAGTTGTATCCGACTCTACGGTTCAGTGCTCATCTCAGTTTATAGCCAAAGAGCCAGCGCTGGTCTGCACCTGCAGATGTTGCTGTGGACACGTGGCAGGCATGCCTCAACACCGGAGTGCATGGGACAGTTTCCCTTTCCTGCCAAAGTAGTACCTATTTATCTACTTGCAATACCTTGCTTTCGAATGGCTAGGTTGGCAGGAGCTGGGGCGGACGGCAGGCACTCACTGCTCTGCAGCACTCGGGTATTGAACTCCGACCTTCCAGTCTTCAAGTTCAGCTTCTTAACCACTAGAGCCACTTGGAGTACTTTTATGGCCTACGTGATAGGGGAGGTTTTCTGAGAAGTATCCATATCTTATCTGTGTCTCCTTGGAAACGCCTCAGGTTCAATGTTAGCAAAGTTCTGGACTGGGTGGAAGTGCGGTTGGGTGTGTGAGTGTGTGACAATGCCGGCCCCCCAGACCCGTTTTGCCAACCACATCTTCAGCTCTTTCCTAAATGGTAGCCACTGGGCCGTGAGGTGTAGTTCCACTGGGAGGAGGTTCCATAGTGGGGGGGCTACGACTGAGAAGGCCCTGTTCTTCATGCTGGAGAGGTGAGCCTCCCCAACGGACAGTATATGGAGGGTGCCCTCTCGGTTTGCTCTTGTGGGTCGGGCCGATGTCCGAGGGACGATGCGGCCCCTGAGGTATCCTGGTCCACTACCATGAAGGGCTTTAAAGGTAACAAATAGCACCTTGAATCGCACCCGGAGACAGATAGGCAGCCAGTGCAGCTCCCGCAGCAGTGGCGAGGCAAGGCCGAAACGACTACACCCCACCACTGCACTGGCCGCCGCATTCTGGACCACCTGCAGTCTCCGGAGGGTCATCAAGGGCAGCCCCATGTAGAATGCATTACAATAGTCCAAACGGGAGGTGACCAGGGCAAGGGTGACGGTGACCAGGGCCTCCCGGTCCAGGAGTGGGCGCAATTGATTAATAACACACACTTCCCCAAAGCCCCTCCTAGCCATGGTCATAACCTGCTCCTGGGGAAGAGGCCCCGAGTCCAGAAGGACCCCCAGGTTGGGCACCGGGTCGGATTGGGGTAACAATGCCCCATCCCAAAGCAGCGGTTATATTGAAACAAAACGGGGAGAATGTAACAAGTGTGGGTTAAGTACGCAAGTTTGAGTACCAGGCCGGGTCTTTGACATTTTCATCAATGACTTGGGAGGGGAAAGGAACAATCCTTTTTGGGGGGCTGCATTAACAGAAGTCTAGTTTCCAAAACACCTGAGGTCCATCGTCCCCCCCTTCTATTTAGCACTAGTCAGACCCCATCGAGAGTCCGGGGTCCCATTCTGGGCACCTTAAGAAAGATGCAAACAAATTAAACCAGGTCCAGAGAAGGGCAAAAAGGAGGACCAGAGGAATTGTTGTTGTTCAGTCGCACAGTTGATTCCAACACTTTGCGACCCCATGGACCACCGCATGCCAGGCACCCATGTCCAGTGGTGGGCATCAGCAGGTGCGCAGCAGTTCACCAGAACTGGTAGCAGAAATTCTGGCCCTGCCCATCCAAGTTTTGAAATAAAATACTGTACTGTAGTCCTAACACAGGAGTTTCCCCCCTGGCCACGCCCACCATACCACGCCCACAGTGGTAGTAAACAATTTTTTTAGCCCACCACTGCCCCTATCCTCCCCCCCCCCTCAGCCGCCATGCTCTGTGCCCATTGTCTCCACAATACCATCTAGCCATCTCATTTTTGGCTGCCCCCTTCTTCTTTTGCCCTCCACCTTTCCCAGCATCAAGGCTTTCTCAAACGAGTCATCTCTTCTCATTTGATGTCCAAAATACTTCAGCTTCATGTTTACTTCATGCTTCTAAGGAGCAGTAAGGGGTGATTTCTTCTAAGATTGACCTATTTGTTCCCCTTGTTGTCCAGGGGACTCTCAAAACTCTCCTCCAACACCACATCTCAAAGGCGTCCATTCTTCTGCGCTCAGCTTTCCTAATGGTCCAGCTCTCACAACCCTACATTGCCACAGGGAATAATAATAATAATAATAATAATAATAATAATAATAATAATAATAATAATAATAATAATAATAATAATAGTAGTAGTAGTAGTAGTAGTAGTAGTAGTAGTAGTAGTAGTAGTAGTAGTAGTAGTAGTTATAACAGAAGGGACCTGCCTCTTGGGTAGGCCCCAACGTTCTTCTGGATTGCACTTCTCTGGCAAATAACCACTCAAAAGTTTTTTCAAGAAATTTATTGAAAGCATTGTAACCTGCAGGATACAGTCCATCAAAAGATCAGCGAGCATTTCAAAGCAGCAATTAACCATTAAAGGTTCCAGGGAAAGCACTCCGCCCCCCCTCCTTCCACAAGTCTCACATTTTGCAGAATGGCTGCACAGCCTCCCAGAGAAGCCTCTGTGTGTGTGCGTGTGTGTGTGTGTGTGTGTGTGTGTGTGTGTCTGCGTCACTGGGTTACACCTCTGGCCCTCCCCCTTAGGGATTCCAGCCTATGATCTCACAGCAAGGCATGTCAATCACATATTAAGTTCCATATCTCCAATTCCACGAGGTTCAATTGTTTACATTCTTCTTCCTCCCACATATCTGGAATCGCCATTTTAAAAGTACTAAAACACATTTAAGTGAGTACAAAGAAAACAGAAAAAGCACTGTTTTAAAATGGGGTGTTTTCTGTTATTATTATTAGTACGGTAGTATTATTAATATTAGTATTATTAGTAGTAGTGTGATGATGATGATGATGATGTTCCACTTATTTCCTGCTCTTCTCTGGACGGCTTAGTGGTTTGCAACTCTGGGCGACTTACAGACATGTCCTCAACATAATAAACATCAACAAAATGATACAATTCACATAATAAAACACAATTTAACACTAAAAAAACCAAATAGCAATTAAATAACATAACAATTAAGTCACAAAAAACCCTTGCCACTCGCAATCCTCATACCCTCCAATATATAATACAATAACATCAACAATACAAAATATCCTATCATCGTAGAGACATGATACATCCTAAAAGAGCATTTCAAAGCCTAACAAAGACATTACAAACAGCACCGAAGTTCCTGAAGTGGATTTTTAAAGGCGTCTATTCTTTTGCGCTCAGCTTTCCTAATGGTTCAGCCCTCACAACCCTACCTTGCCACCGGGAATACCATTGCTTTGACTATGCGGACTTTTGTTTGCAATGTGATGTCTCTACTTTTCACTATGTTCCCTAGGTTTCTCATCGCTTGCCTCCCAAGAATCAGTCGCCTTTTTATTTCATGGCTGCAATCACCATCTGCAGTGAGCTTTGATCCTAAGAAAGTAAAATCTGTCACTGCTTCTACTTCTTCCCCATCTATTCTCCAGGGACTGATAAGGGCCTGTTGCCATGATCTTGGTTTTCTTTATATTGAGTCTCAAGTCATTTTTTGCACTTTCTTCTTTCAACCTAACCAGGAGCTTCTTTAGGTCCTCCTCACTTTCTGCCATTAGGGTGGTATCATCTGCATATCTCAAATTGCTGATGTTTCTCCCAGCAATTTTGATCCCAAATTGTGATTCCTCCATCCCTGCATTGCGCATTGTGTGCTCTGTGTATAAGTTGAATAAGCAGGGTGACAAAATGCAGCCTTGTCTTATTCCTTTTCCTATTCCAAACCTCTCCGTCATTCCGTCTTCCGTCCTAACTATTGCTTCTTGACTCTTGTACAGATTTCTCATGAGGCATATAAGGTGTTCTGGTATTCCCATCTCTTTAATTATTTGCCACATTTTGTTGTGGTCCACACAGTCAAAGGCCTTGGTGTAGTATTCAACAATAAGTTGAATACCAGGGAATGGATATGGACTGTCCTTTGATCCCCAATGGAAGCTAAGGAAATCAATTGCCTTTATCTTCAATCCCTGGCCAGAGCAGCCGGCGGAGGGGGCCATTTTGAAAGTTCCTTCAGCCTTGCCTTTCTCAGCAGGGTCCTCCATTTTCTAGGCTTCAGGATGAGCAGGCATGTTTAGAACAAGGCTGGTTGCAAGGCCCGAAAGAATCTAGGCCAGTGGTGGTGAACCTATGGCACGTGTGCCAGAGGTGGCACTCAGAGCCCTCTCTGTGGGTGCTCATGCAATCACCCCAGCACAGAGTTTGCCCTGCCCCTCTGCTTAGCAGCCCAATGTGACCGCTTCCTCCCTCCCCCAGCACAGAGTTCGCCCCGCCTCTCTGCTCAACAGCCCAATGGGAGCGCTTCCTCCCCCAGCACAGAGTTCGCCCCGCCTCTCTGCTCAACAGCCCAATGGGAGTGCTTCCTCCCCCAACACAGAGTTCACCCCGCCCCTCTGCCCAGCAGTCCAATGGGAGCGCTTCCTCCATCCCCCCAGCACAGAGTTAGCCCCACCCATCTGCCCACCAGCCCAATGGAAGCGTTTCCTTCCTCCCCTGTTGCTGTGTTGGCACTTTGCAATAAATAAGTGGGTTTGGGTTGCAGTTTGGACACTCAAAGGTCTCTAAAAGGTTCGCCCTCATGGGTCTAGGCACAACAGAAATGCCTGGTTGCAAGGCATGAAAGCACTGCGGTGCCATTAATATGCTCATTGTCTAACAATAAGACAGTTTGCAGTACCATTGCTATGAGGTAATGAGGAAGCATTACTATGCCCTTGTCTAACAATAAGATAGTTTGCAGTATCTATCAAGTAAATAGAAATTAAATTAAAGCCTTCAAACAAACAGATATTATAAAATCTAGTAGTCTCCCAAGAGAGACTGCTTGACTCCTCTTTTATCAAGAGGACTGGAATTGTAGGTCCAAAATTAGAGTTGAGGGAAAGAACTGTGTTTTACATTGAAGTCACAAGTTCTTTATTATTATTTTAACAAATTAGTAGCTGCATTGTATATTTTATACTCTTGTAACAAGATACAAGTGCTACGTTACTCAGCCAAGTAACTTGGTTAAGTTACTTGGTTAAGTAATTTAGCTACATAATTCAAGTTAAGCAATTCATATTTACTCTGTTAACTATAGGTTATTCTCTGTTGCTACCAAGCCTATTCATCTTGCTTTGTTCTGTTAGTAGTTACAGTACAACTCCACATATTTTGTTGCAATTCATCTACTCAATTAACTACTGTACTAATGTAAACAATAAGTATGCAGTATCCTGATACAGTTTGGTTATTTGCCATTTATATGGAACCTGATTCTGAGATGTTTAGTATAGCTAGGGTTGCCCAAACTATGGCCCGGGGGCCGGCCCCTGACGCCAAGTCATCTGGCCCACAAAGCCCTCGTCGCTCCTGGAAGCAGAAGTTACATGTGACCCTTTGGGCGCATTTTATTTCCGCTTCCAGGAGCAATGAGGACTTCGGGGACCGGATGAATTGGCATCAGTGGCTGGGTTTGGCCCAGATGACTGGGCCACGGCTCAAAAAAATTGGGCACACCTGAGTTAAGCCATCTATACTCACATATGCTCATATTTGCTCTGTTCAATAAATGTTAAAAAATAACTTTTCCCTTGTTTAAAAAGGGCCTTCACCTGGGAATTAATTTATGCAGAGATGCTGGGGACACAAAATCATCTTGGGATAATTTGGGGGTTTGGCGAAAAGAACCTAAAATCTGGTTTTAAGGATAGAGAATGAACATTTACTGCCCCGTATTGCACAGGGGGCAGGAGTGGTGGTGGGCAGTCCCGAGGCCTTTAGCCGTGATCATCATCATCCTACGCTCACATTTTGAGGCCTCTGTTGGTCTTGAAGTCAAACAGGAAGGAAGCTCTCATTTCGTTTTGAGCTCAACGTGCAGAGAGGTAGAAAAGCCAGACCAGAAGGACGGCAAGCAACAATGTGGTGGTGGTGGTGGTGGTGGTGGTTCCTTGGGCCGCTCTTGATGCACCCTTTGCCAGGTGAGTTGTATGTTGCCAAGCTGTGGAAGGTGGACGAGTTCTTCATGACTATAGTGGGAGGCTTTGAACCCGGGACTGGCCATGCCATTGGACGGAGTGAGGCAACTGCCCCAAGCAGGAGGGAAACTGGAAGGTCCGGAGATGTGAACCATCGTGGTCTGGCTCGGTCTGTTGTTGAATGATGTGGAGGGGAAAGATAGTGGCTTGAAGGCTCGGCTGCTTTGGACCTGAACTTGAGGGGGCAAAGCGACCTTTTCATTTGCTTCAGGCAACAAAAAAGCCTCGGCCCACCCCAGGCTTTCTCCCGATTCCTTGCATGGCAGAAGCCATAGCCCCAGGGTGCTGTGGGGTGGGGTGGGGTGCAGGCTCACCTCTCTGTTCAGTGGGTGTCTGTGTTACATAAAATTTTGAAATTCACCCTTTAGTTTAAGGCCTAGCCTTTTATTTTTAAATAAAGCTATTTGAACCTTTCGGTTTCCCTTGAGATGGCCCCTGGAGTGGTCATCACACGTTCCATGTTCCCCAGAACACAGACCTTGATGGCAGGCAATGCCTGCGTCAATTAACCACCCATGTCCTGGTCATATTTTAATCTAACATCAGTAGAAATTTCCTTTTAATCAATAAAGATTTCCTTTATACCCCCTCCCCCTTTTCATGGACCATGGTAAACCTAAGCTTCACACAATACACTTGAATAGAGCCTGGAAATTAGTGGAAGTCCGAGGCTGCTCAACTTGATCTTTTTTAAAAAAATTCACCTTTTGGTTTCCAGCCCGATCTACTCTCATTAAGACTCCTGAGCTATCTACTCGACTTCCATTACCCTAAGCTGGTTTGTCTGTCTCTTTCAAGCCGGCACAGGCTCAACGTTCTCGGCCTTGTTTCTCGAGTGAAACCCATCGCCTCACTTCTCTAGCTAGTTAGAGACCCCCGTCTACTCCCATAGAAAGCCATTGTATCGGTCTACTCCAGTGATGGGATGTAACAGGTTCACACCAGGTCGCCAGAACTGGTAGTAACTTTCCCCAGTGTCCCGGATAACCGGTAGCAGCTTTTTTTGGGGGGGGGGGGACCACCTTGGGGGCTTACCTTTTCACCGGTTCCCCCACTGCACATGCACGCCAAGCACTTGCTGTGCATGCACACCTACAGCGCTTGGCACGCATGCACAGCCTCCTTGCTGTCCTCCCAAGTGGGGAGAAGGAAGAGAAGCTGCTAGCCTGCAGCTCCCTATAGCCTGAAGCTCCCCAGGGTAAGTGACTCACCTTTGGGTGTGGGGTGTGTGTGTGTATTTTAATGTGTATTTAATGTGTATTTATTTTTAATGTGTATTTTTATGTGTATTTTATTTGTATTTTTATGTGTTTTTATGTCTATTTAATGTGCATTAATTTTAATGTGTACTTTATGTGTATTTTTATGTCTTTAATTTGTATTTTTATGTGTACTTATTTTTCTGGGTTTTTTACATTGGCCCCACCCACATCATTGGCTCCGCCCATGACGTCATGATGTTGGCTCCGCCCATGACGTCTTGATGTTGGCTCTGCCCACAGGGTGGTAGTAAAAATCTTGGCTGTCCACCACTGGTCTACTCTCATAGGCAGCGAGCGCATAGCCTCGTCGCAATTCCGCTTGTTGGAGCGGAATCGTGGTCTCTTCGCCTTTGAGTTCATGGGTTTCTGAAAGGTGATCTTTGCCGTCATGTACCCTGCCAATAGTTGTGACTGAGTGCGTGTCAGTGTGGTGCTTTGGTGCGCACATGAGCCTCACCTTGAAGTGGATGACAAACAAATATACTGTAAAAGGAAAGGTATTTTTATTGGAAATAGAGAGTAATAATGATAAGAGGAATCTAAAAATTAAGGTGACGCGTCCGATTGCGGTTCAGAAACACTACACTCTTTGAGGAGGCTATTTTTCTCCCAAGCAGGGGGTCTTCCAGGAAGTAAAGCTCCAGAGCTCAAGAAGGCCAGGGAGGTCGTGGGCAGCCAACTTTCCCCCTGGATCTTAGCGGGCCGGATGCTTCCACGAACCTCGTCCCGACCTATTCTCATTATGAAAAGGCCCCCTTTGCACCTTCTAGGGGTGGCCAAATTCTGGGTTGGCCTCCGGGCCCCTTCCAATGGGGACCAAGAAGGTGACCTTTCCTGATCCTCCTTCTTTCCCTGAAGGGACCGAAACCGCTAAAAATGCAGAGGAGATGGCTGGAGCCCTGGGCGGATCTGTGACTTTCCCGCTGACGACGTCTCGGCTGTTTGTAGAAATTATCTGGCTTAAAGGCGGGGCAAAGAAGACCCCTTTCATCCTGGCCATCTTAAAAACCGGAGGCCGGTGCCAACCTGACGTAGCGCTGCCAGCCTTTGAAGGGCGACTGAGTGCCTCCGAAGACTGCAAAAGGTTGGAGATCAGAAATCTCACCCACGACGACGCTGGAATCTACACGGCCCAAATCCAGCTCCAGAAAGGCGGTCCGTTAAGGGAAATCTTTCACCTACAGGTGTACAGTAAGTCTCTTGCCCAAGTATTTCAGTGTCTTGGTTTAGGGTGAATTTTCCTCCGTCCTTCCTTTTGAAACCATAAGGTTAGGACTGAGGTGGCTCAAGTGGTTAAGACACTGAACTTGACGACTGGAAGGTCAGAGCAAAATTCCCAGGCACTGCATGGAGTGAGCTCCCGTCTCTGTCCCAGCTCCTGCCAAACCTAGCCGTTCGAAAGCAAGAAATTGCAAGTACTGTAGATACTCGAGTATAAGTCTAGTTTTTTAGCCTCCCCCCCCCCAAAAAAAAAATGAGGTCCAAAAAAGGGACTCGGCTTATACTTGGGTCAATGACCCCGAGCGTCCCAAAACAAGGTGGTGTAAATTCAAACATACATTTAAAAAAAAAGCACTAACACAACCGTAAAAACTCAAAAACAAACCCACAAAAATGTCTAAATTAATTAATTTTACCATTTTTTTCATGCATTTTAATTACCGCAACTAACTAACAGCTGCTGCATTTTCCACCCCCGACTTATACTCGGCTCAATCTACTTCCTTAGTTTTAGAGGTCCAAATTAGGTACCTCGACTTATATTTGGGACGACTTATAGTCGAGTGTGTACGGTAGATAAATATGGTAGGGACCACTTTGGTGGGAAGGTAACAGCATTCCATGCACTCTGGTGTCTGTTCATTCCTGCAACATGTCCACAGAAACATCTACAAATGCATACAGCACTGGCTCTTTGCCTATAAACAGAGATGAGCACTGAACCCTAGAGTCGGATACAGCTGGCTTTTGAGCAAGGGTGGCCTTTACCTAAAGAAAAAGGCAATACTGTATTTTCCTTTATCCCGTCTTTCTTTCTGCACAGAACACTTGTCAGAAGGTGACCTTCTAATCCAGTGTGAGGAAGGCAGGCGGCTGAAGTGCTTTGTGGGGCCCTGGGCAGATGGCGTGAGGATGGACTGGACGAACACCAGCAAGGCCAAACTTTTGGGGGATTCTGTTGATCTTGAGCTCAGTGGGAATGACACTAACCAGAATCTCACCTGCACAGCAAGGAACCCTGTGAGCAAAGCTTCCAGGACGGTCTCCTTCAAGGAAGTTTGTAACGGTAATGGAAGCATATTACAAGATTTGTCTGTTGTGAAGAAAACTGCAGCTTTCCCTGTATTTAAACCAGGGGTTCCCAAGCTTTTCAAGCGGCTGGCCGGATCACACTCCGCTTCGAGGGCCGGAGGGCCATTTTGCCCTCCCTGCACGATGGGGGTGGCCATTTTGCCTCAACTACTTCAATGAGGGCGACTATTTTGTTTCTGGAGGGGTGGGGGGACCACCACATGAAAAGGTGCCGTGGGCCGAATCTGGCTGACGGGCCTTAAGTTGGGAACCTCTGATTTAAACAAACACAGAAATGGTTCTGAGTCCTTTTGCCTCATCCATTTCTTTCTCATCTTCTCTTTGACCTGCCCTGAACTTCCTTTGCTTTTTTCTGCCTCAGAATTAATTTGTTTGGGAAATGTAAGATGGATTCACTCTCTACAACTAGCTCAGGTAGTTGAGTGACAAAAAAAGCCTTCTTGAAAACAACTTGATCCAAACCTTCCGTGGAAAGAGCAGTCTTTGGTGTCATAGACAAACCTGATTAAATCAACCGAGGAAACTCTTTAATCTCACAAGAACAACCAACTTCCATCCTCCAAACTGAATCAAACCACACACAAAAATTAGGCAAAGGACACGAATATTGCTGTACAATTACTTAGGTAAAGGTAAAGGTTTGCCTCTCTTGAAAGCCAGTTGTATCCGACTCTAGGGTTCAGTGCTCATCTCTGTTTCATAGCCAAAGAGCCAGCACTGTCTGTGTTTGCAGATGTTTCCGTGGTCATGTGGCAGGCATGACTAGACACCAGAGTGCGTGGAATGCTGTTTACCTTCCCATCGAAGTGGTCCCTATTTATCTACTTGCAATGTCTTGCTTTTGAACTGCTAGGTCGGCAGGAGCTGGGACAGAGACGGGAGCTCACTCCATCCTGCAGTACTCGGGAATTGAACTTATGACCTGCCGCCCTTCCAGTCAGCATCTTAGCCACTTGAGCCACTGCAGTCCCTTAGACTGCAGTAATTTTCTCCACGCTGGAAAGATAGAAGAACACAACGGGAGGGTAAAGGAAGTTATTTACTATTAATAGTTTTGATGCAGAAAGCAGGCAGGATGTGGGGAACAACTCAAACAACCTGTGGTTCCTCTGTTGAAACCGTTCCCACACAGTTGTTCGTCTGCTCTCGTTGCCACCACAAGGCTAAGAGCCTTGGAAAGGGAGGGAATCAGGTTTCCTTCGGAAAGGTTGTGCATCGGATATTAAGAGGAATTGCTGTTTGGCCACCTAGACCAGTGGTGGCGAACCTATGGCACATGTGCCGGGGGGGCACTCGGAGCCTTATCTGTCACCTCAGCAAAGAGTTAACCCTCCTCCTCTTGCCCAGCAGCCCAATGGGTGCGCTTCCTCCCTCCCCCCAGCACAGAATTTGCCCCGCCCCTCTGCTGCTCGGATGGCAGTTTGTTGGGTCTCTCAAAGGTTCACCGTCCCTGGCCTTGACTCAGAAGGGTGTTTAGCTAACGGGGTCTTATTTGGGGGGGTCTGAATGCATCATTTCTTTTTTGAAGGTCCTGGCCATGTCCCAGTGTCCAATCTGCTGTTTGCTGTCGCCGTGATGATTGTTTCCAAAGTGATGATCAGTGCCTGCGTGTTTGCCAAGTGGCCTTGTTGCCCTGGGGGGGAAAAACCAGATTTGCTCAAGGAAAAGGCAGTTGCCCAAGAGAGAAGCCCACAGCCTCAGAGCCCATCTCCTCCCGAACCCATCACCTCTCACCAGTAGAAGTTACTTGCCTCTGGTCTTCACCTTCAGATCTCTAGTTGTTGGCTGGTCTTCCAACCTTTCCCAAGGAAGACTCTGGCCCAGAGCAATGGCCCTGAAAGGAAAGCCTTCTCAGTATCTGCTCCGGCCCTATGGAACCTCCAGCTACTTGAATTGCGCCTCCAGGCAGAGTTGCATCACTTCAGGAAGGCCTTAAAAACGTGATTATGGACGTTTTATAGTACAGTACTGTACTTGGTTTTAATTGGTATTGGGCATGGGTTTTAGCTGATGTAGTGAGCTGCCTTGGGTCGCTCAGGCAAAAAAGCCGGTTATATAAATCCAATAAATAAATACATTTTGCAAGATCTGATGCTTGACCAAGGAACGGTTGAGGATATCAGTGGCCCAAGATGAGTGTCGGGATAGGACTCTGCTCGGAGATGCCACTTGCTTTGGACTACGAGTTCCAGAATCCAGTAGTAGCCCATATCTCATATACAGTAAAGAGTGCCTCGCTTAGAGACTAACTCGCTTAAAGAGCAGAATTTTCTCTGAATGGTTGCCTCATTTAGCAACTAAAACCAACCAAAAGTTGTTGCAGGTATTTCCCCCAGGCAACAATAAAGGTCTCCAAAGGCAAATTCTTCTTGCCTTCAGTAAAATGTGATTTGCTGTATCCCTTGGTAAAGTGTTTGAGGGCAATTTAGTCTCAAATGGGTCATAGAGAGCCGTTGGCCTTACAAAAGACTCGCTCCTTCTGTGTCAATGTGAACCAGTGCAGCATTTCTGGACTCTCCAGAGCATAGGCTGGCTATGAAGACTTTCACAATGAGCAGCTGTATTTATGAATTTATGACTAGATCTCAATAAAACCCACCACCACATCCCCCCATGGCAAATCACATTGGAATTGTGAATGGAACCCATTGTACGTCTCTGTGGGAGCTGCAGGTGGCTATTTTTGAAAGAATCATGGGTGGGAATATCAATTGTATGCTTTGAATCACAAAGAGGGTCCCCACCATGTTGGTTGATTGCAGATGAAACGATGAGAAATCTTGCCACACCTTTTTTTGTATCCCGATCAAACCTTGGAATGAGAAGATGAAGCCACTTTCTTCGCTTTTGTTGTTGGCGAGATCTGGTCCATGGGCCGTAGTTTGGGGCACCCCTGGTTTAAGCAAAGAAAATGGTAGCCTAAAATTTATCACATCCTGTTGCAAAACAGATTGCAAGGCGTGTTTTACTTCTGCTTCCGGTGGGAGGAACCACGTGACCGGCCCAATGAACCACGTGGCCGGCCCACAGCCCGAAAAATTTGGGCACCCCTGCTATAGATAAATTTATTTATTATTTATTTAATTCATCTCTATTCGTCCTATGTTTTCTCAAAACTTATAAAGGGGTTGGTTTTGGGGACAGGTAAGCTGCAGTCTAAAGAGAGAGCCCCTCCCCCGGCCAGCCGCCCATTTTGCCCTTCCTCCACCACATGGCACTTCTGGGTGTGGTGGAGGCGGTGGGCATCCCCACATGAAATGGCGCCATGCGCCGCATCCGGCCCATGTACCATAGGTTGAGAATCCCTGCTTCAGGGAGTACATCTCATATGTGGCTATTCCTCTTTCCCTACTGCCTTCTTCCTTTCTTAGCATTCTGATCTTTTCCAGATAAACTGGAAAGCCAGTTGTATCTGACTCTAGGGTTCAGTGCTCATCTCTGTTTACAGCCCAAGAAGAGCCAGCGCTGTCCATATCTGTAGACGTTTCCATGGACATGTGGCAGGCATGACTAGACATCAGAGTGTGCAGAACACTGGTGCCAGTGATGGGATGTAACAGGCTCTCACCAGTTCGCCAGAACCAGTAGTAACTTTTCCCAGTGTCCCAGAGAACCAGCAGCAACTTTTGGGGGGAACCACCTTCGGGGCTTACCTTTTCACTGGTTCCCCCACTGTGCATGCGTGCCAAGCAGCAAAAGAAGAGTATTTTAATGTATATTTTATTTATTTATTTAATTTATTTACTGGTTTGTGTTGTGGGTGGGTTGAGGTGTGTGTGTGTGCTTATTTTTATTTTATTATTTTTTTATTTTTCTTTGGCCCCGCCCATGACATCATGCCGTTAGTTCCGCCCACACTGTGATGACATCACGGTGGGGTAGTAAAATTTTTGACATCCTACCACTGACTGGTGCGGAACATTGTTACCTTTCCCACCAAAGTGGTACCTACTTTGTTGTTGTTCAGTCGCACAGTCGATTCCGACCCTTTGTAATGACCCCATGGACCACTGTCCACCAGGCAACTCTGTCCTCCACCCTCCCCCTCAACTCGCTCAGCTCTGTGCCCATTGTGTCTACAAATACCATCTAGCCATCTCATTCTAGGCCGCCCCCTTCTTCTTTTGCTCTCCACCCTTCCAAGCATCAAGGCTTTCTCAAGTGAATCCTCTCTTCTAATTTGATGTCCAAAGTACCTTAGCTTCATCTTTACAATTTGACCTTCTAAGGAGCAGTCAGGGTTGAGTTCTTCTAAGATTGACCTATTTGTTCTCCTCACTGTCCAGGGGACTCTCAAAACTCTCCTCCAACACCACATCTCAAAGGCGTCTATTCTGCGCTCAGCTTTCCTAATGCTCCAGCTCTCACAACCATACATACCTACTTATCTACTTATCTACTTGTAATTACTTGCTTTAGAACTGCTAGGTTGGCAGGACAGAGAGCAAAACAAAAAAAAAGGACAAAAAAATGTGGCACTATAAAGAATAACAACTCCTGTATTTAAATGTAAGCTTTCGTGGACCAAGTAGTCTACATTATTAGAGAGTCGGAAGTGCCCCTTCTAATTTCCAGCTCGTAGCTCTACAGTCACTTTCACCCGTTACTTCTGCGGCCCCGACTCCGCCCATTGGCGCACGCGCAGTGGGTCCGGCTGAGGCCCAGCGGAAAGGCCGCCGGGTTGCCTCCCTAGAACGTCTCCCAAGAGCTTCTCTAGACTAGGAATAGAGTTCTTATGGGACGCCTATAGCGCTCTTATTATAGAGGCGCCCTTTGGCTCCGGAAGTAGAAGCTACGGCAGCGCGGGAGCGACGGTTGAGGAGGCGACGGGTGAGTTGAAGCGCGAGCCTCCCTTGCGGGGGCTTCTCCGTGGGGTGGCGGGCGTGGGGCTGCCCCCACCCCACCCCCAGGCAGGCTTCCAGTGGCAGGGAGTGGCGCAGGTCCTGCCTAGGGAACCGCCGTTCCCTCCTGTCTGGGCCCCGTTTGGGTGACGCAGCCTTGGTGGGGAAGAATTAAGTTACTCTTATCTATCATACAACTTGGAAAAAGTTACATTTTTTGTGGCCAGAAACCCCCCCACCCCCGCTATGACACAACCCCCCACCCCCTATAAAAATAAGTCAGTGGGACACTATTGTTGTTTGTTGTGGTTACAGTTTCCCACCTGTGGTGGGATGTCAAAAAATTTACTACCCCGCCGTGATGTCATCACAGTGTGGGCGGAGCTAACATCATGATATCACGACGTGGGCGGGGCCACAGAAAAATTAAAAATAAAATAAAAATAAGCACACACACACCCTCAGCCCACCCACCCACCACTACACAACCCCGTAAAATACACCCACCCACCCCAAACACAAACTCATCACTTACCTTTTAGTCTAAGTGCCTGGGCAGCACCATATTGCAGAATGGATATACAGTAATACCTCATATAACATTAGTATCGAATAACACGAAAATCGCATAACATCAAGGAATCTGGGGGGAAGAATTGCATCAGATAACATTAAGATCCTATGGGATGCTTCAGATAACAACCGCGAAAGCCTGTGTGGTTACAATGTATCTCTATGGATCCCATAGAGGGTCAGATAACACTAAAAATCATATAACACGAAGACTTGTGGAACCAGGTTTTAGTGTTATATGAGGTTTTACTGTATGGTCATCGTACCGGTTCTCTAGGATAATATGCCTTAATGTAAATGTAAAACAGCTGTACCTCCTTAAGGATTCTTCAATTGGAAGAGTCATTGGAACAGCACAGGTGTAGCTTATTGATGAGGTAACTCCAAGACATTGCTTAAAAACCCCAAGCCAGGCCGCCAGGCCTTTTTAGGAACTGTGGTAGTACGTCAATATAGGTAAAGGTATTAAATACACATTAAAATACACACAGACACACCACACCCAAAGGTGAGTCACTTACCCTGGGGAGCAGGCTATAGGAAGCTTCAGGCTAGCAGCTTCTCTTCCTCCTCCCTGCTTGGCCATGATGCATATGCGCCAAGCACTGTAGGTGTGCATACACACCAAGTGCTTGGTGTGCATGCGCAGTGGGGGAACCAGTGAAAAGGTAAGCTCCGAAGGTGGTTCTCCCGAAAAGCTGCTACCGGTTCTCCAGGACACTGGTATAAGTTACTGCCGGTTCTGGCGAACTGGTAAGAACCTGTTACATCCCATCACTGTTTCCCACACTTTGGCTTGTAACTATGGACCCTTTCCCCTTCCTTCACACCAGTGGCTCCCATTGGTGAGGCCCAAGCAGCCCCACAAAGGGGGGGGGCTTCAATTCTTAGAAGTAGCCCGTTGCACCCTCTATCTATCTCTGTTGATCGGAAGTCACTACCCTGAGTGAATACAGTACAGTTGTACCTCGCTTAAAGAGCATAATGTGTTCCACAGGATTGCTCTTTAAGCGAGTTTGCTCTTTAAGCAAAACACCATCGTAAGTGACCAATTGTGGGGGGATTGTGAACCCCAATCTATTTGTTAAGCGAGTTTTTGGTTGATTTTATTTGTTAAGCGAAGCGAACATTCAGAGAAAATTCTGCTCTTTAAGTGAGTTATTCTTTAAGTGAGGCGCTCTTTATGCGTGGTTTTACTGTATCTGACTGCTGGTTCTGTGTTGGTTGTGTAACAAGAGACTGTCTATCAGAGAGTAAGCAGAACAAGACACAAAATGTTGTGGCACCTCAGAGACAAACTCCTGTATTTTTAACGTCAGCTTTAGCAAAGGTCTGAACTGGGCCGAAGGGGCCCTGAGGCTCACAAGAACTAAACTAAAGCAACCAACAATTTTAAAAAAATCAATATGAATACAGGTACAGTAATACCTCGGATAACGTTTACCTCGGATAACGCTAAAATCACATAATGTTAAGTAATCTGGGGAGGAGAATTGGATCGAATAACGTTAAGGTCCTATGGGATGGATCGGATAACAACCGCTAAAGCCTGTGCGGTTACAATGTATCTCTATGGAGCTTTAACGTTATCCGATCCATCCCATAGGATTTTAACATGCATCGGATAACACTAAAAATCGGATAACACCAAGACTTGTGGAACCAAGTCTTAGCGTTATCCGAGGTATTACTGTATATTTAAAATTCTGCATGTGTACGAGATTAAAGCCAAGAAGAAAAATAATTTTGAAGCAGGTTGGGAAAGAAAACAAAAAATGCTAGATATTTCTAAGCACAAATTACCTTAATTATGAGATTTTGAGATTTTTATTTCTGAAGGAGGGTCATGTAATATATGAAGCTGGTTTGTGTATACAGTATAGAGCAGGGATTCTCAACCTACGGCCTGTGGGCCAGATACGGCCCATGGCACCATTTCATGTGGACCAGCGCCACCACACCTTGAAGTGCCATCGGGTGGAGGAAGGGCAAAATGGTTGTCTGGTTCCTGAAGCTGCCTGAGGGAGCGTGACATGGCCCCCGGCTTAAAAAGGTTGAAAATTCCTATCATAGACAAACTTGATTAAACTCTTCAGTCTCATAAAAGCAACCAACTCGCAGCCTCCAAACTGAGTCAAGCCACACACAAAAAATTAGGCAAATTATGATTAATTAGATGATTGCAGTAATTTTCTCCATGCTGGAAAGATAGAAGTGTCAGGGCACACAACTGGAGGGTAAAGAAAGTGATTTATGGAGAATATCTTTGATCCTCCCCCCCCCCCCCCCCCAATCGTGCTGGCAGGGCAAAATGGCCGTCTACCCCCAAAGCTGTTTGAGGAAGCATGACCCGGCCCCCGGCTTTAAAAGGTTGAGAACTCCTGGCATAGGGAATAAGATAAGGGCTGAAGTCAGTGTCAAGTTCCAGAGAATGGGTTAAAAGCTTAGCTGAAGGGAGAGTGTCTTATCAACAGATGCAAATGTTACGTTAAATGAATGCATTGATTGGTTAATTTTGGTGCGATGAGAAATGAATGACAGTTTACACTGGTTCATGGGTTTTAGAGTACAGTAGTTAGGAATAAGCAGCCAAAATGTTTTGAGTTTGATTCTGATAGGACATAAGGTTGACACAGCCTTCCATCCTATTCCAAGGTCAGTAAAATGAGTCCCCAGCATGTTGGGATAAAATGCTAATTAACTTGTGAATTGCCCAGAGCGTGATATAAGTGTACCGTAATTGGTATTGCTTCTGTACTTTGGCAGTGGGGCAAGTTATGGATTTCAGCAGTGGGTGTAATTCAACTCTTGTCTTGATGGTGTAAAAAGGAAGTTGGTTAGAAATATTTTCCTTTAGTAATTTTGCTGATGGCTCTGAGAAAAGATAACCCAAGCGTCTTGATGAGCTTATTCTGCCTGGTCTTCCGTCTGCCTGCGAATTTGGCCTTTGTGAGCAGCCGGAGGCCCGGCAGATGGTGCTGTTGCTTTATTTTGCTCTCCTTCGTTACCCCTGCCTTGCCTTATTTGGCTGTGTTAAGATGGGCCAGAAGTGCAGGCTTCGGGCCAGAAGTCCAGGCTTCGGGCCAGAAGTCCAGGCTTTGGAAAGCTGTTTCTCTCTATTACAATGATGGTCAGAAACCAGCCATGCGTGCTCAAAGTAAATACCCATATACTGTACCCAACTCAGTCTTGCAGGACTGAATTATCTAGAGCCCCCGGGTGCCAAAGTCCACAGATTTTAATGAGCAGCATTTGTAACTTGCCCCCTTGCCCAAACTTTTCCTTTTCTCCTTGTGTGGCTGTTTGGATTGTCTCATCTCACTAAAAACCTGGTTACGTCGTCAAGTTCAGCGTCTTAACCACTGTAGAGGGGTAGAAATAGCCAAAGTTGCTATAACATTCGGGAAATGACTCTTGTTCTTTTACTACCTCCAAAGGAGCTGTGGTGCCTCTGTGGTTAAGAGGCTCACCTTGTTAGCTGGAAGGCCGGCAAGTCAGCAGTTTTGAGACCCGGGTACTGCATGATGGATTGAGCATCCGTCTCTGTCCCAGCTCTTGGGGGACATGGAAGGAGCCTCATTTGGGCGTCCCCTGAGCGGAGTTTCTTCCACAAAACTCCTTTCAACCCAGAATAATCTCTGACACCAAATTACTACCACTACCACTACCACCGCTACTGCTACTGCTGCTGCTGCTGCTACTACAGTACCTCCAAAGTCAGGTCAGAGTCAGTGTCTCAAATAGTCCAGGGAAGATTCCCCCACTGTGCAGAAGAACCCCCGGCTAATATGCGATTCCTTGCTGACATTCCTCTCTCTCCCGTCTCATTTTGACATCTGGCTGACTTCCTGATTTGCTCTGCAGGCAAAGGGCCACCAACATGACCACCAGCCAGAAGCACCGGGATTTCGTAGCTGAGCCCATGGGTGACAAGCCAGTGGGCACCTTAGCTGGCATCGGAGATGTTCTTGGCAGGAGGCTGGAAGAGAAAGGGTTTGACAAGGTATCGTTTGAGGTCTTTTGGGAGGCCGGGGGGGGGGCACTGTTGAAGTCTTGGGCTTTCCTTTTTGTGTGTCGTTTCAGCGGCATCTGGATTGTCCATTCGGACCATAGGCATTGGGAGATGATGGTTGTGCCAGTGTCTACGTTAAAGTGTATTTGCTTGTGGTTAAGACATGGAACTGTGGTGGCTAAGATGCTGAACTTGACGACTGGAAGGTCGGCGGGTCAGCAGTTTGAGGCCCGAGTGCTGCGAGACGGAGTGAGTTCTCGTCTCTCTCCCAGCTCCTGCCAGCCTAACAGTTCGAAAGCAAGACATTGCAAGTAGATAAATAGGTACCACTGCGTTGGAAAAGGTAAACGGCGTTCTGTGCACTCTGGTGTCTAGTCATGCCTGCCACATGTCCAGGGAAACATCTGCAGATGCAGATAGCACTGTCTCTTTGGCTATAAACAGAGATGAGCACTGGACCCTAGAGTCAGATACGACGGGCTTTTGAGCAAGGGCGACACACAAGCACACAAGCTTGCTGCTGCTGGTCTGAATCTGAATCCTGTTTAAATGGAAGCTTTCCTTCCAACTCTGGAGATTCATGACCGCCCACCTTGACTCCCCAGAGCAGAAATGCGATAAATATAGAGATTGGCAGGACAGATTCAGAAGGTCAAATGAGTTGGTTCAGGACCACTTAGGGATCTGTGACATAATTCTGTGAAATGGCTTTAGTATTTTATTACTAAAACAATAAAAAAGGAAAAATACCAGTACAAATTAAACTACAGTCCAAATACATTTGTGCACCCATCACCCGGGGGCCTTCCAAATTGTTCAGTAAATCCACATAGTTCAACTTGCCTTCTATTTCCAAAAGCTATAATGTTTCTCCACCCAGTTTTGTGCCTTTTCTTTTAACCAATACCTAATCCATGAACTCAGCTCAAATATCTTTAAAACCATTTACATTTATCAAACCTTTTTTCTTTTTTTTAAACTCACATGTCAACTGATCATTGATGGCCATACCCCAGTTCTTTGTACCAAACTTCAAACCTGAAATTTGTGTATATTTTCTAACTTTTGGCTGTCAACAATTTTGCCGCTGTTACTGAAACACTCTCTTTATTTCTGTCCATTATTGTACAGTTGTACCTCGCTTAAAGAGCATAATGCATTCCACAGGATTGCTCTTTAAGTGAGTTTGCTCTTTAAGTGAAACACCACTATAAATGACCAATTGTGGGGTGGATTGCGAACCCCAATTTATTTGTTAAATAAGTTTTTTGTTGGTTTTATTTGTTAAGCGAAGCGAACATTCAGAGAAAATTCTGCTCTTTAAGCGAGTTACTCTTTAAGCGAGGGGCTCTTTATGCGAGGTTTGACTGTACTGTACTTCCAGATCCATTAACAAGGCATCCCCGGGACTTGGCCATAGTTTTATGTCTAGTATTTGGATGATTTCCTTTAAGATTTGTACCCAAATTCTGTTACTATATTTGCTGTCGTTTAAGACCCACTCCCACCCCTAAAATACACTGGAAAAATGGACTGGGTCTTGTATATAGTGGGCTATTTTGGTAATAACATACTCCATTTTATATGCTGGCAAATGGGGTAATCTCTTCACATTCCCACCATATGTGTAAATATGTCCCATCGTGTTGTTTACATCTCCAACGTTCTTGTGGACTGAAGTTTTTAAATGCTAACTCTGGCTCAGAAACAATTGTGTTGGTGCTGATTTATGTCTGGGTAGGGCAACATGAAATTATTTGCTAGGACTGTCTTGTTCTTTCCCAGGGCCACGTGAAAACTTGCTTTAAAAGAAGGAAAGGATTCTTGCTTTAAAGCTTGTTCTGTGGGGCTCTTCTTGCTGAAATTCAGCAACCTCTCTCTTGGCATTCAGGGACGTGTATGGAATTGGGTGTTGCCCTTCTGAATTATGTGAATTTGTTTATACTGATGCCCCCAAGCTGCATGTGTACTTTCCTGTGCACTTCCAACATTCCTTAGAGATAGGTTATGCCAAGAGGAAGTCTGGCCGGGTTATCCTGTTATGGTAGGGGCTGCGGTGGCGCAGTGGTTAAGAAGCCCATCTTGTTAGCTGGAAGGCTGGCAAGTTGGCAGTTCGAGACCCGTGTACTACATGACGGTTTGAGTGCCTGTCTCTGTCCCAGCTCTTGGAGACATGAAAGGAGCCTCATTTGGGCCTTCCCTGAGTAGAGTTTCTTCCACAAAAATCCTTTCAACCCAGAATAATTTCTGACACAAAATTATCATTCTCCTCTTATGGTGATAGAGTAGACCAAGGTTACCCAACCTTTGGTTTATGGGGCTTCAGTTCCCAAACCACTGATCAGCCAGTGTAGTGACTTAGGCTTCTGGGAATTGAAGCCATCCCCTGTGGGGTTTGGACCCCACATTGGGAATTCCTGGAATAGATCATATTGCCAGCAACTCAACGCTGATCGCCAGGAGGTAGTTAACTAACCTGACCACCCTGAGGACTAACACCCTTGGGTGGTCCACAGGGAAGGGTGAGGGTCCCCAAGTGGATTAAAACCCACTTGAATCCATCTTGATGGAAGGCAGCAGCTTCATCCACCGTGTCCTGGGGATGATGATGACTTTGAGTGCTAAAAGGGCTCAGGACAAGAAAGTGACTCGTGGAGCTGGATCAGTGGTACTATGGGTATCACACAGAGATACGGAAGGCAAATGGAAGGCCACTGCATTATATTCTCAAGACAGTCTTCGTAGCTAATCTCCTTGATGAAAACCAATAGCAGGAAACTGCATTATAGGGCTCCCAGGACAATCTTCATGGCTGATTGCCACGACCGATAGCCAATATTCAAAATCGGATGTGGAACAAGGAGGAGGAGGACCGGCAGAAGAGAGGAAGTGACAAGCCCAGGGTAACCCAGTAAACTTTGTCAAATGTTGGAATTCGAACCCATGCCTCGCCAGTCAAACCTTTTACAGCACAGTGGAAGCGGGGGGGGGGGGAGGAGTGGCATTGACAGCTTGTCAGCAGGTTATTCGGTGCACTGCCGTTCCCTGGCAGTCAGCGTTGTTTTCCAGCCTGTCCCGACTTCGGTTCCTTCTGCTCAACCTCATATGTTTTCCTTTCCGTTTCCCCCTTTCCAGGCTTACGTCGTACTCGGCCAGTTCTTAGTCCTGAAGAAGGACGAAGACCTCTTTCGCGAATGGCTGAAGGATACCTGCGGAGCCAACGCCAAGCAATCGAGAGACTGTCATGGCTGCCTGCGGGAGTGGTGTGACGCCTTCTTGTGAGCACAGCTGAGCAAAGTTCGAGTGGATGCTGTCAGCTTTTATAGTTAGCTAGAGAATGACCCTTCTCCCCCTCCTCCTCCTCTGTCTTTATACACTCCCCGCAACCCCAAGCATCTACCGAGGGCCGGTTTCCGGCCTCCTCCTCCTGATATGATCAAAGTATTTCTGCCATTTTAATGTCACTGAACCTCCCTTTCCTCACGAGAGGAACTGGAGAAAGGGAATGTCAGGCCAGTTTGAAGCCTGCTGTTTCTCCTGCGAGGCTTGGCGAGATTTTCCCCTCGCATTGTTTGGCTGCTCAATTCCCAAATCGTACCTCCCTCCGAGCACTTTGCTCTCTTGGCCTGAGGTGTCACGTGTGATTTGGAAAGCCAGAGATGTATTAGAAACGTTTCTATCTCCGTTTGCCCCTCACCCGTCTTTTGCTCTTTCAACTTTTACGTCACCTGCTTTTAATGGCAGGAACCAAAAATCATTGCAGAGTTTTTAAAACAATAAACATAAACTGTGTTAATATTCAAGTCTTGCGTGAAAATGAATGGGGAGGGATCTGGTGGTGGTGGTGGTGGTGAGTAATATGGCAGCTAGGAAAAAGTTTTTTTAAAAAAAGTTCTGAGACAAAATGGGAAGGGTCTCCCACATCCATCTCGATCTTCCTGTTGAGGAGGAGAGTCAAAACATTGCAGGACCATTTATTAGAAAAGAAACTGCCAAGATAGTTCAGTCTCATTCCCAGGGCATCTTTAAACCTGGCATCTTGTGGATGAGTGTTTGAAGCATGGGTTGAAAGACCATTTTCCTGGCATGACCCCAGTTCGATGCCCGACTGTTGCATGACAAAATGAGCTCCCGTCATCTGTCCCACTTCCTGCCAATGTGGTAGTTCGAAAGCAAGAAATTGCAAGTAGATAGAGGTACCACTTTGGCGGGAAAGGTAATGGTTAGAAGATTGGATTGGAGTGGTGGTTCACATTGGCTGATTAGTGCTTTAGGGGATTGATGTAGGCTTCTGGGAATTGAAGTCCAATAACCAAAGGGAACGCACTGGGCTGGAGTCTACTTGTTCATGGCATCCCAAAGTTTAAGACATGGGTGCCCAAACCTTTTGGGCCACAGACCAGTCACATGGTTCAGGGAGCTGGTCACTATGGCCTGGGGGCTGGATCTGGCCCCCAACGCCAATTCATCCGGCCTGCAAAGCCCTCGTCGTTTCTGGAAGCAGAAGTAAAACATGCCTTTATGGACATGTTTTACTTCTTCCAGGAGCGACGAGGGCTTGGCAGGCCGGATGAATTGACGTCAGGGGCCAGATCCATAGTTTGGTTACCCCTGGTTTAAGACATTGATGGGTTTGCACACTCAGGGATGAGTGTCCAGACTGGGAGCCATAAGGCGAGATCTGCATCTTTAACACCACTAAACGAGCTCTTCCCAAAAGAGCCATATTCGGCCTGCCTGCTTTGGACTGGGAAGCTTTAGTCAGACAGACTACAAATCCCATCCTGCCGGTGGCTGTAGGCCTGATGGGACTGGAGAAGCCACGTGCCAAGGGGGCAGGAACACAAACAAGGAGTGGGCGTGGCCGGTGGCGAGAGATCCACCCCCTTCCTCCAGAAGGCCCGTGAGCAGCGGACAAAATGGCGTCGCCGGCTGGTGGGCGTGGCTTAAGCGGAGGCCACGCCCCCTCCCCGCCTCAGCTGAGCCAGTTTGCCTCAGGCGGGCGAAGATGGCAGACGCCTCGCTCGGGCCTCGGCGGGCCCGGTGGCTCCTCGCCCTCACCCTAGTAGTAGTGTCGGCTGCGACGGCCTTCCCGGGGGGCCCCGGCCAGGTGGACCCCAGAGCAGGCGGCCCTGCGGCCCGGGAGGCGGCCCGCTTCGCCTTGGCCCAGGCCTTCCCTTCGGGGGTCTCTGGGGGCTCCGGAACCCGCCCGGGGGCTCACCTGTGGGCCTTGCGCTCCGCCAGAAGCCAGGTGAACCTTCCCGAGTGGTTGAGATATATAAAAAATATTTTGAAGGGACTACAACTCCCATACTCCACCGTCTTTTTTGGAGGTGGATTATGGGAGTTGTAGTCCCGACTGCAATTATTGTGGGGCTTTTTGGGGTGGGGCAGAGAGGGTAAATTATGAGGAGAATTGTGAGAAGGGGGGAATTAAGGAGTTCCATAAAGGGAACTATAATTTATTTGGTGCTTTTATGATTTATGTCTGATTTTTCTATGCAGCGAATAATGTTTTTAAATATCTCTTGGGGGAGGAAATACCCCGGATTAGCGGGGCATAAATGTAATTTGCAAGTGAACAAAGGTATTATTCACCATTTAATTTTAATTTAATTTTTCGATTTCTACCCCTCCCAATCAGGGGAACCCGACTCAGGGCGGCTTACAGTCAACAGTATAAACACGAGTAATGATACAAATAACACCATAATAATTACCAAAGTCGGAGGATGTAATAAATAAATTATTTGAAAGGTTGGGGGAAATGGGGTGTTTGTGGGTTGGGATGTTTTTATTTTTAATACCTTGCACCTCCCTTCTTAGTTGAGGTAAAAGGGGGGACTGATCCTGCCCCCCCATAATAATAATAATAATAATAATAATAATAATAATAATAATAATAATAATAATAATAATAATAATAATAATGCCACCACCATCGTTTTGTCCAACCAACACCCTTGCGGAGTAGGCCAGGCTGAGAGGATGTGAAAAGAAAACGATTTTAAAAGAAAATGATTTTGCAAGGAAGGAGAAGGACAGACAGGATTTGGTTTTTGGGTTGGGGGGCTCAGAAAATGGGGGAAATAATTGGAGAGGGGTCCGTTTAAAAAAAAACTGTAAAAATTTATATTTTACAATCCTGGTGTTTAATGTTGCATGCCTCATTTCCTATGTGCCGCAGGAGATGTCTCCGTGAACATAATGTGTGGGTCACTTCATGGCAAGCTGGGGTCCACCTTAAACAAATTCATGCCAATGGCATTTTTTCTTGGTTGGGGGGGGAAAGATGTAAAATGATATTTTGTAACTGTGACATTGTAATTGTATTTATTGTAACTGTGATATTGCTTCTTTCTTAGCCGCCCAGAGTCGCATTGCGAGTGGGGCGGCATACAAGTTGAAGAGTTGAATTGAATTCTCGGATAGGAGTTACAGTCGACAACGATATAAGAATGTGGTCCCTGCCCCAAAATTATCTCCCCCCCCCCTAACTATGAGGGTGAACCTGGTTCCCCTTCCATTAGCTCAAAAGTCACCCTTGGAAAATGAGCGTAGGAGCTTATTTGGGCCAGGATTTGTGGTAACCCTACTTTAAACTAGGGTTTGGACAAGTTATTTTAGGGGGCTGCAACCCCCCCTGGCCACCATGGTTGTGGGATTCCAATGGATGTCAGTCTCCAAAAAGGAGTATTTTAAAGCTTGGATCCAGCAGACTTTATCGGACAATCTGGATTTATCTGTGATTTTCCATATATAACCTTAAGCTTTCCTGCAGCTTCTTCTACATTTCCCCTTTATTTTATTTTTACAAGACTCATTCAAACATCTTTCTGTCTTGCCTTTGTCTCATAGCTCAAGGGGGTCTAGAACCGCCACCCCAAGTCAGCACATTTGCACCTTTTTGCTCACTAATGGGCTTTTTGGAGCGGTTGCAAAGTCGTGCAAAAGAGATCTTTCCCATTACGCGGTGATTTCTCAAAAAAAAAAGAAGAAGCAGAAGATTGAGGCCAGACCACTTTCAAACCAGGCATTCTGTGGTTAAGGCATTAGTCTTTTGCAAAGACCATGCACAAAGTTTGGGTCTCTGCACTCATTCCTATCATACACCCACATGATAACATGGGATAATAACAGAACTAGACAAGCCCGCTTAGCGAGCGTACTTCCAATTTTATGCCTTATTCCTGATCCCGGGGTTCTTCACCAAGGGAATCTTCCCTTCCTTTTGATTATTAGCTTGGTGATCCACTTATTCTAAAATAGCTCCGGATGGATTCTATCAAGCTGGACTGCTTTAGAAAGTTTATTGGGGGTGGGTGGGGAGAATAACCGCGAGAGGCTTCCTGTCTCTGGCCATTCTCTCCGATTAAAATGGCTTCCAGCTAATCTGAAATCCTTAATTAACATTAGCCTTTATTTGCTTTGAGGCTAATTGATGTTGACCTGTGCATAACAAGCCCTAGGTGCCAAGGCTTTGGGGGCACTCCTGTTGGTAATTCACCTGTGACTTAACTTGCGGAAAGAACTAGGCCAGTGACTTGTAAGGAAATACGCATAACACACCCTTGAGCCAAAGAAGCGTCCAAGAACCTGGATAAACCTACGGTAATTTGCTGACACCCTGCATTTCCTTCAGAGCTGGGTCGCATCCTGGAAGGGCTCCAGTTGTGAAGAAATAGTCTTAAAAATCACCTTCATAGGATTTTGATATTCCCTTATCATGAGAAAGCAACTGCTTATGTTTCCATTTTGCTGCTGAGCTGACAGTTTTTTTTTTCTGGTACTGGTTTGTCCTCTTAGGTCCCTAGATTATGCTTTTTCTTTCGTGTCCAGGTCAAACTTTGAACTGCCCAAATGACGCCACCTTCTTAGCTTCATTGTCGGTCAACTTTAAATCCTCATCGGCACATGTTTCCGGCAGTAATCGGCAGACCAGCAAATGAGCCGGGCTCTGTGTCTCTCCACATTAGCTCTTCCATGTTCTTTAGAAATGTGCTTTCTGGGTCTGCACCTTCCAAAATCGTCCAGGAGCAGGACACTTCTTCTTTCATGTCCCAATCAAACTCTGGACTGCCAAATTGAAGCCACTTTCTTGACTTTGTCATTCGCCAAACTCAAGTCCTCATCTGTCCATGTCTCTGGCAGTCATCGGCAGACCAGCAAAGGAGCCAATGGATTCTGTCTCTCTCCACGTTCACACAGCGTGTTTTTGTCCACCATTAGCCCCCTCTTGAGCTTGTTGGTCTTGCATTGAGGGACTCCAATCCTCACCCTTTTCTGGGTCCTCCAAGTGACGTAGGGGAGGTTGAGTTCCTCATCCATCTCCTACTTTAATCTGGTTTCTTGCCCAGTGAGCTTCTTCCTCCATCTTCTAGTTTGGTTTTGCTCTTGATGGAAGGAAGGAAAGAAGGAAGGAAGGATAGAGGGAAGGAAGGAAGAGTTGGTTATTGAAAGGAGGGTGGGAGGAAGAGTTGATTACTGATGGAAGGAAGTAAGGCAGGAATGGTTGGTTATCAATGGAAGGAAGGAATGGTTTATATCAATGGAAGAAAGGAAGGGTTGGTTATCGAAGAAAGGAAAGAAGGATTGGTTATCAATGGATGGAAGGAAGGAAGGGTTATTGGTGGAAGGGTTGGTTATCATTGGAAAGAAGGAAGGAAATAAAGGTTGGTTATTGAAGGAAGGAGGGAAGAGAAGAAGGAAGGAAGGATGGATGGATGGGTTGGTTATTGATGAAAGGAGGGAAGGAAGAAAGAGTTGGTTATCAATGGAAGGAAGGAAGGGTTGGTTATCAATAGAAGGAAGGAAGGGTTTATATCGATGGAAGAAAGGAAGGAAGGGTTGGTTATCGATGGAAGGAAGGAAAGGTTGGTTATCAATGGAAGGAAGGAAGGAAGGGTTGGTTATCGTTGGAAAGAAGGAAGAAAAGAAAGGTTGGTTATTGAAGGAAGGAAGGAAGGGTTGGTTATTAATGGAAGTAAGATTGTTCTTGCCATAAAGCTCTTCCTGGATTTGAGCTGGGGGACTTGAGCAAGATGCTATCCCAAATTTTCCAAATCAGCATCTCAGCTTTCCTAAGGACCTCTTGGGAAGGGTTTATGTTTGTCTACCTTCTCCCACTGGAACACCCCACCCTCCAGTGGGTGGTTTCTGAAAGAATGAAGCCACAAGGAATCAGGATTGTCAAGGCCAATTATCTGCCTTGAGTCCAGGTAATGCTGATTTTGCATCCCATCCATGGCCAGATGTCTCTCCCCCACCCCAAGGTGTCGCTCCGGACCAGAGAGACACTCTCTTGAGGAGCCGTAGGAGAGGGAGGCTTAGAAGAGCGTAGGTGCATCTGTTCTTCCGCGTGGGAAGAGGACTTGTGTTTGTGTGATTATCTGTGGGAGATGACACCTTTCTGGCGGGTTAATTCGGGTGTGATTCAGATCCGAGGCTGAACCTCCCCGTTCTGGCTTTAGACCGGTGTTTCCCAACGGTTGGGTTTTTGGGGAATTCAATTCCCAGAAGCCTAAGTTGATTCCCCAAAGCACTGATCAGCCAGTGGACCGACTTGGGCTTCTGGGAAATGAAGTCCCCCAGTGGGGCGTGGGGCCCACGTTGGGAACCACTGATCTAGACCTTCCGCAATCCGGAGGCAGAATGGGTTTTCGAAGGCCAGCCTGCGCTTGCCTGACATTGTTGCTCATAAACGTTTCCTGCTTATGGCGGCATTTCTCACACATTCTGCATCTCTCCTACAATGCTCTGAGCCTCACTTTTGAAGACTGTGGGCTGAACTGAACAGCATGATCCTGCCTTTTAATAACTCTCCTTCTCCCTGCTGGGCAGTGGCGGCTTAATGGTAAAGATGCTGGACTTGACGACTGGACAGTCAGCAGGTCAGCAGTTCGAGACCCAAGCGCTGCATGACAGAGTGAGCTCCTGTCCTCTGTCCTAGCTCCTGCCAGCCTAGCCATCTGAAAGCAAGAAATTGCAAACAAATAAATAGGTGCCACGTCAGTGGGATGGGAAATAGTGTTTCTTGCACCCTGTTGTCTAGTTGTGCTTGACCACGCAAATGCTTTCAGACACAGACGGTACTGAATCTGGCTGTAGACGGAGATGAGCACTGCGCTGCAGAGTCAGATACGATGGGCTTTTGAGCAAGGGAGACCTTTACCCAGGGGTGTGCAGGGCATCATGGGAAGGGGCTGGATGGGGAGTGGTGGGGGCACCTATTTGGTGGTTGGGGAGGGAATCCGATACATTGCTATTGGCGACCCAGGGTACCAGAGGCGAGGGTGGGATGAGACAAAGCCCGGTTGCCCCGATATACCAGCATGGGCCTGCCTTCACCTATGAAGCCTCTGTAGCTGCCTCCCTTCCTTAGAAAGCCCAGGGCCTCGCCTAGACTGGTGCAGATTCTGCAAAACCAGCTGCATTCCTTGCAAGGAAGCATCAGGCACCAAGTTCACCAACCCATCTGCCGGTACTCTTGCACACCTGAAAGATCTTTTATCGTCCTTAGGTGGTGAACGGGCTTAAGTACTACCTGGATGTCACCTTGCTAAAGAGTCGGTGCAGCGAGGACGAGGCGGCTGGCCAAGAGGGTCTCCGATGCGCCTCTGAAGGAGAGCCGGAACAAACCGTAAGGAGCTGCATTCTGCTTTTCAGGGTTTTGGATACAAAGAGAACCGGTGAAGGTTGTTCTCTTGACCCTCAACTCCATATATATTAAGGGGGCAAAAGGACGATTGTTGGCGGCGACTCTTTTGGGGGCTTTGAAAAAGGACTGCAGTGGCTCAGTGGTTAAGATGCTGAACTTAACAACTGGAAGGCTGGGAGGTCAAGACCCAAGTGCTGCATGACAGAGTTCACTCCCATCTCTGTCCCAGCTCCTGCCAACTTAGCAGTTCGAAAGCAAAAAATTGCAAGTAGATAAAGAGGTACCATTTCAGCAGGAAAGGTTACAGTGTTCTGTAGGTCTAGTCATGCCCGCCACATGTCCATAGAAAGGTCTGCAGACGCAAGACTCTTTGGCTATAAACAGAGATGAACACCGACCCCTAGAGATGGATATGACTGGCTTTCGAGCAAGGGTCTCAGTTTACATAGCCTCTGTTTGTATGTTCTTGAGCATGGGTGGGTGTTGTGGATGATGGGTATTGAGCATGGGCAGGCATGGTGGAGGCTGTGTTGTGGATGATGGGAATTGCCCAGTGATATTTGGAGGGTTGCATTCTTTCCCCCAGCCTCCCCTGGTCCGGATAACGACCGATTGCCCAGAATCCTGGAACCACTGTGGAAACGTTTTGCTCTGCTCCGCACACCGTGGTTCCTTTTGCTGTAGTAAATGCTGATATTTGACAACTCAAGACTTAAAAACTAATATGATCAGCTTTTTTGACTCATGTCCCCCCTCGTGGTTTGTCTTGTGACCTGACGTCGGCTTGAATCACTCTGGCTTAAGTTCCCTCAAACAAGGGCGCTTCAGTTGTCCTGTCACCTGACTGATAATTGTCTCCATGGCTTGGGAGGGAGGCATTCTGTGGGGTGGGAGTGGGGCAGGGGCAGGGGGGGGTTCAGAGACAAAGGATTGACCCTCCCTAGATCCTTTTTTTACACTCTGTGATGCTGATCCTCATCTTCTGGCCCTGATCCAGCAGAGATCTTCCATGTCTACTTGACAGCATTGCCTGCCAAGCTAAGATTCCTGATTCCCAGCCTTGTTTCTGCCTGTCACACTCCTCTTCCTCCCTAAGCTGTCGGCCTTCACCAAACCCCCTTCTCAATTGCCTTTCTTCTCTGCACCCAGTCCTGCCAGTTTGAAGTCTGGATCCAGCCCTGGGGCAACGACGAGAAGAAACTGGTTAAGCAAGCATGCCGCCCTGCCGGTAAGTGAGGTCCGGACGCGGTGTGCGAGGCATAAGTACAGCTAAGAAGGCAGGTCCCCATAAACCTCGCCCTTGACACGCTGCCAGGCATCAGCAGACAGCTACGGAAGCAAAGACATCCCTTCGTAATCCAGGAAGAGGGAGCCGTTGATCTCCCTTCTGCCCAAACGGCAAAGAGGCAGCTTAAGAAATCACAAGTTCTTGATTGTGTCATGTGGGGGTTCTTCGTTATTTTCCCAATTATTAACTAGGTGGGACATGAGCAGAAAGTTCTTGGGATTTTAGCTCGGCTGTCACATGGCCATTGGAATTTCTGCTTGGATTTGGGATTTATTATTCCCTCTCTTTCTCTTCTTTCATCACCGCAGACCCGTTTGAGATTCTCCAGGCGTCCAAACTGGGAGGGTGGGAAGTTTTTCGTCACGAGGCTCCTGTTGTGGAGGCTGAACATCCACCCCTGGGGGAGAGTTTTCGGCAGGTGGGTGGCGTCCTTCCCCGGCTCATTTCTAGTAGAGCAGGGATTCTCAGGGATGCAGCCCGTGGCACCATTTCATGTCCCCCCCACCACCACAGTTGGAATTGCCATGTGGTAGAGGCAGGGCAAAATGGCCATCCGGCCCCCGAAACTGTCTCAGGGAGCGTGACCCGGCCCCTGGCTTAAGAAGGTTGAGAATTCCTGTAGTAGAGCATCATTAGTAGCAAATTGAGATGGGCTGCTATTGGGCGGATGTCATCTAGTCCTTTTAATTCCTTTTTGCCTTCGATCTGTTAATTTTAGCTTTGTATGTGCAGTGGCTCAAGTAGTTAAGACACTGAACTTGACCACTGGAAGGTCGGCAGTTCAAGACTCGAGTGCCGCACAATGGAGTGAGCGCCTGTTATCTGTCCCAGCTCCTGCCAGCCTAGCAGTTCGGAAGTAAGGAATTGCAAGTAGATAAATTAGGTGCCACTTCAGTGGGAAAGGTAACAGTGTTCCATGCACTTGGGTGTCTAGTCATGCCTTTCCACCGAGAAAGTACCTTTAATTAAAAAAAGAGAACCAAGAAAGAAAGAAATGCCAAAAACCCTCCTAGGTTTTTCATGCGTTCAAAGCGATTTAGCATCACAGAATAACTCCTGCACCCCAAATTCATGGGTATTGGGTGCTGTATGATGACGACGAAGCTTAGCATTGAATTCTCCACATGGTCTTTTGGCATGATGCGCTAAAAAAGGTCCGTTCCCCCCTGAGAACCGTGATTTCCAGACCCTTTCTTTTGGGAGGGGAGAATCCCGTGTGACTGTCAGAAGCCGTTTGATGGAGGTCTGGGCCGTTTACCAAGTGGGGCTTGTGATTTCTTAGTTGCCTCCATCCCAGTTCTCGATGTCTTCCTTCCTCAGAATGCCTCCGTCGCTCTGGTCTCCCTCTTCAAGGACTTTCTGGCCACCTATAAGAAGAGCTACAAGGACAAAAAAGGTGAATGCGCAGTAGACGCAGTCTTTTTTCATGTCCTGATCAAACCCAAATGACGCCACTGTCTTGGCTTTGCTGTTAACCAAACCCAAGTCATCATGTTTCTGGTAGTCACCCCCTTTGAAGCTGTTGGGACAAAACGGCCACCACCACCACCACCCATCGTGCAGGCAGTGCAAAGTGGCCGTCCGGCCCTCAAAGCTGACTGAGAGAGCATGACATGGCGTCTGGCAGACTCTGATCTCATGAGAAACAGGCTTGGGTGGGGGGACATTAGCCCCTGTCGTGAGCAGACAAGACCAGTATTATAAACCATTGGTTTATCCATTGATGGTTGTTTCAATGGGATCCTCTTTTTCCAGAAACGGAGAAGCGCTTCCGGATCTTTGCCGAGAATCTGGAGAAGGCCCGTGTTATCCAGAAGCTCGATCAAGGCACGGCAGAATATGGAGTCACCAAGTTTAGCGACCTGACAGGTACATGAAGGGTCTGGGTGGGTGGGTGTTTCTGCCTTGGATTACGGATGCATTCCAACAGGTCATGTCCCAGCCTAACCCTGGACTACCAAAACGAAGCCCGCTTCTTGGCTTTCTCATTGGCCAAACATAAGTCTTCATCTGTGTATGTTTCTGGCAGTCATCGGCAGACCAAGTGACGTTGGGGAGGTTGAGTTCCTCAGCCGTCTCCTTGAATCTTCCTTGTCCAATGAGCTCCTTCCTCCAGCTTCTAATCTGCTCTTGCATAACCCTCAAAAATGGTTTTTCTCACCTTAAAGCGCTTCCTGGATCTGAGCCGGCAGACTTGAGACTCATCTCTGTTCAGAGGGTGTCGAGGGAACCGTCTCTTGCTTTGCCCTCTCGGCATCCGTGGCTTCTTCTCTTGGAGAAGGCAGGGACAGAGCTGTATAAATATGTAGAAGGTGCCACTTCTGCTCCTGTCTAGCACTCTGTGTCTTCTTTTTCTGGAGGTCATTGGTTGCGCATTCTCTCCGTCTCTTCCAGAGGAAGAGTTCCGTTCCACCCACCTCAACCCGCTGCTGGCGAAGCTGCCCGCCCGGCCCATGAAAATGGCCACCATCCCCACCGACCCTGCCCCGGAGGAATGGGACTGGCGGGACCACGGGGCCGTCACGGGCGTCAAGAACCAGGTCCATCTTCTCGGGCTTCTCCTAAGCACTGTTGGGACTTTGAGGTTCCGGGGAAGGGGGGACGTCCACAGCTCCATTGTCTCTACTCTTGCTGTCTGGGATGACCAACCATTCTTGGCCTGAAAACCTCCAACGTCGCTTTACCTGTTCTCTTGTCAAAGAACCTATGCTCATGATGGCAAATGTTGGCACTCCAGATGTTCTTGGACTTCAGTTCCCACAAGCCCAAGCCCCCTGTGGATCCATACGAACGGGTTTACTGTGATTCGTCTGGCCCGCACTGCCCTCGTCGCTCCTGGAAGCGGAAGTAAAACGCGCCCGTACGGTTAAGGCTCTTCCGGGTTAACCCTTCCTCCTTCTGGGCGTGTTTTACTTCCGCTTCCGGGAGTGACGAGGGCAGCATGGGCCGGACGAATAGCAGTAAACCCATTCATGTGGATTCACAGGGTGCTTGGGCTTCTGGGAATTGAAGTCCAAGAACATCTGGAGTGCCAAGGTTCACCATCACAGGCCTATGCCATCAGAATGCCCTGAAGCCTTTTATGAGTTTTGAGCATGGTCCTAGGTCTCTGGGACTGCAGTGGCATAGTGGCTCAGATGCTAAACTTAAAGACCGGCACGTCAGCAGTTTTAGACCCGAGCGCTGCACAACAGAGCGAGCTCCTGTCTCTGTTCCAGCTCCTACCAACCTAGAATATTCAAAGAAAATTCTGCTCTTTAGGCAAGGCGTTCTTTATGCGAGGTTTGACCGTATAGTAAAACCCGGGTTATGACTGAGGTAGGTTCCAACAGCCTCCATTGTAACCCGAAAAAATTGTAACCCGAAACATGCATTGGGGAAAAATGGTCCCACATTGATCATTGTAAACCGAAACAAATACAGTACATTAAAAATTAGTGAACCAGGACAGCATTTCCATAGGATTTGCCATTGTAAACTGGAGCAAACTTTAACCGAAGCGGTTGTAACCCGGGGTTTTACTGTAGATCAGGGGTGCCCAAACTTTTTGGGCCGTGGGCTGATCATGTGGTTCAGGAAGCCAGTCACAAAGGCCCGGGTGCCGGTTGTGGCCCCTGATGCCAATTCATCCGGCCCACGAAGCTCTCATCACTCCTGGAAGCAGAAGTAAAACACGTATAGGTGGGTTTTACTTCCACTTCCAGGAGCAACGAGGGCTTCTCAGACCGGATAAATTGGCATCGGGGCCCGCACCCAGCCCCCGGGACTTAGTTTGGGCACCACTGCTGTAGATAATTAATTACCTATTTATCTACTTGCAACTTTCTTGCTTTCAGACTGCCAGGTTGGCAGGCGCCAGCCATTCTGGCGGGAAAGGGAACAGCATTCCTTGCACTTGGGCATCTAGTCATGCCTGCCACGTGACCACAAAAATGTCTGAAGAGTCAAACAGTGTTGGTTCTTTGGCTGTAAGATGAACCCTAGAGCCAGACATGACTGGTTTTCGCGCAAGGGACACCTTGACCTAGGTCTCTCCTCCCTGGAGAACGCCACAGTCCCTAGCCCAGTGTTTCTCAGGGTTGGGGCCCACAAGGGGAGGACGTCAGTTCCCAGAAGCCTCAGCCAGTCCATTGGCTGGTCAGTGCTTTGGGGAGTTGACTTGGGTTTCTGGGAATTGAAGTCCAAAAACCAAAGATTGGGCGCCCCTGGCTGTAGTCTCAGCCTTCCTTCTCTCTGTGACTCCAGGGCGATTGCGGCTCCTGTTGGGCCTTCTCCGTGACGGGCAACGTGGAAGGCCAATGGTTCCTGCACAATGGTTCCCTCGTCTCACTCTCCGAGCAAGGTAGGCCGGCAGCCGGTCAGGCTGAGGTTTCTCCCGGAAGACTCCATCCCTTGTTACGGCCGTAGGGTCATTGTACTCGTCCTGACAGCCTGCTTGTGGGCTCCTCCAGCCCGGCTGCTTTCTTGCCGGCATCCCTCCAGAGGCCTGTGGCTTCCATAATCTGGTGGCCACTTGCCAGATGCAGGACGCTGTGGTATACAAAGGCATTTCTCTCTCTACGCGTGGCATTTGTTGAGGTGCAAGCAGAGGGCGTTTACTGCCAATTAGTCATTTAGACCAGGTGTTCCAACCTAAGGACCGCAGGCTGGATCCAGCCCATGGCACCATTTCATGTGGCCCCTTCCAACCCTTCAAGGGCATTCCAGAAACAAATCTGTTGGTACAAAATGGCCACCCCCATTGTGCAAGCAGGGCAAAATGGCCATCCGGCCCTTGAAGCGGACCGAGAGAGCGTGACCCGGCCCCCGAGATAGAAAAGGATGGGAACCCTGATTTTGGACGGTGGAGTCTGATTTTGCACTCCAGCGCTCTTGATGCCTCGATGACCTTGGCTCTTTTTTATCTCTGCAGAGCTGGTAGACTGTGATGCCCTCGACCAAGCTTGTGGAGGCGGCCTGCCGTCCAACGCTTACGAAGCCATTGAGGGGCTTGGTGAGTTTGGGTGGTGGCCTCGTGAATCACCCCGAGAGCGCACCATGGGGAAGTATACATGTCTAATTGCTAATTGAACTTGGAGTGAGTGTCGTAAGAAGGGGGAAATATCCTTCCCCAGCAGCCACACTTCCGTTGGGTTAACATTGTGGTTTTCATTATCGTTTACACCTGAGCCTTCTGCATGCAGAACGGGGAGTCTTCAAACCACGGCCTTTCCTCTGACTTCCCTGTGGCCACAGAGCGAGGGACCGCATTTAGGAGCTGCTGCTTCTGTGCATCTTTTTTTTTTTTAGACTGGCCTTGCAGTTCCGTTCTTGAACTTTCAACATCAGATTGCTGATCCGGTAGATATCCTAGAATCACTGGGTTGGAAGGGGCTCTTTGTGTGCTTTTAGGCCTCCCGGTCCAATGCCATCTGCTCAAGGCAAGAATACAAATCAAAGCAGATCTGATAGAGCAAGGATGGCGAACCTTGGCACTCCAGATGTTCTTGGACTTCAGTTCCCAGAAGCCCTGATCAGCAGGGTGTGCTGACTTGGGCTTCTGGGAATTGAAGTCCAAGAACACCTGGAATGCCAGTCAACCCAGTCGTGTGGATTCACAATGACTTGTGCTTCTGGGAATTGACGTCCAAGAACACCTGGAGCGCCAGCCAACCCATTCGTGTGGATTCACAACGACTTGTGCTTCTGGGAATTGAAGTCCAAGAACACCTGGAATGACAGTCAACCCATTCGTCTGGATTTACAAAGACTTGTACTTTTGGGAATTGAAGTCCAAGAACACCTGGAATGCCAGTCAACCCATTCATCTGGATTCACAAAGACTTGTGCTTCTGGGAATTGAAATCCAAGAACACCTGGAGTGCCAATGTTGGCCATCGCTGTGATAGAGGGGTGCTTTCCAATTCCCTCTTGAATGGTTCCAGTGTTGAGTGCTCACCACCTCTCGAGGCGGCGTGTCCCATTGTTGTACTGCTCTAACAATTAATAGACTTTTTCCTGATATTCAGCCTATCTCTGGCTTCCTCGAAGATTGTGTTAGTTTTTAATCACAGTTGAGCATCCCTGGGTGATGGCCACCTTGTGTTGCCGGCTAATCTTTCTCACACTAGGTCAGGTGGAAAGAACTGCAGAATGAACTCACCAAAAGGGTGCCTTCATTTTGGCAGTTAGACAAGGAGGAGAACGGAGGAGAAGGAGGAGAACGGAGATGAAGAACGGAGATGGAGAAGAAGAAAGGAAGAAGAGGAAAAGAAGAAGATGAAGAAATCTGGCTTTCTGTAGTTTGAGCCCATTATTCTGCATCATGGATTCTGGGATGCTAGAGAAAAGATCCTTCTCTTCCTCTTTATGAGTATCTTTTAGATATCTGAAAAGTGTCATCATCATCATCCTCTCCCCTCTCCATCTCCTTTTCTCAAGGCTGAACATGTCTAGTTCCTTCAGCCTTTCCTCCTAGGGTTTGGAATCCATTGAAAATAATGCCTCGAGTTATGGATTTAAATTGCCGGGGGGGGGGGGGAATTCGTAACTCGAGGTCCGGCTTCCCATACGAATGCATTGAAAACCAATCAATCCGTTCCAGAGGTCAGGAAAAAAAGTTTCTCAGGGCATTTCTATGTGGGACCGCGCTTGGAGTTACACATTTTTTCATAGTATGAAATGTCCAGAGGAACATGTGGATTTCATAGCTCGAGGTTCCCCTGTATTTTTTTTTGTCTCTGTGTTGCTGTTCCCATGGTTAAAAGCTTCCTGGAAACTGGGAGAAGAATCTAACTTAGCAGCCCGCTTCTAAAACAGTTCCCAGAAAATCCTTTGCCCTGCTATAGCCCAGCCTCTTCCTGGATTTCCTGTCTCGGTCCTAACTCTGCCGACCTGCTCCCCAGGTGGCCTGGAGACGGAGGGCGATTACAGCTACGAGGGGTATGAGCAGAAATGCGACTTCTCCAAGGACAAAGTGGCCGCTTACATCAACAGTTCGGTGGTCATCTCTCGGGATGAGAACGGTGCGTGTGAGACTCAGACCGTGATATAAAGGGAGGCTATGTAGTCCCAGATCATGGGTTCCCTTGCTCTCACGAGAGATGGTGGGAAAACCCGGGTCAGATATGAAGGCTGGAGGAGAGCTGCTTTCCTTTTACTGCAGCTGAGATAAAATGAATTTTGTGTCAGAGATTACTCTGGGTTGAAAGGATTTTTGCTGGAGAATCTCCACTCAGGGGACGCTCGGATGAGGCTCCTTTCGCGTCCCCAAGATCCATCGTGCAGCATTCAGGTATCAAAACCCAGCCTTCCAGTCACCAAGCTCAGCGTCTTAACCCCTAAGTGTTGATGCAGCTAAGGTGACTTCTGGGGACCTTTCTCTAAGCTCAAACGAACAGCGTGATCTCTGTCGTCTGTTAGATCAGGGAGCTGGTCAATTCATCCGGCCCACGAAGCCCTCGTTCGCCCAGTTCACGAAGCAATTCATCTGGCCTGCAAAGCCCTTGTCACTCCTGGAAGCGGAAGTAAAACGCGCCCGTATGGGTGTATTTTATTTCTGCTTCCAGGAGTAACGAGGGCTTCACAGGCCGGATGAATTGGCCTTGGGGGCCAGATGTGGCCCCTGGGGCGTAGTTTGGGCACCCCTGTGTTAGATTCAGTGGCTTGCTGCTTCTTGCCTCAGGGCAGGATTCAGAGAGCCTGATAAGGCCACCCTAATTGGTCTCTTGTTGGGTAGGAAGATCACAGCTTTACATTAAACAACTATCCATGCGTCCATGTCTGCCAACATCAAGGTCTCCCTTGCTCGAAAGCCAGTCATGTCTGACTAGAGCAGAGTTCCTCAACCTTGGCTCTCCAGATGTTCTTGGACTTCATTTCCCAGAAGCCCTGGGCAGCAGGGGCGCTAACTTGGGTGTCTGGGAATTGAAGTCCAAAAACACCTGGAGAGCCACGTTTGATGAATCCTGAACTAGAATATGGTGCTCATCTCAGTTTACACCCAAAGAGCTGTCTGTGTCTGCAGACCTTTCCATGGTCATGTGGCAGGCATGACTAGATGGGATGCTGTTTACCTTCCCGGCGGAAGCGGTACCTGTTCATCTACTTGCAATTTCTTGCTTCCAAACTGCTAGGTGGGCAGGAACTGGGACAGAGACAGGAGCTCACTCCTTCATGCAGCATTCGGGTCTCAAACTGCTGACCTGCCTGCCTTCCAGTCGTCAAGTTCAGCATCTAAACCACTAAGCCAGCGCAGTGACGACCAATGTTTATAGGCATATATAATACATGCAGCATGGGTGGAAATGCCAAAAAGACAGATAACATTTGTTGGAGCGGGGGTAGATGTATATTTCCTCTCTTACGTTCGAGGCATCTTTCCTCATTTCTTTCTTTCTTTCTGTCTGTCTGTCTGTCTGTCTGTCTGTCTGTCTGTCTGGTGTGTATCTCATAACAACCTTGCCCTAACCTCCTCCCTCCTCTGTCTCTTCCAGAGATCGCTGCCTGGCTGGCCAAGAATGGCCCCATTTCCATCGCTCTGAATGCCTTTGCCATGCAGGTGAGAATTGCTTGGGGCTATCTCCCTTATTGCAGCGATCGCCCTTCCGGTTTCGGGATGGCGGCTGATAAGAATGATGGTGCTTTTGAGTTGCGTCCACTGGCAATGCTGTGGATTTTTTCTTATTCCAGATTCTCACTACCCTGTTCTGTTTCTTTTTTTCAGTGGGTCGAGGGAAAGAGGGTTGGTTTATATGAGAAGTTAGGTCAGGGTCCTAGTATGACTGACCTCGGATGGGTGGAAGAGGCCGAGCCTACCTTGACCCCTGGCAGGATCTAACTCACAGCCTTTGGGTTATGGGACAGCCATTTAACCACTGTGCTACCAGGCAGGTTGCTTACCTGTAACTGCTCTTTCTTCTTCATGGTCCCCTGTGAATCCACACGAATGGGTTTACTGCGCATACACAGAGAACTGGATAGAGCGCAGGGGCAGAAATAAACATTGCAGATAGCCCGTCATTAGAGTATTGTGATATTTAACAAAGATATAGCAATAGCAATCAGACTTCTACACACCCACATATTTCCCTTTGCCTCAGTTCTACTTAGACCAGTGAAAGCGAACCTTGGCGCTCCAGGTGTTCTTGAACTTCAGTTCCCAGAAGCCCTGATCAGCATTAATTTAGCTGCAATCAAGTAGTACTTGGGAGATAAAATGAGAAGAGAGGATTTACTTGAGTAAGCCTTGATGCTGGGAAAGGTGGAGGGCAAAAGAAGAAAAAGGGGGTGGCTAAAAATGAGATGGCTAGGCAGTATTGTAGACACAATGGGCACAGAGCTGAGCGAGTTGAGGAGGATGGTGGAGGACAGAAGTGGCTGGCAGACGGTGGTCCATGGGGTCATTGCAAAGAGTCGGAATTGACTGTGTGACTGAACCAACAACAAATTAATTTAGAAGTAATCAAGTAAGGCCACATTGGAAAGCTGCATTAATTTAGCTGTAATCAAGAAAGGCTGCAATCAAGAAACTTCAGTTAGATATACTTAAACATTTACATAGTTTTATAAAAATCTAATTACAGTACTATGCTAAATATAAAAAAATGGTTAACATTAGTTACTAAAATAAAATGAAAACAAAGGACAAACAAAAATGTTTTAATCAAAATAAAAGTGCCCTTCAGAGTTGAATTATTATGAGCTATGTTTTAATGTTAACATTAAAATATAACAGTTAGTCTTCAAAGTGCTGCAGCGTTTAAGTCTCACTCCCATGTCCGACGAAGCGGACATGATCCACAAAAGCTAACGTTAAAACAGGGATTCTCGACCTGCGGACTGTGGGTCGGATGTGGCCCATGGTGCCGTTTCATGCAGCTCCCCACCGCCTCCACCACACCAGGAAGCCCCATGAGGTGGGGGAAGGGCAAAGTGGCCGTGCGGCCCCCAAAGCTGTCTGAGGGAGCGTGGCCCGGCCCCCCGGCTTTAAAAGGTTGAGAACGCCTGCATTAAAATACACCAGTCTTCAAAGTGTTACTGTGGTTTGCTTTGGTTTATTCTCTAGTATCCTAAAACTAAAAGGATTTATTCTGTAAAATCTGGAGCCAGTCAAAAAGCTGGTCTTAAGGACCTAGTAGGCCAGATGTGGCCTTAAAGCCACATGTTCTCTACTACTGTGATAAGTGCTGGGTTCACCGTAGCAAAAACTAAATCTTCTCTTAGCCCCCCCCCCCCTTGTCACTCACCAGGCTATTTCCGTCCTTTGCTTCTGAGACTTTAAAACCCTCCCCAGTTGCTTAAAGCGCTAAACCTCAAAGCACGAGAGGCAGCAAATGACATTAGAAAGGGGGGGGGGCAGATTATGTATATTAAGCTGTCTGGAACTGGCACAGAATCACTTTCCTTCTTTCTTTCCTTCCTTCTTCCCAACCTCCTGCCCCTCCAGTTCTACCGAAAGGGCGTCTCCCACCCCTTCTTCCTGCTCTGCAACCCCTGGATGATCGACCACGCTGTACTCTTGGTGGGCTACGGCACACGTGAGTAGAAGCCGCCGGGCCCAGGCGGGAGCGTTCATGTCCTGAGCCCGTGGGCGGTTAAGCCCCTCTCTTGGCCTCTTTTGCCAGGAGGCTGGCCAGCAACCGTTGACCTTCCTTCCTCTCTGAAAGGGTGAAGGGGGACGAATTGGGTTCCTTCGACCCCTAACCGTCACATCCTCTCTGCCTCCAGCGTCCTGCACCCCTTGCTTTGGGCTTCAGGGCACCCACGGCCCTGCTTTGGGCTAGAGCAGGGATCCTCAACCTGCAGGCCGGATGTGGCCCACTGCACCATTTCACATGGCCCCCCACTGCCTCCACCACACCAGGAAGTGCCGTGGGGTGGAGGAAGGGAGAAATGGCCGTCCGGCCCCTGAAGCTGCCTGAGGGAGCGTGACCCAATGGCCTCCCGGCTTCAAAAGGTTGAGAACTCTTGGGCTAGAGTGACTGTGATAGGGATCAGCCACTGGTTGTTTGAGCCAGCAAAAACCAACCAGCCCGAGTAGGACAGGCAGTCTAAGTAAGGTAGCATCAGTTGCTTAGAGTAACGTTGCCAAAGGCACCGGATCCCTCCGACCAGCTTAGCTCTCTACAGTAACCAGAGACATGATCTGGGTTCAAACGATCGTTTATTTAGTGCACAGATCTTATGATTCAAATGGTTAAAGCAGAGGAACATAATGGCAACATACCAATCCCAAATATGAAAACATCAGAAGCCTTATTACCTACAAGGAGACCGTTGAGGATCCCTTGGACAGCAAGGAGGTCAGATAAGTCCATCCAGAAGGAAATCAACCCTGACTGCTCCTTTGGAAGGACAAATCCTGAAGCTTCAGTCCTTTGGCCACCCAATGAGAAGAGAAGACTCGCTGGAGAAGGCCCCGAGGCTGGGAAAGATCCAAGGCAAAAGGAGAAGGGGGCGGCAGAGGATGAGGTGGCTAGGTGGCATCATTTATGCCAGGGGTGCCCAACCTTTTTGGGCCATGGGCCGGTCATGTGGTTCACTTTGGCCTGTGGGCTGGATCTGGCCCCCGACGCCAATTCATCCGGCCCACGAAGCCGTTGTCGCTCCTGGAAGCGGAAGTAAAATGCGCCCGTACGGGTGCGTTTTACTTCTGCGAGCAACAAGGGTTTTGTGGAACGGCTGAATTGGTGTCAGGGGCCACATACGGCCCCCAGGCTGTAGTTTGGGCACCCCTGGTTTACGCAATGAGTGTAGACCTGTGTGGGTTGCAGAAAATAGCTGAGGACAGGGGAGCCTGGTGTGCAGTGGTCTATGGGGCCGGTGGTCCGTGGGGCCCACAAAGGATCGGATTCGACTGTGCAACTGAATAACAAAAAAGCTACTTGCCCTCGCCTGGCCTAATTAATGTAACTTTCTTCTTCCCCAGGCGTTCGGACCCCCTTCTGGGCGATCAAGAACAGTTGGGGCGAGGACTGGGGAGAGCAGGTGAGTTGGGGGCATCAGATACGGGGGACGACTTTAGTCCAGGAAAATGAGTGCCAGAGGAAGCCCATGTGGGTTTTAAAGGTGCTGCCGGCCTCTGTTTGTTTCCAGCCCCTCGTAAGTCCTGCTGAAGATTGCATGCAGAGGTTCAGATGGAGTGAGCTCCCGTCTCTGCCCCAGCTCCTGCCAGCCTAGCCGCTGGAAAGCAAGACATTGCAAGTAGATAAATAAGGACCACTTTGGTGGGGAACAGCGTTCCGTGCACTCTGGTGTCTAATCATGCCTGCCACGTGTCCACGGAAACGTCTGCAGACTCAGACAGCATTGGCTCTTAGGCTATAAACAGAGATGAGCACTGAACCCTAGAGTCGGGTACAACTGGCTTTCGAGCAAGGGCGAACTTTACCTTTACTGTGACCCTCTGGGCCTGCTGGCGCAGGGGTTAAACTGCTGTACTGCAACCAATAGGTTGTGAGTTCAATCCTGGCCAGGGCTCAAGGTCGACTGTACCCTGGATTCACAGGGGACCATGCAGAAGAACTTGATAGAGCGCAGGAGCAGAAATAGACCATTCTCTTTAGAATGCCTCCGGTGCTGGAGCTATTACCAACCCTCCAGGCATTTGGTTCCACTGTCGTACTGCTCTAACAGTTAAGAAGTTCTTCCTGGTACTCAGCCTATATTTCTGGCTTCCTGTAGTTTGAGCCCGTTATTACGGGCCCTACACTCTGGGATGACAGAGTACAGATCCTTCCCATCCTCTTTAGGATTACCTTTCACGTATTTGAAGAGTGCCATCATCATCATCATCACCTCCCTCCTCTGTCTCCTTTCCTCAAGGCTAAAACTCCTGTCCAGTTCTTTCCTCCTTCCCCTCCTGCTGCCGATTGACCTCCTCCTTTCCTCCCTCTCTTCCAGGGCTACTACTATCTCTACCGGGGGAAACGCGCCTGTGGCATGAACACGATGTGTAGTTCTGCAGTGATAGCTTAGCCGCCCCTCCGTCTCGTCTGCCTCTCCTCAGTCTGATCCCCTTCCATGTCGGCTTCCTCTCCAGCATTAGGACCCGGGAGCTGGGCGCGATCCTGGCACGTCACGTAGACCCCAGTGCACCAGGGGGCACAATTATTGCACTCTTTCCAAACGGCCCTGCTCCAGCCAGGCACACCCTGGAACAGACCAGCCCTCTTGACCCCCCAGCTCAGTTTCCAGTTGAAGCATCTCAAGGAACTTCCTTCCTTGTCTAGAATAGGACACATCATGCAAGATGAACACATGGGGCTGCCTTTGTCTAAGGCTATGTTTCCAAATCTTTGGCTTCTTGGGCTTCAGTTCCCGGAAGCCCAAGCCAGTACACTGGCTGAGCCCCAAAGCACTGGTCAGCCAATGCGCTGACTGTGGCTTCTGGGTATCAAAGTCCAAAAACCAAAGGTTGGGAACCACTGGCCTACAACAAATGGCCCTCAATTTGTTCCTTCGGCATCTCGTTCTTTGAAGATGGAGGTTCTGAGGAGCCCCACTCCTCATTTACTCAATAGCCCCCCTTCCCCATAATTAAGCTTGTGAGCTGTTTGTACACTTCCCCTTGTTTGTAGATAACGTGGCTGGAGTTGCCCACATCATAACGGCATTTTCCCCATCTAACAAACCATAACCCTTAAAGCAGCTGATAGTTCCCCTTTCAGTCCTAGAGTCCTAGAATGACTGGGCTGGAAGAGGGGCTTTTGAGGTCATCCCTTCCAACCCATGGCTCAAGGCAGGAGTCTGAATCAGAGCAGACGTAGAATCACTGGATTTGAAAGGGACTCGTGGGGCCATCCAGCCTGACCCGTTCCTGCTCGATGCAGGAATCTGAACCAAAGCAGATCTAGAATCATCAAATAAGTAAGCTGGAAAAGGGTCCTGTGAGGGCGTTGAGTCCAACCCCCTGCTCAAGGCAGGAATCCAGATCGAAACGGGTTGGATGGAGCGTTGTTTTTTAATCCTCCCTCTTGACTGCTTTCGGTGTCGGAGCACTCACCGCTCCTCGAGGCAGTGGGTTCCACTGTCGTACTGCTCTAACAGTTAAGGAGTATTTCCCTATAATATCCAGCCTAGATCTGGCTCTCCTTTAGTTTGAGCCTGCTCGCTACACTCTGGGATGTCCAAGTCCTTTGGCACTTCCTTGTTTTAGCACTAATTAAGCAGGAGCCCCCCCCCCACCTCACTAGGGGGGCCCTTGTGATTCCGTTAGAGCAAGCCCTCTCTGTTTCTGGAAGACTTGAAAGAAAAGAAACTCACAAGGCACACGGGACCTTGGCTGCTACTCCAGGCTGTTACAATGCTCAATAATGTCATGATTGCAGTATTGAAAGGGGCGGTGGCTGGCCTTAGAGGTCATCAGATCCTCTATGGACACCCCTTCCCAAGAAAAAAATGGGGGACGGCGGCAGTGAATAAAGCTCAGATTCCTTATTAGAGTCAGTCCTGGGGCAAAGTTTGCTGTTGTTCTTAAGAGCTTCGTTTGGGAAGGTGTGAATCAGGAGTTCCCAGCCTTTTAAAGCCAGGGGCCGGGTCGCGCCCCCTCGGATAGCTTCAGGGGCTGGACGGCCATTTTGCCCTCCCTCCACCACGTGGCACTTCCTGGTGTGGAGGCGGCAACAGGACCCACATGAAATGGTGCTGTAGGCTGCATCTGGCCCACAGGTTGAGAATTCCTGGTGTAAATAGATCTTCTCCCCACCCCATACAGAGGCTTCGTTAGTTGGTTAGCATCCGGATGCCTCCCCCCCACCTCACGCTGTTTTGTTAGGTTTCTCTCACCTGCGAGTCGTAGGTCAAAGGCACAAGAAAGGCGTGTGCTTAGGAAATCTTGTTACTGAAGCCGAGTGTTTATGAAGAGAGGGTAGAAAGTGGTTGAGTCCCTTTCAGTTTTCATCTGCCACTTCAGCAGCTCCTTCTCGGATCTGGACCGGCGATTCCCTTCCGGCCCGACAGGTCTAAAAACGGTTGAAAGCGTGGACCAAAAGCGAACACCACCGGTCTGTCATTGAAAGGAGCATCCGTGTTTGATTCTGTTTTTTCTCCCCACTAATAAACAGGCCTGGTATGTTCTATTTGACGTGTGTGTGTATGTGCGTGTGAGAGTGTGAGTGTGTGTGTGTGTGAGAGAGAGAGAGACATGTTCGACCATCCCTTCCATCACCCACAACAAGACATGCGTAGTTTGTTAAAACGTTATTTATACCAGTCTACTCTCTGCAAAAATTAAATGCCATTCATTTCATGCACGCCGCAAGAGAGATACATACATGTTACTCTCACTGTGGGTAGGGCGGGCGGGGGGGGGGGGGAAGGGAGTTCATGCATCCTGCCATGTTAGGGTTGCAAAATGCCAGATTGCTGAGGAAAGGCTGCCTTTTGCGTTGGACAAAGAGTTGGAAGCTTTGCTCTGAAGTAGAATCCCAGTGGGTTGTCAAAATCATTTTAGCTTGTTTTGGATTTCCTCAAGTGCTCTTAAGAGTTCCCTTTAGAGATGCTGTTGCAAAACCTCTGCTTGGATAGAGAGGGAAATAAATATTTATTTATTTATTCAGATTTATATTGCCGGCCACTCACCGAGGCGACTGGGGGTGGCTTACAGTCAAAACAGCGACAGTACAGTAACCATATTAAAATATCCTGGAACCTCAACTGTGTTGGGTCCCGTTGACTTCTCAGGGGGCATTTCACAAAGCTTGCTGTTCAACAGGTGTTCCTGAGCGTGTGCAGAGTGCAAGGTCCTTACCTACTGCCATGCAATCTGTCCCAAAACCACACCTGTTGTATTCTTGTGGTCTGTAGTTCCTCCCAAGCTTTTGCCGTGAGGAACGGGTTCATTTTTTGACAAGATGCTACAAGTCTGAGTCTAGGTCAATGAGTCCCTTCTCTGACTGAGGATCCAGAGGAGGTGGGAGTTCGATTCCCCAACTGGGCTTCCAAGAGCCAGCCAGTAATCCCAGGGCGCCTCTGGATGGAACAGGTAAATCCATTTCTGAGTAGCACGGTATGGTCTTCCTTTGGAAAGGGTCCCAATAACGTGGAATCCTGTTCATGGCTGATGGGTCTCTCTGTGGCTTCTTGTTCTTCTTTGCCAAGCAAACGTTGACTAAAGTTCCCAGGAAAAATTGGCAATGCCAATGCTGTTAAAAAAATAATTAAATCTCAGCATGTGAAGCGGCAAGCGGGGGGAGGGGGGGCACGGCAAAAATGCTAATTGCCAGGGTTTATTAATCACTCCTCGCCCTCCTTCCATCAAGGTGCTAATTAAACATCCATTAGGTATAATGGAGATTCCACTTTGCATTGAAGAGGCTTTTCTTGGCTCTCTGGCAAAAGTTACTTTTTTCTAGGAGTGGGGAGTGACTACACCAGAACCCCCACTTCCTCCTTGCTTCAGCGCAGGGGTACCCAAGTTTTTTTTTTTTTGGACCATGGGCCAGTCATGTGGTTCAGGAGGCTGGTCACTATGGCCTGGGGGCCAGATCCGGCCCCTGATGCCAATTCATCTGGCCCGCAAAGCCCTCGTCCGGCGCATTTTACTTCCACTTCCTGGAGTGATGAAGGCTTCATGGGCAGGATGAATTGGCGTCGGGGGGGAGGGGGCAGCATTCGGCCCCATGACCGTAGTTTGGGCACCCCTGGTTTAGCGGAACCAAAAAAAAAGGGGGGAACTATTCAGCCGAGCGCCGCGTAGCGGGGGGAACGGTTAGGCGGGTGCGTCCGGAAGCAGGAAGTGCTGACTTCTCGTGCTCCAGAGTGGAGGGAAAGGAAGGCGCGGGTTCCCGAGCAGGTATGGCCAAAGACCTGGGGGGGCTCCCAAGGGACCCCCCAGAGTACCTTCGGAGGGAGGAGAGACTCCCCCATGGCCTACCCTGCAGGGCCGTTGTTGGGTGGCCCATGGAAGGGGTGGGGGGAGAAGCGCCACAAGAGGTGGGGAAGGAAGAAGAGGAGGGCTATCTATCCCCACCCTTTGACCATTTCTGGGTGCCCCCCCCATTGAGTCGCTGGCAGTAGGGTCTACTCTCCAGTGGCTCCCAACGTGCGGTCCAGGCCCCACAGGGGCAGGACTACAATTCCCAGAAGCCCCAGTGCTTTGGGGAATTGACTGAGGCTTCTGGGAATTGAACCAATGCTCTAAGCCAGGCAGGGTTTCTCAACCTCTCCAACCGGGGGGGTCCAGGTCGTGCTCCCTCAGTCAGCTTCGAGGGCCAGACGGCCATTTTGCCCTGCCTGCACGATGGGGTGTGTGTGTCCATTTTGTCCCAACAGCTTCAAATGGAGCAGCCATTTTGTTTATTATTGGATGCCCTTGTAGGGGTGGGGGCCAGTTGAAATGGCCCTGCGGACTAGACTTGGCCCACGGGCCTTAGGTTGGGAACCCCTGCTCTAAGGTTTATGGATAACCCTCTGTCAGATCTGCTTTGATTGGGGTTCCTACATTGATTCAGGGTGGCTGGACCCTTCCAACCCGGTGATGTTATGAACCTTATGAATGGCTATTCTTGTGAATCGCCTCTCTTGAACTCGGCTCCCCAGCCTACGACGACAGTCCAGGGGTGCCTCCTCTTCTTAAAAGTCCAATATGTGAAGATCATATTAAGGTGCAGAATAGAACAACTAAGCCGCGTCGCCTCAGACATCCACCGTGGGACGTTTTGGGCGGCTGCGGCATTCATCCACCGGCAGAAGTGTGTGTCTTTCATGTCAAAGATTCCTTTTCCTTCCTTCCTTCCCCCTCCAACTCCTTCCCAGCCCTCAGCTCATTCCGGATTGTGAATGTACCACGGACTGAAACCAGCCCTGGATCCACGACTCTTCAACTTGGACGACATTGGCTATTCCTGCAAACAGGTCGGCATTCCAGGCTGATGGTTCCATCTTGGATTTCCACATGTCCTAGTCCAGTGTTTCCCAAATGCTGGTGTTTGGACTTCAATTCCCAGAAGCTTAAATCAATTCCCCAAAGCACTGATCAGTCAATATACTGGCTTAGGCTTCTGGGAACTGAAGTCCAAACACCAGCATTTGGGAAACACTGTCCTAGTCCTTAGTCGGTAGATCACTCAAGTCCCCAAACACAATAGTCTGGATACAGTGGTGGGATGTCAAAATTTTTACTACCCCACCGTGACAGCATCACGGTGTGGGCGGAGCTAACTTCATGACATCATGGGTGGGGCCAAATAAAAATAATAATAAATAAAAATAAGCACACACACACCCCTCAACCCACCCACAACAGAAACCCGTAAATTAAATAAATAAATAAATAAAATTACATTAAAATACAACCCCCAAAAACAAATCAACCCAAACACAAACCCGTCACTTACCTGTTAGTATAAGTGCCTGGGCAGCACCATGTTGCAAGATGGATATGTGGTCATCGTTCCAGTTCTCTAGGATAATATGCCTTAATGTAAATGTAAAACAGCTGTACCTCCTTCAGAGTTCTCCAATTGGAACAGCAATTGGAACAGCACAGGTGTAGCTTATTGATGAGGTAACTCCAAGACTTTGCTTAAAAACCCCAAGCCAGGCCTTTTTAGGAACTGTGGTAGTACGTCAATATAGGTAAAGGTATTAAATACACATTAAAATACACATAGACACACCACATCCAAAGGTGAGTCACTTACCCTGGGGAGCTTCAGGCTATAGGGAGCGTCAGGCTATGGGCTTCTCTTCCTCCTCCCCGCTTGGGAGGACAGCAAGGAGGCCGTGCATAAGCGCCACGCACTGTAGGTTACCAGTGGAAAGGTAAACCCTGAAGGTAGTTTTCCCCAAAAGCTGCTACCGGTTCTCTGGGACACTGGGAAAAGTTACTACCGGTTCTGGCGAACTGGTGCGAACCTGTTACATCCCATCACTATCTGGATAGGAAGAACTATATTATTTAAATTTTTCTCCCTTTCTGTTTTCCCCTTGGCGTATTAGGCTAGTGGGCTGTGCTTCCTTTTGGCTGTTTCCACAGGAGTACTCCTATATATACTCTAGTATAAGTCTAGTTTTTTAACCCCCAACATGAGAACCAAAAACGGAACTCGACTTATACTCGGGTCAACAACCCCGAGGGCCCCAAATCCATAGTGGTGCAAATTCAAACATAAATGTTTTTAAAAAGCACTTCCTGATGTGGTGGAGGCAGTGGGAGATAACACGTGAAATGGTGCTGTGGACCAGATCTGGCCCGCTGGCCTTAGGTTGGGTACCCCTGAGATAGATTGTCAGATGGGAAATCTAGGTAGGTGGCTGGCTGGTTGTATAGTTTCTCGTCCCATCCTCATGTGGTCTAGCTAATACCTGAGCTTTAGAAGGATGGGCCTTGCTCTTCTGATCAGTGACCGGAATTTGGTTTTTGCAGCCTCCGCACACGTCCCCTTTTGCAGAAGATCCCCAACAGAGAATCCACCACTCCTCGGCATTGACGAAGCGCCATGTCCCAAGCCACCAAGCGCAAGCATGTGGTGAAAGAAGTCCTGGAGGAGTACGTGGTCCCTTCGGAGAGGCAGCAGATAGTCCGGGTGAGAACCGAAGCCAGATTTCCAGAGCGGGTGCCTTTTCTGGCCAACTTTCCAAGTTCTCTTTGCTTTCTGTTGTTCACTCCTGTTGTGTCCCATTCCGGGGACAGTTGCAAACTTCAAGTTGCCTGCCTCTAGACCAGTGGGCTCCCAACGTGGGTCCTGGGCCCTACTGGTGGACTTTAATTCCCAGAAACTTCACTCCATTGGCAGATCAGTGCTTTGGAGAATTAACTTAGACCAGGGGTGCCCAAACTTTGGGCTGTGGGCCAGTCACGTGGTTCAGGAGGCTGGTCACCATGGCCTGGGGCCAGATCCGGCCCCTGGGCCGTAGTTTGGGCACCCCTGACTTAGACTTGTGGGAATTGAAGGCCACTAGAATTGCTTGGAAGTGGAAGGTTTGGGATTCTGGAAAACCACCATGTCAGCCATTCCTGATGTGACCTGATGTTTGTAAGGTTCTGACACCTGTTCTGGGCTTTTCCCCCTCCTCCAGGTTCTGGGGACCCCAGGCAACAACCTCCATGAGGTGGAGACCCCCGAGGGGACACGGTTCCTGGCTAGCATGCCCACCAAGTTCCGGAAGAATATTTGGATCAAACGAGGTGAGCTGGGGCAAAATGCGCCCTTGACACGCAGAAAGGCGAGGGTCACTTTCCTTCCGGCCTTGTGGCACCAAGTACGCAACGATGCGTGCACACAACCAGTGTCTCCATCTCTCTCTGTCTCATAGGTGACTTTGTGCTGGTAGACCCCATAGAAGAAGGGGAGAAAGTGAAAGCCGAGATCAACTTCGTCCTTTACAAGGACCACGTGCGCTATTTGAAGAAGGAAGGCTATTGGTAAGTGTAAAGCCAGGGCTAAAAGAATTAAACGCCTACGACTCTTAGAATCTCTGGGTTGGAAAAAGGGCCCCCCGTGAGTCCATCCAGCTCAACCCCGTCTGCTCAATGCAGGAATCCGAACCCAAGCCGATCGGACAAGCGGGTTTGCTTTCCAGTTCCCTCTCTCTTGAACGCTTCCCCGTGTGGGAAGGTTCAAGGCAGGAGGTTCCGCTGTCGTACTGCTCTAACCGTTAAAGAGGTTTTTCCTTTCGTGAGAACGCCAACACTGAAAGGATTCGAGAAAGAATCGGACGATTCTCTGCCAGATTTGCTTTGATTGGTATTCCTGCCTCGAGCAGATGGGGGTAGACTGGATAGCCTTACGGGAACCCTTCCATATCTAGGCCAGACATGGAACTGCCCAAAGGACCCCCCAGATACTTTCAGCCTTTGCCACTCCAGTTCTCAAACCGGGTCTTGGGATGGATTTGTGTGAATTTCATTACCCAAAGCAAAAAATAAAAATAAAAAGCCACACTATTTTAGCGGCCTTGAACCATTTCGTGTCATGATTTATTTATTTATTTATCATTTGCCACACTTTTGTTTTGTCCTCCAGGCCTGAATCTTTCTCTGATGAAAAGGATGGAACTCGCGGCAACGCTAAGGAGAGGTGACTATGAATGCCAGACCCCCGGGACGGGCAGGGAGGGGGCCAGAAGCTCTTGGGGCCTCCTGGTCATGTTGCTAAGACAGATTCCTAACCTTTTCAAGCCAGGGGCCGGGTCACGCTTGTTCAGTCAGCTTTGAGGGCCAGACGGCCATTTTGCCCAGCCCGCACCATGGGGGTGGCCGTTTTGTCCCCACAGCTTCAGCTACGTGGAAAGCGAGGAGAGTAGCGAATCGAATGCCCTGGGACGAGTGGGGGGCACATGAAATGGTGCTGTGGGCCAGATCCAGCCCACAGGCCTTAGGTTGGGAATACCTGTGCTAAGACGTCACCCTTACAGTCTCTCTGAAGCGATCTTGGGTGTGTTTCTGTTGAGCAAGAGCAGATTCCAGTTTTGGAGGCCAGTGCTGGGAAGCTGAACCGGCTGCTGTGGTTCCCAAGGTGGGGCGGGCTTCAATTCCCAGAAATAATGCTAAAAGCTATAAACAAAAGCCTAAAGTGTTCCCCAAACTTTGGTTCTTGGACTTCAGTTCCCAGAAGCTGAAGTTAATTCCCCAAAGCACTGACCGGCCGAAGGGCTGGCTGAGGCTTCTGGGAACTGAAGCCCCCCTGTGGGGCCTGGGCCCCACCTTGGGAAACGCTGTCCTGGGGGGGGGGGACTGCTCTGCTTTTGCTCCGATTGGCAGTGACGACAGTGGGGAAGGCAGGCCAGAAAAAATCCTTGTTTTCTTATTTTCGATATGGGGAGTGGGTGGCTCTATAAACATGAATTATAAATATAAATAAAACAAAGAAGTCCACAAACACTTTTGGGTCTTTCTTGTTCCAGCCGGGACGGAGGCCAACATCCGCCCCATCCTGCAGGGGAGGGAGATTCGGAGGAGGAGGCTGACTTGTTTGTGAACCCAAACCGGGTCAATTACGACTACGTGGAGAGCGAGGAGAGCAGCGAGTCGGAAGAAGAGGAGGAGGAGGAAGAAGAAGAGGAGGAGGAGGAGAAGTAATGGGCATGTTGAAGTCAGCCAGCCTAGCTCCGAGGGAACGGGAGGGGGGGGGGCTTTGCTCCAGCTATTCTTTCCCTTCCGTTCTCGGGGCCCTCCTGTCTGGTTCTCCTTGTCGGCCGGTTTGGAAACAGGCCGTGTGGCCCACTGAGCTTACCGCTCTCCGGAGGCCTCCTCCGGCCCGCCTATCTGCCTTATTTCAAAGCTGGGGAGGACGGACTGACGTCGTTCAGCTTAGCTTTAGGGGGTAATTGTGGGTCTGAAAGAGCGGCCCAGTTTTCCTCTCTCCTGAAACGCCCGGACGATTGGGCTGCGGCAAGAGACGGGCGGCTAAGCCATGGTGGGGATACGGCTACCGGAACACCAGGACCAACAGAGGGGCTGAAACGAAGATAGACTGCCACGGAGCCTGGAGGCTCAGAGGGTTTCATCCCTCCTTCCACTGCGGTGTGTCTGCTGTCACCCTTGATCTTTTTCCCTTCCCGTTCTGTGTCTCCCTGACGTGGAAATAACCGCTTTGTTTTGTTTGCCAGACAAGCGTCTCAATAAATGTCAAGGAGGAACCCAGAAGGCTACGTTTATGAAACCTTGTCTATTTACATCATGGGTGCCCAAACTACAGCCTGTGCACCAGATCCGGCCCTGATACCAATTCATCCAGCCCGCTCCACCCTCGTTGCTCCCAGAAGCGGGAGTAAAACTTACCAAGTTCCGCTTCTGGGATCGACAGACATGGCGTGGGCTGGATGAATTGGCATTGGAGGCCAGATCTGGACCACAGGGAGTAGTTTGGGCAACCATGATTTACATGCTTGTGTTGGTCTCAGGTTGTCGAAGAATCAGGTTTTCTTTTCCATATAAGACAGGGGCACCCAAGCTACGGCTCACAGGCCGGATCCAGTCCCTGATACTCTCGTTGCTCCCAGAAGTGGAAATAAAAGACATCCATGGGGACCCAAGTTACACTATTTTGGGCTGCCTGTACTGGCCATGCTGGCTGTTATGCATGCTCAAGCAGCCAGTGGGTGATCCCTATCCCAGTCACTCTAACCCAAGGATGTCCAAACTACAGCCCATGGGCTGGATCCGACCCCCCGATGCCAATTCATCTGGCCCACGCTGCCCTTGACGCTCCAGGAAGCAGAAGTAAAAAGTGCCTGTACATTTTGCTCCTGCTATCGGGAGCGACGAAGGTGGCATGGGCCGATGAATTGGCGCTGCTCCAACATAAGGAATAGGCTCTCAAATAGAGTACAGTACATGGTCTATTATTATTTATGTTGGAGCGCTCTCCAATAATACACAGGCAGCACGAGCGGCGTTTCTGAGTAGGGGTGTAAGAGGCTGCAATGCCCCAATGCCGCCACTGAAGGGCAGCACAGGATATTAGAAGGGCTCAAGTTTTGGGGATCAACCAAACCCCAGAAACAGGTTAGTGGGGAAGCCGGTGTGTGTGTTAAACTCTCAGCCTGGCCTACCTCGCAGGGGTGTTTTTAAGAGGATTAAAAGGGTTTTGGAGCTATTTATAGAGCTGTGGACTACAACCAAGGGACCCTGGTTCAAATCCCTGTGTGGCCTTTGAAACTCACCTGGGGATGAAAGGAAGAAGGGAATGAATGAAATTAGGAAATGAAAGGAAGGAAAAGGGAGGTAAAAAAAGAAAGGAAGGAAGAAATTGAGCGAAAGGAAGGGTGGAAAAAAAGGAAGGAAGGAAAGGAGAGAGAAAAAGGAGGGAAGGAAAGAAAAGGGAAAGATGAAATAGGAAGGGAGGGAGGGAGGGAATATACAGAGATAGGGGACTGAATGAAAAAAGGAATGGAAGAAAGAATGAAGGAAAGGGAGGAAGAAAAAGAAAGGGAGTGAAAGGAAGGATAGAAGGAACAAAAGAAAAGGAAATGAATGAAAAAAGATGAGAAAGAAAGAAAAAGGAAAGAGGGAAGAAAAAAGGAAGAAATAAAGGAGGGAAAGCAAGGAAGAAAAGAGAAGGAAGGAATAAAGAGGGAAGGAAGGGGGAATGAAGGAAAAGAAAGGGAGGGAGGAATAGAAGGGAAGGAAGGAAAAAGTGAAAAAGGAATAGGAAAGGAAGGTGGTAAAGAAAAAAGCAAGAAGGAAGGGAGGGAAAGAATGAGAAAAAGGAAGAAAGAAGGGAAGGGAAGAAAGCGGGAAAGGTGGGAAAGGAAGGAAAATGAAGGAAGAGATTAAAGAAAGGGAGGGAGGGAAAACAGGAAATGAAAGACATCAAGTCAAGCCATGTGGATTTTTGTGACTCTTTCCAGGGTTTCTCTGGGTGGAGAAGAAGACACAGAATTCTTTATTTTCCCCATTGAAAACCCACTCCTTCTCCTTCTTCCTCCTCCTCCAGTGCCTCACCTTGAATCCCTTCTTATTAGGACCAACTACACTCACAACACATACAAGAGTGAAAATATATCCACAGACATTTATTTAAAAATACAGAGATTCATTTTCATATTGGAGGAAGCGGGGGGGGGGGGGGAGGCCCAGGCCCCAAATCTCTGCCTGGGAAAGAGAGAGAGGAAGATATTTAAAAAAATTAATTAAAGGGTTGGGTGTGCTTCCATCATGAATCCTTCAGGAGAGGAGGCAGCCCCCCCTCCCCTGTCTGTTGGCTCATTTAAACCCCCTCTCCCTGTGTGTCTTGTTTTAGCTTTTTTAAATTTTAATCTTGATTTTATATTATGTTTTTATTGTATTTTAGCTGTTGAGAGCTGTGTCAGCCGCCCTTGGCCTTTTTGAGGGGCGGCGGCATAAAAGTGTGCTTAAATAAATAAATTAAAGGTGGGGGTCCCTCATGAGTCACGAGGGCGGCTCTAGGGGTCCCCTAATTAACACCCCCCCCCCAAAAAAAAAAGACTAAACGACATGCAAAGGGTTTTTTAATTGTTTTATACTGTATTGGTTTTAATTTACATACACCGCCCAGAGTCCATTGGAGAGGGTGGGATATATAAATCAATTAAATCAAATGCTTCCACATGTTTATTGCTCCATAGGGGGAGAGGCGAATTGAGATCTCTCCTCTTCCTACAACAAATCCCATCATCCCCCAGCGTCCAGGGTAGCCTTGGAGAGTCAGGGGAAGTAGTCTATATTCCCAATGAGTCCTCCTCATCATCATCATCATCCACACCTGGGGGTGGGTGGGTCCCAAACCAGGGAACCTGCTCTTCTTCCCACCCCCCAATGGTGCAGGAAAAGAGGGGGGGCAGCCAAAGGGACCCCCCAATTGACATAAGGATAACAAGGGAAATTAGGATCAAAAAGTACCAATGCAAAACGCCAAGAGGTTCCGAGGCTGCAGCAAAGGAAGCGACGTGGGAAAGCCGTGGCAGGTGATGTGGGAAGCCGTGGGGCTTTAAGACCGGCTCCAGGTGTGCCTCCCGCACCACGGACTACAGTTCCCAGGAGTCCAGGGCCTGCCTAACTGACGAGGAGGATTCTGGGAAATGTAGTCTTCCAGAAAGAAGCCCCAAAATACACCTTTTGGAGGCCAGATCTGCTCCCCGACACCCATTCATCTGGCCCACGGGATTCGTCACAGGGTCTGATGCTCTTGATTCCCATATATGATAAGATACACGAGATCTGGCTATGCTTGTAATGCCTCCTCCCGGGGAAAAGGGGCAGAGTCACCACCTGGCCACATGCTCCACAGCATGGACACATTTCCTCTCTTGCACTGATTCCTCTCCTTCCTTGCCTCTATCTAAGCAAGGCTCCCTTGCTTGAAATGCACCCATCGCTTGCCAGAGGTTGGCACTACGAGTGGCACAAAGACAAAGCCTGCAGCTGGGGAACATCTGGAGACGCGCATGCAAGGCCCAGCAGGGCCACAGGGATTGTGGTGGGGAGAGGAACTAGTTTAAAGGCCCCCCAGAAAGAAAAGTGGGTTTCCCCCCAATCTGATTTCCAAGGCTTTTAGAATACTAGAAGGTGGCCCACAGGCATGGAGGCTGGGAAGCGGGTGCTGGTGTACCTCTCCAAAGAGAACCACCGCCCGCAATGTGCCAAGTTCCAGCAGGTAGGAGGATCCTGGCTTGCTAATTAAGCGCCTCTAATTAGAAAAGAGGGGCAAGTTTTTCCCCGTTTTAAAGCACATGGCAGTGACTAGTTTTTGATTCAAACGGACATGTAATGATCAGAACTGTAAAACCTACAGTTGGGGCCGCTCGACGGAGAAGGGGTTTTATCGACCAGGTTGGAGGGCTGTGTGCAATTTTAAATTATAATTTTATTGTATTATTTTTCTCTCATTTTGTTGCTATCACGGCACTGCATAACCTATTGTCCCCTCCCTATTTTATGCAATTGTATTCATCGACAACTTGAGATATGCAGATGATACCACCCTAATGGCAGAAAGTGAGGACGACTTAAAGAAGCTCCTGATTAGGTTGAAAGAAGAAAGTGCAAAAGCTGGCTTGAGACTCAATATCAAGAAAACCAAGATCATGGCCACAAGTCCTATCAGTCCCTGGAAAATAGAGGGGGAAGAAGTAGAAGCAGTGACAGATTTGACTTTCCTAGGATCAAAGCTCACTGCAGATGGTGATTTCAGCCATGAAATAAAAAGGCGACTGATTCTTGGGAGGCAAGCGATGAGAAACCTGGGGAGCACAGTGAAAAGCAGAGACATCACATTGCAAACAAAAATTCGTCTAGTCAAAGCAATGGTATTCCCTGTGGCAATGTAGGGTTGTGAGAGCTGGACCATAAGGAAAGCTGAGCACAGAAGAATAGATACCTTTGAGATGTGGTGCTGGAGGAGAGTTTTGAGAGTCCCCTGGACAGCGAGGAGAACAAATAGGTCAATCTTAGAAGAAATCAACCCTGACTGCTCCTTAGAAGGTCAAATACTAAAGATGAAGCTAAAGTACTTTGGACATCAAATGGGAAGAGAGGATTCACTTGAGAAAGCCTTGATGCTGGGAAAGGTGGAGGACAAAAGAAAAAGGGGGTGGCCAAAAATGAGATGGCAGGATGGTATTGTGGATGCAATGGGCACAAAGCTGAGTGAGTTGAGGAGGAGGGTGGAGGACAGAAGCGCCTGGCGGACGGTGGTCCATGGGGTCGCAAAGGGTCGGAATCGACTGTGCGACTGAACAACAACAAAATCTGTTCAATCCAACTAATTATTAATGGCATTATTTTTATTTCTTCACCTACCACAATTGGGGGGAAAGAATCCCTCTTGCAAGTATCCGGGGGGGGGGGGGGGAGATATTCCCCAATCATATTGCAATCTTTTTAAAAACAAATTCCTCTTTCTCCCAGAGCATCGTCGGTTACTTTGGGGCCGTCCAGGAAGACAGCCGGGTCGTCCACTGTGGCAAAGAGCAAGGCCGGGTCCTCGTATCGGACCGGGAGTTTCCAGGTTCCAGCAAAGTTCTCTTGAAGGTTCGTGGAGGCAGTCCAGAAAGAGTGGCAGGTTTGGTAGCCAGAATCTTTGGGGAAAGGGTTGAAAAAGAACAACAACAGGGATGAAACGTCATCGCCATCTGACAGGAAGGCCAACGTTGGGTACCTCATCTTGTCGATCCAGGGAATGTAGTGGCCAAAGGGTTAAGATGCTCAGTTTGACAACCAGGAGGTTGGCAGTTTTAACAATTCAAGGCCCGAGCGCTGCACAACAGAGTGAGCTCCCGTCGTCTCTCCCAGCTCCTGCCAACCTAGCCGTTCGAAAGCAAGAAATTGCAAGTCGATCAATAGGGACCACTTCAGTGGGAAGGTAACAGCAGTCCTGTGCCTACTCATGCCTGCTACGTGTCCATGGAAGCATCTAGAGATGCAGACAGGTGCTGGCTTTTGGGCTGTAAACAGAGATGAGCTCTGAACCCTAGAGTCGGATACGACGGGCTTTCGAGAAAGAGGGAACCTTTACCTATGCCATGGGTGCCCAAACTGTGGCCCACGGGCCAGATCCAGCCCCCAATGCCAATTTATCTGGCCCACGACGCCCTCTTCGCTCCTGGGAGCGAAAGTAAAATGCATATTTTACTTCTGCTTCCTGGAGTGAAGAGGGCGGTGCAGGCTGGGTGAATTGGCATCAGGGGCTGGATCCGGCCCACGGGCTGTAGTTTGGGCACAACTGACCTATAGTGTTTGTGTGTGTGTGTGTAGCGTTTTATTAAAAATTCAAGCGTTTAAACATGTGCACCGGGGCGCATTCACATGGAAAATTTCCACCCAGTGTGGCTTTCTTATGTGTAATGCCCGTCTGTTTCCTCCTCGCAGAGGCCGCCCTTCTGCCCCATAAAGCATCTGAGCCATGCTCAGGCGTCTTCCTTACCTGCGGAGATCCGGGATCGAGGCGTGGATGTCGGGGTGGCTGTTCTCCTGCAGTCGGCGACCCGGAAGGTTTTGCTCACGCGGCGTTCCAAAAACCTGAGCATTTTCCCCAACGTTTGGGTGCCACCAGGTAAGGATTCGAAAGAGAGGGATGAAAGGAAGGGAAAATTGGATTTGGATGGGGGATGCTGTGTGTTGTAGTCCAGGTTGTCGTTGTGTGCGAGATGCTTCTTTTGTGACCCGATCAAACCCTGGACTGCGAAAAAGAAGCCACTTTCTTGGTTTGGTCGTGCGCCAAACCCAAGTCCTCATCAGCGCATATCTCTGGCAGACATGGAGGGTAAACCAGCCAATGGATTCTGTCTCTCTCCACATTCACACAGTTTGTCATTGCCCGTCAGCAGGCCCCCACTTGAGCATGATTTGGCTGGTTCTTCTAGCATGACATCAAATTGCTTCCAACCTATGGTGATTTATACATCAGTGGCCTTCAAAAGCTCTTGTTCTGGACACCACCTGCAAAACTCAAACTTGGGGTTTCCGTAAGAGGATGGATCCATCTCACACAAAGTGTTTCCTCTTTTCCTCCTCCCTTCCAATTTTCCCAGCCTTGCTGTCCTCGCCCGAATGAGGCTCCTTTCATGTCCCCAATATCTTTTCCCACTGGAGTGGTCCCTCTTTATCTACTTGCAAATTCTTGCTTCTGAACTGCTGGGTTGGTGGGAGCTGGGACAGACGACGGGCGCTCATTCCATCGTGGAGTACTCAGGTCTCGAACTGCCGACTGGCCGACCTTCCAGCTAACAAGGTGGGCTTCTTAACCACTGACTCACCGTCGCCCCCTTCTTTCCCAGTATATTCTCACAACCGTCATTCTTGCTTCTAGACAAAAGTCCTATCTTGATTTGATCCAGGACTTGCTCTAGAAACAACAAACCTAGATGCAAACAAGAGGTTGGGAAATTTTTGATCCGTTGGGACGTCAAAGATCTTTCTTTTCGTTTTCCAGGCGGTCACGTCGAACCGGATGAGAAGGTAAGAAAAAGCAAAGCCATCACACTTTATATACCGCCCCCCCCCAGTGCGTTTAGTGCCCTCTCCGGGCAGTTCACAAATTAATTAGCATTTTGTACCCAACCTCGAAAGGATGGAAGAGGCCGAGTCAACCTTGAGACCTGGTCTGGATTGAACACACAACCTTTGGTTTGCAGGACAGCAGTTTAACCCCTGTGGCACCAGGCCCTCAGGTTTCCCCGTGGCAGGCCTTAAAATAATGGATGTCACAGAGAAGCAGCCTAAGGAGGAGAGGGTGTGAATTTGTCTGCTGGGTACCGTCTGAATTTGGAAATGGGAACAAGCTTTCTAGTCCTCATGGAGGTCTGAATATCCCGTGGGTGGCTTGAAAGTCCTGGAAAAGATAGCAAGGCTGGGAAAATTGGAAGGAAGGAGGAAAAGAGGAAAACCCAATGTGAGATGGTTCCATCCTCTTCAGGGACCACAAGTTTGAGTTTTGCCCCTGCCTGTGCGCAAGGGCACTTTCCCCGTCACAATGCAAACTCTCTCACACGGAGCCTGGGAGAGCCATCCCGGACTCCAACCCTGATGTGTGCGTTGCATGCGGGGAGTAAATCCCATCCTGCTTTCTCTCCCCTGGGGTTTAGTTGCTGGACGCAGGGCTGCGGGAACTGGACGAGGAGACCGGTCTAAGGCTGTCGGACGGCGAGTTTTCCTGCCACACGCTGGGCCTTTGGGAGGTAAGGTCATGAGGCAGGCATGTCCAGAAGTGGATTCTGTTCTAGTTGCTATATTATGGTCTTCAAAGTCTGGCCAGGTGATCCTGTTATGGTCATAAGAGAACAGGGGTTGGCAACCTTTTCAAGCTCTCTGTCAGCTTCAAGGGCCGGATGGTCATTTTGCCCTCCCTGCACAATGGGGGCAGCCATTTTGTCCCAATAGCTTCAAAGGGGTGGTCATTGTTTCTCAAATGCCCTTGGAGGGGTGGAGGACCACATGAAATGGTGCTGTGGGACAGATCTGGCCCCCAGACCTTAGTTTGGGGACCCCTGGAGTAGACCCTACTGCCAGTGACTCAACGGCGAGTGTCAGACAGCGGTTAACTAACCTGACAACGGCCTCGGGTGTCAAAGTCCACAGGGAAGGGTGATGGTCCCCAAGTGGATTAAGTCCCACTTGAATCCATCTTGATGAATGGCAGCAGATTCATCTATCTTGGCCTGGGGGGTGATGATGATAACTTTGAGTGCCAAAAGGGCTCTGGACCAGAAAGGGACTCAAAAGGAACTGGATCAGTGGTATTATGGGTGTCACACTGCGATGCAGAAGGCAGATGGAAAGCCCACTACATTATATTCCCAAGACAGTCTTCATGGGATTGTGTCTCTTGCAAGAATGGTTGTTGTCCATTTAGTTTTAGGACATTTCTCAAGGTCAATAAAGGGCCGTCAGAGATGCCCAGAATTTTTGGGGAGAGGGGGAAATTCACCGATGCCTTCTTCTCTCGCCCCATAGTCAGTCTACCCTCCTAACCTGAGCCGTGGGTTGCCGAAGCGTCACCATGTCGTCCTGTACCTCTTGCTGCGTTCTTATGACAAACATCAAGTACTCCAGGCAAGGAACCGGGCCCCTGGGACGTCATGTCTCCCCTGTCTTTTGTGCAATGGAGGGAATGCAGATGCAGCTGTTGCTCGTGGCCTGCGGAATTCCCTGCCTCAAGAATCTGGTCGGCCCTACAAGCAGGAAAGAACCTCCCTTGCATGCGAGGAGCAACACTGAAGGGCCTTTTAAAGGAATTGGGAGATAGGCTTAAATCCTGGGGTGGTTGGATGGCCAGAGTCCAGGTGGGTCGGCGAGGGGCTTGTTTTACGTGCATGACTATCTACGTCTGTCCTAGCTCGTCTAAACCACAATATCCACATCTGTCCTAGTTCGTCTGAACACAAAATCTACATCTGTCCTAGCTTGTCTAAACCACAATATCCACATCTGTCCTAGTTTATCTAAATCACAACATCCACATCTGTCCTAGCTTGTCTAAACCACAATATCCACATCTGTCCTAGCTTGTCTAAACCACAACATCCACATCTGTCCTAGCTTGTCCAAACCACAACATCCACATCTGTCCTAGCTTGTCTAAACCACAATAGTCAGATCTTTCCTAGCTTGTCTAAACCACAATAACATGTCCTAGCTTGTCTAAACCACAACATCCACATCTGTCCTAGCTTATCTAAACCACAATATCAACATCTGTTCTAGCTTGTCTAAACCACAATATCTACATCTGTCCTAGCTTGTCAAAAGCACAATAACATGTCAAAGCTTGTCTAAACCACAATTTCCACATCTGTCCTAGTTTATCTAAACCACAACATCCACATCTGTCCTAGCTTGTCTAAACCACAACATCCACATCTGTTCTAGCTTGTCTAAACCGCAATATCCACATCTAGCTTGTCCACACAATATCCACATCTGTCCTAGCATGATTCAACCACAATATCCACGTCTGTCCTAGCTTGTCTAAACCATAATAGCATTGCTATTTCCATGCCAGTTGCACCTGGGGCGTATCTGCTATCCCCTTGCACGCCAGTAAGCCCCACTTTTTAGCTTACTGTTGTTGTTTAGCTATTTTAGCTTACTGTTGTTGGTTTTCAGGAGAGGTTTAAACCCAACGAAGCGGAAGTGAGCGCCTACGCCTGGCTGGAAGCCCCAGTCCTGGCCGCCATTGCAGCCGCAGAAGAGGCCAGAAGTGGGACCAGAATAGCGGGTGCTCATCTACCTCTCACCGTCAGGTAGGGGGGGGGGGGCAAGGAAAGGAGGCCAGGAAATGGGGCGGCTGAAACTAAACTCTCTCCAGAACACCTTGTTGAAAAAACCAGCTGCCCAGTAGACTCCCAGGACTTTCTACTGCCATTCTTTTGAAAAGGGGTCAAGTTTCTAGTCCTCATAGAGGGTGGAGGGAAGAGGAAAGTAGCTGGGTCTGCATTCATTTAAATGACGCTGTGACCCGTAGGTGAAGAGAGGCTCCAAAGTGCATCAGGCTGCAGTCGTCTTAAAAGCTGACCGTGCAGGTCAAGAATACCACAATTTGCACGGTGAAGCTGAGCATTCATCTGTTGCCATACCCAGAGTGATTATATAACTTTTACATATTATAGAACAAAAACACAATAACTTTGTGATTCTTTATCTTTTTACTTTTGTGAGCAGCCCAGAGTCCTTGGAGTGGGGCGGCGATAGAAATTTAAATAAATAAATAGTGATCAGAGCCCTTCGATCCAAGACCTAAAAGGCTTCCTAGATAGTTGGAAATTTTGGATTTATTGGACTTGAACATCTCAACTCTACCAAAAAAACCCCACAACTTTATTAGAAACTGCCATATACTTAACAGTTCTTAGGTCCTTGGTTAAGGCTTGAACTGTTAATTTTATGCCAGTCCTTGACTGAGAATCTAACGATGGATTTTTATATTAATAAAAGGACACGGTCGACCTAACTAGTCTAGCCTTTTGGCTAAATAGCTGAACCCCTTTGGTGAGGACCTTGAGTTCACTTCCAGGGCAGAAACCAGAGCCCTAGAATTGCTTTGGTCACAGGAACGGCTGGTAGCTAAGCGAGCTTGTGGGGTAGAAAATAGCCATAGCAATTTCACTTAGATTCCCCCCCTTCTCCATAGCGTAGTGCACTCTCTAGTCGGCTCACAATTTAATTCGCATCTTGCCCCCAACATAGTGGGTCTTTATTTTGTCAATCTCGAAAGGATGGGAGGCTGAGTCAACCTTGATCCCTGCCAGGATCAAACTCACAACCTTTTGGCTGCAAGACAGCAGTCTAACCCTTGTGCCCCCCAGGGCTCTGTGGCATCTCTCCTCTGGCACCGCGCAACTGATCTGGCATCTTTCTTCTGTGCCCAACCAGTGCCACTGAACTAGACAATGGCTCGGCCAGGACTGTCGCGATCCCTACCGCCACGTTCCTCAACACGTTGCCGGCGCACGGGGATGACGACGTGGAGCGGGTCAGTACCGGGACGAAGTTCGCCCTTCAACAGTGGCTCAAAGTTGCTGCGGTGCAAAGCGACAGCAGCTCTGGGAACCCAAAAGAGTTAATATAACCAGCTGTGGAGCGCGTTTGGCAGATTCGTCCCGCCGGGTTTGAAACCGCTCAGCCTTCCTGGTCTGCAAAATCTGCACTGCATACAATCTGTTCCAGTAAATAAGAGAGCAGAATTAGGAGTTCATTATGAATTGTATAGCGGTGACCAAGAAACGAGGGAAAGGGTGGAAGGATGCGAGACGTCGTTAAAAACAGACTCTGAGCCACATGACTGGACAAAGAATCAGCGCTATGGGGTGGCAGAAAACAAAGAAATAAAACCAAATATAATCCACTCCCTGTTGGAGAAGTTCCAAGACCTGCTGTGGATACATGAAACCGTGGATAACAGCGAGTCATGTATTTTACATTGCAGAGTGGCCTCTTGTGGCCAGTTCTGGTAGTGCACCATAGGAATACATATATATTGTGTATTTATAGATCTTTTATTGAACATTTTTAGACCCGTGGAAAACTGAAACCTTGGATAATAAGCCTGCAGACGTGAAATCTGGTCACGGCATACTGGTTACACATACAGGCTGTATGTGTAACCAGTATGCTGTGACCAAATTTCATGTGCTACAGTGGTCAGGGTTGTCTGGTTAAACACACCCCTCATGCCATCAAAAGAGAATGACCTTCCTTTGCATCAAAGCCATGAATCGTTTCCTTCTCCTTCCGTGTCTAGGTCAGACGTGGAACAACATTACACCTCCAGCATCCCTTTTTGGTCAAAATTATTTTTATTTTCTCTAAAAATGGTACTTTTGCATATACAGAAATGGCCCTGTGTTCATAAAAACAAGGGATTTGACAGACAGAATAAATAAACCCAGGCGAAGGAAAAAGATGCAGAAGCAGAATTATTTTGTCTACTTTTTAAAAAGGTAGTTTTTAAAAAAAAAAAATACCTACATTTTCTTCATTAGCAGGAGGCGCTTTTTCTCCGGGATTTTCGGACCCTCGGCCAGTAGTGTTGAATGAAAAAGCAAAACTCAAAGACACTCTCTGCTTGTCAGATGCACAGTAATATGTACAAAGCGCATGTGTTAAAGCGTCGACACACAATTTTGTTGCACAAAACCTGCTGAAATTCTCCTTGCTAAAAACCCAAAAGCGTTAAAAAAAACTTTTTACATGATCAAGCAATTGGAATTTGAAGGGCAGCTGGTGGCGCTACCTTACCTAGCCCACAAACCACACAGCGAAAGCCACTGATCCCTTTGAGAACATTAAAAAAAGCACACGACGGTCAACCGAAAGTGGGGCGCATGCCTCGCGTGGAGTGGCCTTCGATTCCCGAGGTTTTACGCATCCCGAACGGCTGGAATGTCTTAACAATGCCCAGAAAAAGATGGGTAAGTAGAAAAGAGTGTGTAGAATTCAGACGGTGGTTAAGGATGCCACAAAAGAGGGACATGACAGCAAAACATCGTATATTTTTTTCTGCCCCATTTCCTCTCTTCTCCAAAGCACCAGCTTTCTAACCTGGCACCCGCCGGTCTGCGGTGATTTAGAGGTTAAGATGCTGAACTTGACGGGAAGGTCGGTGGGTCAGCAGTTTGAGACCTGAATGCTGCGCCATGGCGCGAGCTCCCGTCGTGTCCCTAGCAGTTCGAAAGCAAGAAATTGCAAGGAGATAAACAGGTACCACTTTGGCAAGAAAGGTAACAACGTTCCGGTGTTGACTCATGCCTGCCACATGACCACAGAAGTGTCCGCAGACATTTCTTTGGCTGTAAACGGAGATGAGCGCCGAATCCTAGCGTCAGATGCGACGGGCTTTCGAGCAAGGGCGACCTGGAGTTTTGCAGGCGCATCTTATGGCAAGCAGACCTGAAACCCATTCGCATGAGTTCACAGGGACTTGGGCTTCTGGGAACTGAAATCCAAGAACCGATGGAGTGGCAAGGTTCGTCATCATGGGTCCTGGTGAAAATGATGCCTTGGGCAGAAACATGTGCCTGAGCTTAATGACAAAGTCCTGGCTGGTTTGGATACAGGCGTCTCTCAGGCACATGGCGCTGCATTAGAAAGCGTAAATGAGCATTTTTAAAGAGGCTGCCTAATGGCACTTCCTTCCTTTCTGGCTGAATAAGCTGACTGTAAGTTTTGGATTCCCTTCGCACGGAGCGGACGCCTCTCGCTCCCGAACTGAAAATTATTTTTTTTAAAAAATCCAATAAATGGTATCAAAGCATCGATTTATTTTAATGTCTCGGTTAACAAGCAGTCAGACATGATAAAGGTTTCACTTCCTTGAAAGCCAGCCGTATCTGACTCTAGGGTTCGGTGCTCATCTGTTTACAGCCAGTGCTGCCCGCGTCTGCAGAAGTTTCTGTGGCCATGGGGCAGGCACAACTAGACACCGGGATGCATAGAACGCTAGGCTGGCAGGAGCTGGGGCAGAGAATGGGAGCTCACTATGTCACGCAGCACTCAGGTCCCAAACTGCTGCCTTCCCAGTTATCAAGTTCAGTGTCTTATCCACTGAGACACCGCAGTCCCCCAAAATTGTATCTAAACCAGAGGTTCCCAAACTTTTCAAGCCAGGGGCCAGGTCAGGCTGTCAGCTTTGATGGAGGTGGCCATTTTGTCCCACAATTAGGGGGCCACATGAAAAGATGCTGCAGGCCGGATCTGGTCGGTGGGCCTTAGGTTGAGAGCCCTTGATCTAAACAATCATTTTATTCCGACATCTGGCTTAATAACAAGCAGTGGGACTTGACACACTGGCTTCTCCATTTGAAGTTTGCGTAGCTAATTAAAAACCAACCCACAATACCTTTAGAAGAGAAAGCTTTTGATCTGATTCTCCCATCTGGAAACTGAGCGCGGATTCCTCTAATATATTGATTATCCGTCCGTTCTCTTGGGCCTCAAGAAGCCTCTTGGCAGACCTCTAACAACCCCGTCCGTCCGTCCTCCCCCCCCCCCCCCAAGCTGGCTAGGAGAAGGTGGAAATGGGGCACCGCAAGACGAGGGTCATAAGCAAAGAATCGGAAAAGCAGTTGCTACATACCGAAAATATACACACAGACACAGTAATACATTTAAATATATAAATAAGGCTGTGTAATGGACACTGTGCAAACCCCAAAATCCCTGGGGGTGGCACAACCTTCATTTAGTCCTCAAAGGGAAGGGGAGAGACCCACAAAAATCTTTGGAGTTGCGTATGTACAAAAACTGAAAATATAGCTTATAACAATAATAATTATATATCTTTTGTTCTCTGTATATGATCAGTAGGAAACATTCTCACAGGGAAGGGGTGGAAAGTCTAGACCAGTGATGGCGAACCTTTGGCACTCCGAGTGTTCTTGGACTTCAATTCCCAGAAGCCCAAGTCTCTGTGAATCCACACGAATGGGTTTATGCACGGGAAGCCCATTCATGCGGATTCACAGAGACTTGGGCTCCTGAGAATTGAAGTCCAAGAACAGCACGTACTCGCAGTAAACCCTTTCGTGTGGATTCACAGACTTGGGCTCCTGGGAACTGAAGTCCAAGAATAACACATACATGCAGTAAACCCATTTGTATGGATTCACAGAGACTTGGGCTCCTGGGAATTGAGGTCCAAAAACAGCACATAACGTGCAAGTAAACCCATTCGTGTGGATTCACAGAGACTTGGGCTTCTGGGAACTGAAGCTCAAGAACACCTGGAGTGCCAAGGTTCACCATCACAGGTCTAGATCTAAAGGGGATTTTTTAAAAATATAAAAATACACTGCAGTAACCACAGTTGAGAAATGGGGCAATGTCGCCAGCTGCAAACACTGATGGAGATGCGGGAGAAAAGAGAGCAAATTTGGAGATCATGTTCCTTTTGGGGGAACGTTGGAAACAGTGATGAGATGACCCCGGTTCCATCCAGTTCCCCGGAACCAGTAGGAACAATTCCGGAGGGTTCTCCGGGAGGGGAGTCCATTTTTGAGGCGTCCAGTTCCGGACGCCTCACTGAAATATTTTTTTTAAAAAAAATTGGAGCCAAAATGGCTCCAATTTAGTGTGCATGCGCAGAAACTCAATCTGACGCATTGCACATGTGTCAATTTGAGTTTCTGCGCATGCGCAGTAAGAGGCAGCCATTTGCTGCCTCTTTTAGCTGGAGCCGCACCTTTTCAGTGGCTCTGGCAGTGGCGGCACCACCTCCCCTGGGGCTGCCGAGCCCCCACAGGCACGTTGATGCCTACCCGGGCCATCCACTGCCTACCCGGGCCATCCACTGCCCCTGAGCCCTCCCAGGGCCTTGGGGCCAACAACCCCCCATGGCCTGGGGACGCCCAGCAGGGCGCACTGCCGGTGCCTGCAGCCTCCGCCGGCGCCTACTGAGGATTGCGGCCGCTGAGGCCTGGGGTCGCCTGGCCTCCTCCTCGGCCGGTGCCACCTGCTGAGGGTTGCGGTTGCCGCCTCCGCCGCTGCAGGTGGCGGTGGTGTGCCCTGCCTGGCGTCCCCAGGCCATTGGGGGTCGTCAGCCCCAAGACCCTGGGAGGACTCGGTGGCGGCAGATGGCCCGGGCGGCCCTGGACATGCCCGTGGGGGCTTGGCGGCCCTGGGGGAGCTCGGTGGCGGGCGGGCCTCACCACCACTTCTAACGGTAAGTAAGCAAGGGTTTTGTGTTTGGGGTAGGTGGGTGGTTTATTTGTGTTTTCAGTGGGTGGGTGTATTTTTATTTAATTTTTATTTTATTTCTTTATTTATGGGTTTGTGTTGTGGGTGGGTGGGTGGGTTGAGGGGTGTGTGGATGGGTGTGTATTTATTTTAATTTAATCAAATTTTTAAATTATTTTTTATTTTTATTTTAAGGCCCTGCCCACGTCATGACGTCAGCTCCCCCCATGACGTCATGACATTGGCCACGCCCATGATGTCCGTGACCTCATGGCGTGGTAGCAGAAATTTTGTCATCCCATCACTGGTTGGGAAGACCGCCTTGGTACACCACTACACCACCCCCATGTACAGGTGTCTCAGTTCACGAAGGGCTGTTTACAGCGCACCACGCAAGCAAGAAGCGTCCGAGGCGAAAGATCATTCAACACAATTCAACACCCAAACCTGCGTTGAACACAACAGCAGTTTCCTTCCCTCTTGGCTGGCCTGCAGACAACGCGACCCCAAGAACGCAGTCCAGGCTGTCATTGAGAAATCCTTCGTCCCCACGGTTTAGGCAGCTCTGCCGCCGCCCACAGAGAGATGGGGAATGTGAGATGAAGTCAGCGACAGGAACATGTCGCCGATATTAAGAGCGGCTTCTTTTCCGTTCTGGACGACAGCCGCTCAAAGCAGTCCTCGAACCGGTGTGCCAATAAAGCAGAAACTCGAAGGAAAGTATAGGTGAGGTCGCTTGGCACAACGTTCAAGGTAACACCTGATTCTTTGATAGGCGTTTTGCGCTCCCAAGCAAGAGTCCTGTGGAACCTGAAGCCACGCACGTTTCTCACGCCAGTCCAATCTGCTTTGGTCCAATGGAAACGCCTTCAGTTTGTTGATGAACGGCATCTGGCCCTTAGGCTCCGGTTTTGTAAAAAACAAAACAAAAACCATCCCTAAAAAAGTTAAAACTCTGCGATGGACAAGACAAATTTTGGAAATGTTGGCTCATTCGGCATCCGTTGCCTAGCGCTAAACTATAAAAATACTGCCTCTCCACACCTACGATCTTATCTTGGCAAGTTTTGGACCTTACCAAATTTGGTGCGTGGGCTTTTTGTGACACTTTTGTGCCCCCCCCCCGCAACGGCAAAATGGGGCTCGAAAATGCAAATGAAAGTTTGAATGGCCTCAAATTAGTACCCACCCCGGCATGCCAACCGCCCAAATCCAAACACAAGCAGAACATCCATCTAGCTAGTGGCCAAGCCGTCTCTGCTGGAGATGAACGCAGGACTCCAACCCGATTAAAGAGTAGAGCTCCATCCGGGGGCTACCGGTGGTCCTTGCAAGGAAGGAGGCATAAAACATCTTCCCTCCTGTCAACTGCAAAAGGCCCGCCCTGGTTTAGTCTAAAGAGATGATATCTGGCCTGCAGCCAGGCAGAACCGAGCTGCTGCTGCTGCTGCTCACGGTGCCGCTGTGCACATGGCTCTCCCGCAAGGCGGCTGGCGGAGAAGACACCACGCCATTCACGCGGCTGCTGGTCGGGGAGCTGACGGTGCCGTGGGAACCCACCACCACCGGGGCCAGGGGGTTCATGAAATGTGGGGAGGAGCCCCGGTACTGGAAGAAGTGGCTGAGGGTGTCTTGTTCGTCCAGGGAGGTGATCACGGAAGGGCTATAATGCTGTTGGAGGAAGAGGAGGAAGAGTAAGAGATAGGTACCCACAAGCGTCCTTCCTCAAAGGCAAACACACCCAAACAAGAGACAGGGAAAGGGTGAAGATCAGACCAAAAGATGTGCCCCATAATTGCTTTACTAGTGGATTTTGATGAACTGTCATTGGGGAACTCAACCGCCCATGCTGCGTACTCTTTTAAGCACCACTGCCTGGATACCAAAGCTGAAGTCAGTACAAAGAACATCACCACCAGGAAACTCATAAAGTATACATGGGGAAACCCAACCCTCCACACTGCATACATGAGCTTTGGCCCTGAGCATCTCTGCAGCAGAGGAGGCTGTCATGGGAAGACCCCATTTCACTAATGTGTCCAAGATAGAGTAAGCCTGGTTTGTTAGGCCTCTTAAAAATAATTTCTATTCTGTGTGCTCTAGCCTGCTTTGTATTGCTCAGTGCTGTAAAATTCTATTCCAATGTTATCTGCCTTGCAGAGAATGTTTTGGCTAGTTTTGGCCTTGAGATGTCTGCACCTGGAAGACTCTGAAAAACATTATGAGAACAATGCAATTCCCAAGGGGAGGAGGGCATTCTTGGGACCTAACATCAAGGGGGTTCCCTAATTTCCATACTGATTGGTTCTCTAACTAGTTGCGAGGCAGGCAGGACCTGCAACATGCGTGATGAAGTAAGAGAGAAAGATATAAATTATGGAGGGCTGGTTTCTGCATTTTGTAATCATGTAGTCCAGGAATGCCCAAACTGCGGGCTGGTCACGTGATTCAGGGAGCCAGCCACTAGGGCCCAGGGCCCAGATCCAGCCCTGACACCAATTCATCTGGCCCGCGCACAAGAAGGGCTGGTACTCTTACGATCCAAGACTCTTACAATCATGAAAAGGTGAAGTGGGCCAGATGAATTGGTGTGTCCGCACAGTAAACCCACCCGCATGGATTCACAGAGACTTGGGCTTCTGGGAATTGACGTCCAAGGACACCTGGCGTGCCAAGGGTCGCCATCACTAGCCTGGGGAAGGAGGAAGACAAGATGGAGAAAAGAGAAAGAGGGAATGAAAGAAAACATACCTGATTTTCACTTGCAAGGAAGGAGAACAAATCCAGACCTAGAAAAACGAAGGAAGTGGGAAATAACCTTAACAGCATAAAAGTAATTTCTTGTCAGAAATTATTATGGGTTGAAAGCTTTGTGGGGAAAACTCTGCTCAGGGAATGCCCAAATGAGGCTCCTTTTATGTCCCCAAGAGCTGAGACAGAGACGGGCACTCAATCCGTCATACAGTACCTGGGTCTTGAACTGCTGACTTGCCGGCCTCCCAGCTAGCAAGGCGAGCTTCTTAACCACTCAGCCACTCCAGCCCCTTTACCTTAACAGTAAAATGAATATATTGGAAGAGGAGGAATTGGAAGTGGGGTCAGCCTGTGGTGGCTTAGTGGTTAAGAGGCGGAGTTTGATGACTGAAAGGTTGGCAGGTCAGCAGTTCGAGACCCGAGCGCTGCATGACGGAGTGAGTTCCTGCTGTCTGTCCCAGCTCCTGCTAATCTAGCAGTTCGAGAGCAAGAAATTCCAAGTAGATAACGAGGTGCCGCTTCGGCAGGAAAGGTGACAGTGTTCCATGTGCTCCAATGTCTTGCCAAGCTTGCCATCCGCTTATGGAAACATCTGCAGACGCAGACAGCGCTGGCTCTTTGGCTGTAAACAATAATGAGCACCGAGCCCTAGAGTCGGATATGACTGGCTTTTGAGCAAGGGTGGCCTTGACCTAATCGATACATTTGGGCTGGTTTTGCGGAAGGTGTTCAGGTAACAAACGCACTTTCGCCTCCTATGACATCCTCTTGTGTCATAATCTCATTCTGTGGCAGGAGTTATATTTTAACATTTCCTGCAGTCCCTTTTCTTTCATAAGTAACTGAAGCCTCGGGAAATGGGGTGTTTGGGGTCCAGCTGAGCCAGCGACCTCCCCCTACGCTGCAAAGGGGTTTTTTCAACATCCGTCCCCTTGTATGCCTGCGGCGAGCAACCCCTCTGACGGGCAACCAGGCCGGCACGGACCAATGAAGCTCCCGCTGAGAGGCCAGCCTATCAAGTCCAGCCGACACAACCCAAGCAAACGTACCTTGAATGTCGGAGGGAACCTGGTACGAAGGGTGGTAGTCAGGGATGGGGAGACTGGACAGGTAGTCGCTGCCCACCGCGGCCATGGGTGGGCTCCGTAAGACCGAGGAAGGCTGGTGGTCAGGACTTAAGATCCTTAAAACGAGGCAAAAGAAATTCAGTCTCGGAGGTGGCGTTTTGCTCCTATGTATCTTTTCCAGATAAGATGGGGGTGGCAGATGGACCATTGCCCCAGCACAGAGTTCACCCCGTCCCTCTGCTCATCAGCCCAATGGGAGCGTTTCCTCCCTCCCCCCAGCACAGAGTTCGCCCTGACTCATTGCCCCGCAGCCCAATGGGAGCGCTTCCTCCCCCAGCACAGAGTTTGCCCCGCCCCTCTGTTGGGGCACTTGGTCTTTAAAAGGTTCCTCATCCGTGAGATAAGAGGTTTTGGGGTTTGTGGGAGAGGAGAGGGCTCAAAAAAAGTTAGTCCCTACCCTTTGGGCCCCGCTACTGATGGGATGGCCGCGGTGGTAACCGGGCACTGCTTCTTGGCTGGGGGCTCATCTTCGTCAGACGAACTGTCCAGTGTCAGGTCAATGACTTCGACCTTCTTCTTGCTGTCGGCCACTGGCTTCCTGTCCGAGCCCACGGTGTACAGAGAAGCTGCCAAGAGAACGTATGAGCCTGGGGTCTGTTGCCCCCTACACAGAGTCTAAGTCCCCCCCCCCCCCATGTCTTCCTTCAGCAGCACAGGAAAGAATTCTGAGTCAAGTGACTCAGGCCTTTGCAATGGGATAGGCAGAGGCCCAAATCCTGTGGCCCAGCTATGCCTGCATAATGCAAAGGCGGAAGTCCGGTCCAGGAAGCCCTTCAACACGGGCAGCACAGTCGGTTGTACAATCGCTGCCTGGCTCCGAGTTACACAGTCACAGGGGCTGCCCAGGGAGTTTACGGTGATGTAACTAGTTCGAGACCCAAGCACTGCGTGACGGAGTGAGCGCCCATAATCTGTCCCAGCTCCTGCCAACCTAGCAGTTCGAAAGCAAGAAATTGCAAGTAGATAAATAAGGTGTCTAAGTCATGCCTTCCGTGTGACCATGGAAACGTCCACAAATGTACACAGCACTGGCTCTTTGGCTACAAACAGAGATGAGCACTGGACCCTAGAGTCAGTTACGACTGGCTTTCAAGCAAGGGAGACCATGACTGTTATTCCTCCTTCCTAACATGTCCGGGAGATGAAAGAAGACCTCCGAATATTTTAGGAGCGGATTGTGAAATGAATTCCCAAACTCTGGGCAGGGAAATCTCCGCAACAGGGGGACCTCTTTCCAAAAGACAGCCTGAAAACTTTCTAGCACTAGAACAGTGGTGCCCAAACTAAGGCCCGGGGGCCAGATCCGGCCCCTGATGCCAATTCACCCAGCCCCCGAAGCCCTCATCGCTCCTGGGAGCGGAAGTAAAATGCGCCCGTACGGGTGCATTTTACTTCTGCTTCCAGGAGTGACGAGGGCTTCGGGGGCCGGGTGAATTGGTGTCGGGGGCCGCACCCAGCCCCCGGGTCTTAGTGACCGGCTCCCTGAACTACTTGATTGGCCCATGGGCCAAAAAGTTTGGGCACCCCTGCACTAGAAAAAGACTGTCCACCGGGCGTGGCAGCAATGGCAGGGCCCGGACATCGACACCGCAGCCGGCAACCCTGGATGTCTCAGTCTCTTTACCTTCCAGCCCATTGTAAGCGGAGGCCTGGCAAACCTCCGGGTTCTCCCTCTTGGGTTTCATGGGGCACCAGGAGCCGTCCTCCATGAACTGGATCTCATCGCAGTCGGTGACGGAGTTGAGGATTTCCATGAACAAACTGGTGGGTAAAGGAGGAAGAGGAGAAAATGTGGGGCGGTGAATCAACACTGGAGGGAAAATGAGGCAGGAACTTCGGTTATGTTCTGGGAACCCTTTTCCATACTTTATTTTTTGTTGCATGAAAGACCTCACATGACTCATACTGATCATCCATCCATCCTTCCTTTATTGGCATTAAAAAGGATGTTTTTTTAATTGGCATTAAAAAAATGAAAGAGACAAATTAACAAAATGTACTGCAGTGGCTTAGTGGTTAAGGCGCTGAACTTAACAACTGGAAGGTCAGGAGTTCAAGACCCGAGTTCTGTACGACGGAGCGAGCGCCCGTCGTTTGTCCCAACTCCTGCCAACCTAGCAGTTTGAAAGCAAGGAATTGCAAGCAGGTAAATAGGTACCACTTCAGGGGGTGGGGTAGATAAACAACATTCCATGCACTTCGGTGTCCAGTCATGCCTGCCACATGATCTTGGAAATGTCTACAGATGCAGGCAGCGATGGCTCTTTGGCTGCAAACAGAAGTGAGCACTGAGCCCTAGAGTCAGATACAACTGGCTTTCGAGGAAGAGCAGCCTTTGCTATACAAACGGCTCAGTTAACATAAAAATTGCGTAACAAAAGGAAATCCATAGGAAATAGTCGCTCAGCTTATGGAATTTTTTTCAGAACGGATTAATTGGTTTTCAATGCATTCCTATGGGAAATTCGGTTACAGTACAGTAATTTTCGCTGTAAGAAATGTCCCAGAGAACGCATTAATTACGTTGACCGAGGTTCCACTTGTAGTCATTCCAACACAACATATTGTTAAGAATTACAGTTGCTATGTCTGCTAAGTACTTTATCTAGAGTGGGTGGCACACAAGTACGAAAATTAAATTAAATAAAAAAATTAAATTAAATTTACTGTTTGGGAAATTTTAGACAGTGCCACTTAGTAGGTATTGGTAAGGCAACATGACTATTGTTGGGAATTTATCCCTTAAAGCAGGGGTGCCCAAACTAAGGCCCGTGGGCCAGATCTGGGCCCCGATGCCAATTCATCTGGCCCACACAGCCCTCATGCCCCGTACGGGCACATTTTACTTCTGCTTCTGGGAGTGACAAGGGCAGCGCAGGCTGGATGAATTGGCATTGGGTCCAGATCTGGCCCACGGGCCATAGTTTGGGCACCCCTGCCTTAAAGGGTTTTAAAGAATTCTTAGTGAAGAGACTTGTATAAGAAACACTCAGATAGGCTTGTGCTGGATCGAATCAAGAGAGCAAAAACCCTTGTGTTTAGGGGTACGTGACTCCCAAGAAGCAACTCTCAATTTACACTGGCCAGAAAGAAAGATCTCCTACAAGTAGGAATCGTCAGGTCATAAAAGTAACGTTCTATTTTACCCAAGCAGGGTTCAAGGCCAGCTACTACTTCAAACATTTCAAAGATGTATTAACAGGCTTCAAGCTCTATGTGAAATTCTACGCCAATATTTAAATGTTAATATCCAAGCCCTCAGTTTTTGTCAGGCTTTGGCCTGTTTCTAGAAAAACGGTATAGTAGGTTTCCTGACAATATTGTCCCTCGCACGAACTTTAGCTTTGGGATCCAGGCAGCGCCGCTTAAAAGAGAGAGCCCTGCCAAGCGGAACCCGGATCCGTTTTAAGATGAAAGGATTTTTGCTGGAGAAACTCCGCTCGGGGGACGCCCAAACGAGGCTCCTTTCACGGCCCCCACGATCTTTTCTCACCGCAGTGGTCCCTCCTATTTATTTACTTGCAATTTCTTGCTTTCAATCTATCAGCTTGGCAGGAGCTGAGATAGGCACTCAAACTGTCATGCAGTACCCGGGTCTCAAGCTGCTAACTTGCTGGCCTGCCAGCTAACAAGGCAAGCGTCTTTATCACAGGGCTGCCACAGCCTATTTTTTAAGATCAACAGACCAGGGATGGCCGGAATTACCGCTCCCAAAGAAAGGGACAATGTGGCTAAGGATGCAACTTCCAGCGGTTAAGGGAGCAGGTTTCCACTCATCCCTGTAATTCCGTGTATTCTCTGCGGACTGAAAAATCCAAACAAACGGCAAGACGCAAATTCAGCTTCACATTTTAGTCTGGCTTTCAGTCAATCACTGCAACCAAAGGAGCCACTGATTTATTACTTTTCTAAAAGGAATTTCTAAAGTGCTTTGAAAAGGTTTTATTCAGCACATTTTCAAGATCAACTTTTTTTAAAAAAAACTTCTGTAATTTACTAAATTTAAGTGGTCTTAATACTTGCTTTTTTAATATATTCTTTGCAAGCCACCATAGACCCCTCTGTTGAGAAAAAAATGGGGCGTAAATTAAGTCATCAAGTTAGTAAGTGGACTTAACCTAGACTAGTGATGTCAAACCTTGGCACTGCAGCTGTTCCTGGATTTCCCACAAGCCCAAGTCCCTGTGAATCCACACGAATGGGTTTACTCTGCATAGTAAACCCATTCGTGTGGATTCACAGGGACTTGGGCCTCTGGGAACTGAAGTCCAAGAACAGCTGCATACGCGCAGTAAACCCATTCGTGTGGATTCAGATGGACTTGGGCTTCTGGAAACTGAAGTCCAAGAACAACTGGAGTGCCAGAGTTCGACATCACAGACCTAGAACATCTTTGCAGAGTCACGTTTTTATGAACACAGAATTTTGGTTCCACTCCCCCCTCCCCCTTTTAAGTGAATGATCCATACAGCCAAGAGGGCGAATTACTCCCTGCCTTAAGGTAAAGGAAAGAAATATAAATATCTGCCCCACTAAGCCGTCCCCAGATGTACCCGTCAATAATCAAAGCCTCGTAAGGAGCCTTCTTGTCACAGACGGGGCAGGTCCACGTCGGCTTCTTCTCGTTCATCTGCAGGTAGAGGGCCGCGTCAAAGCACTGGAGGTGGCTGCAGGTAAAAGCCCGGCATGGAACGATCAGCCTCATTTTGCCCAGCTGGAAAGAGAAGGGAAAATGCCCTGAGTGTGGAGAAAGGAGAGCAAAAACCAGGCAAAAATACACATCATTTTGGAAAGGGGGGGGATGGACGTGAATTAAATAGGTTGGAAACAGAAAATAGGTTGGAAAATGAATATAAATGGATATATTAGATATGTAATCAATTGGCTCATTTATGGTCTGCTGATAGCTGCCAGGAACCTGCACCGATGAGGACTTGAGTTTGGCCAACGACCAAGCCAAGAAGGTGGCTTCATTCTGACCCACCCAAGCGGACACGGTTGCTACACAGCAGCGCTACACAGGGAGTCTGTTCAAGGAGAGTGATATCAAAGTCCAAAAGGGAAGTCGAGGTCTGTTTACTAGTAGTCCGAGCAAGTGTCTAATCCAAAGGGTGTCCAGGGGCATTGTTAGGGTTGGCAGAGAAGTCAGGGTTACAACAGGCAGGTCAGGGTCTAGGCAGGAAGTCTGGAGTCAAGCAGGGTGTCGGACTTTGCACAAGAGTTGTACCGATGCTGGCAGGCTGCAAGAAGCATGCTTAGAAGCCTCCCAGCTATTTGGTATCAGCTGGGAGCCTTCGTCTCAGGTGTAGCTTCTTTCTGGACCTCTCCCTAACTGAGGGCTAATCACTGTCAGAGCCAGACCCCTGATCTGTCAGGTCAGCTGTTGGGGGAAATAGACTTGGGCCAGGCGCAGGCTGAGATCCCCGGCTCAGGGCATCCTCAGATCTGGGTGCAGGCAGAACTGGGCTGGGCATAGGGAGTGTCCCCTGATCCAGGCCATCCCCAGAGTCTGACAAGGACTGGATCACAACAGGGGACCCCTGATCTAGAATCAGGCACAGACATTTTAGGACAAGGATCAAGACATTGTGCTCTTTTATATCTCGTGTGACTGAGGGGGGAGGGGATAGGATGCTGGCACTCTTCAAATATCTGAAAGATAATCATAAAGATGAAGGGAGGGACCGGTTCTCCATTATCGCAGGATGCATAATAACAGGGTTCTTCTTCCGTGTCTAGGTTAGACGTGAAGCTGCCAAAACGAAGGCACCTTTTGGCGAGTTCCTTCTGCGGTCTCTTTAGCCTGACCTAGCGTGAGAAAGATTAGCCGGCAACACAAGGCTGCCGTTACCAGGGTACGCCCGATTGCGGTTCAAAAATACCACAATCTTCGAGGAGGCTCTTTCTGTGTACCCCACAACAGGCTCAAACTACAAGAAGCCAGATATATAGGATGAATATTAGGAAAAACCTCTTAATAGTTAGAGTGGTACAACCATGGAAACAGCTGCCTCAAGAAGTGGTGAGCGCACCAAGAATGGAAGCATTCAAGAGAGAATGACTAACATTGTGTTTGCAGATATTTCTGCAAGATTCTGCCCATAAGTGCACTTTCCGGAGTAGGGGGATTTTGAATTTATTTATTTCGGCAATGATTCTTCCCACATGATGACAGACATCTTTCTACATATACCACAAAAAGACAGTTCTTCGGGGTTTTTTAAAAACTAGAAAGCTAGCAAATCAATCTGTATTATGACCCAAGATCAGCATAAACCAGAAACCGAGCATCAAGTATTGCTGCTTACATTTACACCCTTCCAATGGTTCTTATTTAAAAAGTCAGACCAAGGGAAAGAGCAAATTTTAGACAAATAAAAGGCTTTGAACACCTGTTTAATTAACTTGTAATGTTCTCTAATCTGTAGATCACAATAAAGATCTCTCTCTCTAACTTGTGGTGGAAAATTAGTGTGGTCTGAAAATGACATTTTTGTATGGAATTGTTTTTCCTACGTTATATCTTTGTGCAAATCTTCTGGTGACTTTGCATATTCAACTGATAAACGATGGGTTTTCTTCTTCTTTGGCCGTATCTGAATCCGAATACTGGCGATCATCATGGAGATCAGCCACGAAGACTGTCCTGAGAATATAATGCAGTGGCTTTTCCACTGGCCTTCTGCATCTCAGCGTGACACCCAAAGTACCACGGATCCAGTTCCATGAGTCACTTTCTGGTCCAGAGCCCTTTTGGCAGACTAAGTCCTCCTCAGCCCCAGGCCAGGATGGATGAAGCTGCTGCCTTCCATTAAGAGGGATCCAAGTGGAATTTAAGCCATTTCACCACCCAAGGCCGTTAGTCCTTGGGATTGTCAGGTTAGTTAACTGCTGCCTGACACTCAGCGTTGAGCTGCTGGCAATAGGGTTTACTCTATTACCATAGCAAGATAACCTGGCCAGACTGGTTACGTTTGGGTTTTACATTTTTAAAAGATAAAACTGCGATTCAAAGCAGAGACTCACCGGACACATAAGAGACACTCGTAAACTCGTCGTTGCGATCTCGCTGTCTGGATCAGCAGTCAGTTTCTCTTTGACTGAAGCGGGAAAGAGAAAAGAAGACAAGCATTACAGACCATGCTACTTGAGAGCAATAATTTTTGCCGATTCCCACCTCCACCTACTTCAGTTCTCCATAGCATAGACATCCATTATAGTAATTCATTTTAGAAACTTTCCATAGGTTACTCTATGGCCATGATGGTGAACCTTGGCACTCTAGGTGTTCTTGGACTTCAATTCCCAGAAACCCAAGTCAGCACTCCTGCTAATTAGGGCTTCTGAAAATTGAAGTTCAAGAATAGCACAAATAAAGAGTTGAAGGACCTAGAACTCACTTAAGGCCCGGGAGTGGTCTGGGTTCCGGATGCCTTTGGCCCTCAATTTCTGCAGCAGAGTCACTGATGTCAACTGCTTCACCAAGTACACGGATAAGGAGTAATTCTAAGCGGAGAGAAAGCAATGTTACTAACAGCTGCTTCAAGAAATAATTCATTAAGTACACCAACAGACTAAAAATAAGTGCAAAGAATGATTCTAGCAGCTTTAAAAATCACTTGACATCTTGTATTGCTGAAAGTTCCTTCTAAGCCCCCTAGAAAATATAGGACAGTGATGGTGAACCTTTTAGAGACCGAGTTCCCAAACTGCAACCCAAAACCCACTTAATTATTGCAAAGTGCCAACATGAGAATGAGGGAGGGAGGAAACTCTCCCACTGGGCTGCTGGGCAGAAGGATGGGGCAAACTCTGTGCTGGGGGGAGAAAGGGTTTCCATTGAGCTGCTGGGCAGAAGGGTGGGGCAAACTCTGTTCGCCACCACTGATATAAGACATAATTCTCTGTCAGAAATAAAGAATGTAACAGGATGGAAAAAGAAGAAAAGGAAAAAGAAGATTGATTTGTCCTGGTGTCATAGCTGTGACACATAAGGTATGTTCTAGCTATGCAATAATTGCAATAATTAAAATGTGCAACATAAGCAATTTAACATACAATGAAGTCTTGCTACTGTGCAAATATCTCCTGTACCATTTTTGGAGAACTGTGATTAAATTTATATCAATGTATTTGGTAAGATTTTGAAATTATCAAGTACAAGACTTCAAAATAACAGCAAGTTATGGTTTAAGTAAAATTACATATCAGAAAGTGACTAGCAATTTTCATGTGTGTTCAAAATACATTAACAACTACTGAATAGATCCTAAATAATGCTTAATTATACCAAATGTGTTATTGAAATGAGACAAAGTTACATCCATATACAAAATAATTTTATCTAAAACCTTGAATGCTGCTCTTATAAAAATATATGCTTGTTCTGTTGTGTCTTTGCTCTGGTAGATAAAGCTAACAATGTTGATAAATTTCTCAGTGTGAGACTAAAGTAAAACTTTACATTTGTACTCCTTTTAAGAAGAAGAAAAAAGAGAGAGACTCCTGTTTGAAAAGCCTAGCTTCATATCTGTAGCAAAGTTATTTTGGAAGGATTAATGGAATAATGTTTAGTTATTTTCCAAATATCCCAAATTTACAAAGAAAACCAGATTGGCTTTATGATTTGTGTTAGCTCTTGTTATTTTAAACACACTAAGAATTAAAGATTATTGTCTTCATATATGGAAAATCATAAAGAGGTCAGCATAAATAACATATAATCACATGTACTTTATTTGAACCAGGTGTTCATGATCTTGGCTGGTCAAAACAGACCAAGAGTTCTATTTTGCTAATCAAGAAATAAGGAAAGTATCTCAGCATCTACCTCAGCATCTACAATGTGTCAATCAGAGTTCTGGGGAGATTGTTATAATTATGAAACAGGCCTTAACTGACCTGACTGTTTGCCTTTGTCTAACTGTCTATAAGAGCTAATCTAGCATCATTTACAGCTCTTTCTCCTTGATGATACAACTTACGTGTACTCCAATATGCTTGACACCTCAATATGGACTATTTTTGTGATCTCATAAAATTGTCTTGGATAATCCCAATGGCAGGTTGTGGTTCCTGTACATCCACAGCATTCCCTGTATTCCTAATGAAAGTATTTCAGCAAAAGAATTGACTCCAACCTCGGCTGAAAGAGCCCAGTGTGTGGGCCAAACCACAGTATGTGAGTTCATGCTTCACATTGCAAAAAGGTATCCAAATGAACTGATAAACATTGTTCCTGATAAACGACATCGCAGAAGCCAAAGCACAGATATCAGCACGCCATCTGATTATTTTGATCCAAGTCCTATGGTTGGAATTGACATTCAACCCCACGTAAGAGAACTAAGTGCTGTGACCAAGAAGGCAAAGACTGAACTGTTCCTGTTTTGTCCAGATGGACTTTGTGGTCTGTGATGGGATTCTCTGTCTCACTATAGACTGTAGCCCTGTCACATCTCATGTTATCTCCATGTTGGACAGATAGTTTGATGTACTCCTTTGCTACAACTGAGGGAGAAGCATGATGAAAGGAACAAAAGCTTATAGGAAACAGCACACTGTGCTTCTTGTTTTCGGTTTCAACTGAATGTACGGGACATGGGATATCGCATGTTGTGAAGCTCAAATAAAACTGAAAACTTTATGTAGAAAAAAATTGTTAATCCATAGACATCCCAAGAAGAACTGACTTCCCTCCCAAAATGGAGTTTCGCTCTGCCTAGCTACCGTAGCATTATTTTTTTCTCTACGCAAGGAAGTTTCCCATAACAAAATTTGTTGATTTGGGTTCTACACGGCTCCGCTGTTATCTAGGGATCTTTAGTCATAACATGGCCCTGATTAGTTTAATAACAAAGCTACTGGAATTTTATAAAAAGGAGACTATTAGTGCTCCACCAGAAATAAAAGACACATGCATTATAAGTACTCTGCTTTCTTTTGCTATGAAAATGATGTAGTTGTGCCTCCTGTTTCCTTAAGGAATAGGATGAAAATATATATGAAAAGTAATATGCCACTTTGAACCATAAGTTTGAAGTAGAAGCTGAGATACTGAGATAATTGTGAGATGATAAAGTATTCAATGGCCACATAGATAGATTTTTGTAAGTTAGATTGTGAGCCAATCCTCTGGACAGTGTAGTGAAGTGTTGTCCTATAGGACAAAAACAGGGGATTGTGAGAGAGAAATTTTGATTCATATTATTTACAAGCAAGTGCAGCCATTTTAATTGAAAGTAGAATCAAAATGATATAAAGGGAGTCATCATGTCACTGTGACCTATAGTAACCTCTGCAGGTGGCTCAAGACAGAGTTACTCGTGCCTCATGCAGACCACGTGCTCACGTGTATCTTGCTAACCACAAAACGTGAGATGACCTAATGTACTAGAAAAAAAGGTAGTTTAGAAGGTATAAAAGGGAGAAGGAAAGACAGGCATTTGGCCACTGCAAACAGAGGATCCTAGGGAAACCTGTCTTTGCTTTGTTCCAAATTTCTATATTATTGGCCAATCTTAATATTACTTGCATCCTTATTATTATTAAGGTATTGTACTTTATAGAATGTGTTCTGATTTTATTTGTCTTATGCAAGAAATAAATAAATAAATAATATTTTAAGATATTGTGCCTAGAGTCCTTTTGTGTGTAGCAGCTAGGGAAAATAGAAATAAAATTTCCCCAACAGATGTATCTCCCAGCAATTTTGATTCCAAATTGTGATTCCTCCATCCCTGCATTGTGCATTATGTGCTCTGTGTATAAGCTGAATAAGCAGGGTGACAAAATGCAGTCTTGTCTGACTCCTTTTCCTATTCCAAACCACTCTGTCCTTCCGTATTCTGTCCTAACTGTTGCTTCTTGATTCATGTACAGATTTATCATGAGGCATATAAGGTTTTCTGGTATTCCCATATCTTTAATTACTTGCCACATTTTGTTGTGGTCTACACAGTCAAAGGCCTTAGTGTAATCAATGAAACAGAAGTAGACTTGTTTCTGATATTCCTATGTTTTTTCCATGATCCAACGTATGTTGGCAATGTGGTCTCTAGTTCCCCTGCCTCTTCTGAAACCCACCTGCACTTCTGGTAATTCTCTCTCCACAAAATAAAGTTCTGTTTGGGACTTTTGACCTTATGGATTCCTGCTTGGGCATAGCACTGGCAGAGAGCCCTCTGCTTCAGCCGTATGCTACCACTGCAACAATCCACGCTACTATGAAGAAAAACCTCACTCCCTCCGACTTGGTAAGATCAGAGGTGGTTTGGGTCCTTTTTGGGAGGCGGGCGGAAGCTGGAAGAAGGGAGTTTGGGGTGGACTGCATCACACTCAGCACTCTGTCACACTAAAAGCCTCTGGGGACCCCTGGGGACCCGCTGACACAAGGAAAGGAAGGAACTTAGGAAGGAAGGGAAAGGGAGGGAGGAATAGAAGGCAGGGAAGGGAGGGAGGAAGGAAAAATGAAAGACAAAGGAAGGAAGAAAGAGAGAATAAGAGAGGAAGGAGGGAAAAAAGAAAGGCAAAGGAAGGAAGGAAAGGAGAGAGAGAGAACAAGAGAGAAAGAAAAGAAGGAAGGAAAGAGCCCATTGTTCTTACCCGGCCAAACTCCGAGGACCAATTCACCACGATGGTATTGGGGACAGTTGCCGAAAGCCGCACTAAAGGGGTGATGTTGATTGGCCGGCTTGGCCGCTTGGGCTCAGCGCCGTTTTTGGTGGGAGGGAGATATCCCTGAGGGGTCAAAAGAGAAAAGCAGGATTAAACCCTCCAGCCAGTCATTCTCAGAAGCAAGGTTCGATTCTGCAGGCAGCGGCTGGAATCCTGCAAAGACCAATGGGCACCAGAGCAAACTGCGGCAAGAGGAAGACAGGCATTTCCGGCTCCACAGTGGATCGGACGCCAGGGACCTAGCTCCAAATCCGGAGGTGGGAATGACTCACTGGCTGTTGGGTTATGGGACTTTCTGAACATCTCATGTGCCTTAAAATACCCTATTAAGGCCACTGGAAGCAGAAAAAGCAAAGCCATCACTCTTCTATCCCGCCCCATAGCTGTTCGTGCATTCTCAAGTTAATGAGCATTTGTGCCCCCAACAACGTCCTGGGTCCTCACCTGACTGACCTGGGATGGATGGAAGAAACTGAATCAACCTTGTAAGGACTGAACTCACAACCTTTTGGTTGCAGGACAGCAGTTTAACCCCTGTGTCACCAAAGAGCCTAGATCAGAGATTCTCAACCTACGGCCCGTGGGGCGGATGTGGCCCATGGCACCATTTCATGTGCTCCTTCCCCATCACCTCCACCGCACCCGGAAGTGCCATGCGGGTGGAGGAAGTGGGAAATGGCCATCCAGCCCCCGAAGCGGTCTGAGGGCGCGTGACCCAATAGTCTTTGGCTTGAAATGGTTGAGAACTGCTGGATGAGATGGAACATTTCAGCCTATTGCGCTACAGCTGGGCTCCGGATCCTACTCAAATTAAATCACAGCCCCATTTCACCAAGAGGATAAAGAGAAGGCCTCCTTCACTCACCGGAAGAGGACAGAGTTTCCCGTTGATTTTGACAAACAGATTGTGAGGGAAATAGTCCTCTTGCGGGCAGCTGGTTTCACACAAACAAAACCTGCAGAAAGGAGAGAACGTGTGGAAGAGAGACCATATGCCAAGCAGAAATCGTAGGCAAAATTTTGTTTCAAAGCAGACATGGGTAACGTATCGCTTACTCCCCCTCCTCGATTTTGCATTTGCATAGTAACTAAAGCCCTTTTGTACTTTTCTAAGGTGTTGTTGGAAGGGCACAATTTCACTGTAAGGGGCTGCAGTGGCTCAGTGGCTAAGAAGCTCACCTTGTTAGCTGGAAGGCTGGCAAGGCGGCAGTGCGAGGCCTGGGTACTGCACAACGGATTGAGCGCCTGTCTCTGTCCCAGCTCTTGGGGGCATGAAAGGAGCCTCATTCGGGCGTCCCCTAAGCGGCATTTCTTCCACAAAAATCCTTTCAACCCAGAATAATTTCTGACACAATTATTATTATTAATTTCACTGCTCAAGGTCAAGGTGTCCTTCATCAAAAGCTACCAATATCCAACTCTAGGGTTCAGTGCTCATCTCCGTTTACAGCCAAAGAACCAGCACTGTCTGACTCCGCGGACATTTCCATGGTCGTGTGGCAGGCAGAACTAGACACCGGAATGTACTGTTTACCTTTCCCACCAAAGCAGTACCTATTTATCTACTTGCAATTTTTTTGCTTTTGAGCTGGTAGGCTGGCAGGAGCTGGGACCGGTGATGGAAGCTCACTCTGTCGTGCAGCTTTCGGGTCTTGAACTGCTAACCTGCTGATCTACTGGTTGTGTCTTAACCATGTAAGCCACTGCAATCCCCCGGTTTTAGAGACTGGAAATCCACTGGAAGAATAGCACAAACTAGTAAGAATTGATTCAAGCCTTTTAATGCAATTTTGCCTCCATTTATACCGTCCTGATACACAGGAAAACAGAAGCTGGAGGAAACGTTAGGAAAAAAGAGATTTACAAAGATGAATTTTTCTATTCTTTAAACAAGTAAGAAACATAAGACTTAAATGCTTACCTCAATTGTACTTGTACGGTATAATCACATTTAGCCCCTGGTAAGATGTCCCTGAGGGGGGGGGGGGGACAGAGAAAAGGATTAACACTTCTTATGGTGAGAAATGTCATCTTACTTTGTGGAAGACCCATAAACAATATTCCTAGGATGTTGCTGTTTTTAAGACAACATGTAACAGACTGAAATCTAGTGTTCTAGACTAAAACTTCCACAAAACAGCCTCCCATATTAATAGCTTCTGTGACTTCACAGAATGTTCTGGATATGGGAGAGAGTCCGTCCAAAAAACACAGCTTATTAGAATTGTTGCAAATTGGGTTGACCTTCATTGGAACAAGGAAAAATTCTGAAGTTTTTTTTTCTAACTGGTCCCTTTCCCTTCGAATGCTATGCAGTTTATGAAATCCAATGTTAAAGCATATGAAAGGTCACTGGATCATACTGTCCCCAGGTCAACCTTCATGGCTGATCACTGTGAGGAGAGCCAAAATCAGATAGGGCACAAGAAGAAAAAAAATGTTTCATAATCCCCTCATCTGGGCATTCTACCTGGCTTAAAACACACCTTCGAAACATATCACTGTGGTCCACCTGAAAGAAAAGGCCTAAACTGAAAGATTTTTGAAGCTCTGCTAGGACTTGTTCCATCCAAGCTCCCAGAACAATTAGCAGCTTTCTTTCTGAACAGGAGACTCAACAGAGCTAGGTCTAGCTCAGTGATGGGCAGCAAAAAAAAAAAAAATCGCTACCACACGGTGGGCGGACCTACGTCATGGGTGGAGACTGTGTCATGGGCGATCTAGTCATGCCTGCCATATGGCCATGTATACATCTGCAAACACAGGCAGTACTGGCTCTTTGGCTGTAAATGGAGATGAACACTCCACCCCAGAGTCAGATATGACTGGCTTTTGAGCAAGGGAGACCTTGAACCCCTTATAGGAACAAAACTTGATGGGGGAGGGCAGGGAGTTGGGCATGGCCACCCAATTTCACTATCCTCCCCTGCCCAGAGGGCACCCAATTTTGCTCCCCCCTCCTCCCAGGGGGTGGGAACCTGTTGCTGCCCACCACTGGTCTAGCTAGGCTTCAAAGTCTTCCAGAAAAGGCCCTGCACCACCACCTCTGCCCTGGTAAGTTATACCAAATGTCTATGATGTGTATCTACACCAGGTTGAATTCAAAGAACAGGGTGATTATGGGACTTTTTAGACCAAGACATCCCAAAATCCCATCCCTAGTTACTATCGTCCAATTCTGTTCACACTTGCTCCAGTTTAGTCCCCAGGTCAGCTTTGGAGCATCCAATACCTGGCCTTTCCCCACCATTTTTGTGCTGTCACTCTGTGTTTTGCTCAACAGCCTTAAAGTCCAGGGTCCCCCAGAGGTAGAGTCATGGCCCTAACTTTGGCTAGGCCAAGTTCACCACCCAACATCCATGTTGGCTTGGTGTTAAAATTCTACCAAGTCAAGACCAATGTATGCAACCTTGGCACTTCAGGTGTTCTTGAACTTCAATTCCCAGAAGCTCTGATCAGCAGGTGTTATTGACTTGGGCTTCTGGGAACTGAAGTCCAAGAACAGCTGAAGTGCCAAGGTTCATCATCATGGCTTAGGTTTCTGGTGGCTAATCTTGGCAGTCTGTTTCTGAACTTCAATTACCAGAAGTCCAAGTCAGCAAACCTGCTGATCAGGGCTTCTGGGAAATGAAGTTCATGAACAGCTGAAGTGCCAAGGTTCACCATCACTAACAAGTCCTTCAGACACAGAGGTGATTCCATTCCTCTTGGAAATTCTCTAGAACAGTGATGGTGAACTTTTTAGAGACCAGATGCCCAAACAGAAGGGTGGGGTGAACTCTGTGCTGGGGGGAGGGAGGAAGCATTCCCATTGGGCTCCTGGGCACGGTGAACTCTGTGCTGGGGGGAAAGAGGAAGCACTCCCATTGGGCTGCTGGACAGAGGGGCGGGGTGAACTCTGTGCTGGGGGAGGGAGGAAGCGCTCCCATTGGGTTGCTGGGCAGAGGAGAGGGGTGAACTCTGTGCTGGGGTGATGGCACGCGTCCCCACAGAGAGGGCTCTGAATGCCCACTCTGGCACGTGTGCCATAGGTTCGCCACCACTGCTCTAGGACCACAAGATAGGAGGATCCATCATCCTACTGACCACACACGCTCCCACCTGGTGAGAAAGATGACAGCTTCTTCCTGGAGACACACCTCAGACTTCAGAGGCAGGGGCTCCAATGCACAGGTTGTTTTGAGAGGTATATTGTTAAAAGGGTAGGGTTAAAAAAAGAAAATAAGATTCCCTTTACCGTGAAGTGAGGATCTGCTGCACTTGCTGCGGGGTCAGGGCAAAGGTAAAGTGGGCCTCCTCAAACCTCTGGCTGTTGACAGAAGCTGCAAAGAAAAAGGACCTGAGGCCAAGTGGACTGAGAGCTATTTTGTCATTGAACCACTTCAACCAATATTCTCTCAGGACAGTCTTCATGGCTGATTGCCAAGGGGATTGCCAATATTTGGAATCGGATACGGAAGAATTAGGGCACTGGGCCCCTCTTCCACATCTCCATATCAAGCAGAAATTTCAGAAGTGGGATGTGGTGAATGAGCCACCTTAGTCCAATTCAAATAAATTTTTTCCTCCTAATGAGAATGTGCCTGCAAGAGCTTTGATCCATTCCTGATCCTACGGCCAAATACTGAAAAATCTTAGGTTAAACTTTCTGCGTGAAAAATAACCACAGTTTACTGCTACATCTGAAGCCAGGAAACTGTTAATAAATCAGAATATCAAACTACACTAGTACCCCGGATAACGTTATGACTTGGTTCCACAAGTCATGACGTTATCTGGTTTTTAGCGTTGTCCGATATATGCATCGAACAACGTAAAAAAAAAAGCCCTGACTTCAGGGACAAACCGCTTTAAAGCAGGCAGGGAAAGAAAGAGACTTCCCTGCCTTTAAAGCCACCCCCCCATGCGACTGCAGTAGGGTCGGGAACCAGCTGGGATCAGCTGGCCGTCTCTAGAGAGCCAATCACATCTCTGTATTTCCCCCTTCCCTGTTTTTTTCAATAGAGGAAGGGAAAGCAAAAACAGCGTGCTCAGTCTGAGATTACAGCTCAAGAAGATTAGGCAAGCAGAGCTGGGGTGGATTCTCTGTGGCCGAGCAGGCAGTGGGATGGCTGTGGGGAGTCCCCAAACTGCTGAGGGTGGGAGTAGGAAAGGAGGGAAGTGACAGGGAGAGCAGCTTTGGCCTCCTTTACTTCTCTATAGAACCAATTACATTTCTCTTTCCCCCCTTTCCTGCAGTTTTAAAAAAACAAGCCTCCACGATCAGCTGGCAGTCGGAGAAGGGAAGCAGAGTGAAGCCTGCAGTAGCGTCGGGGGAAAGGCAGGCGGGTGCTGGGGAGGGGGGTTGGATTGGGTAGATGTTCTACCTAATCCAACCCCCTCCCCCCCACACGGTTGTACCGGATAACGCTAAAAATCGCGTTATACGATACAAGATTTTTCCAAAAATCTTGCATCGTTATGTGGTTTTAGCGCTATTCGGTACAATCGTTATCCGGGGTATTACTGTATCCGTTTCTCTCACCTAGACCTGTTCTAATTTTTCTCACCTAGACTTTGAGTCTGGTGAGGTTGTCCTGCTATGGTAATAGAGCAGACCCTACTGCCAGCTACTCAATGCCAAATGTCAGGCGGCAGTTAACTAACCTGAACACCCTGAGGACTAGTGGCCTTGGGTGCCGAAGTCCACAGGGAATGGTGAGGGTCCCCAAGTGGATTAAATCCTACCTGAATCACTCTTGATGGAAGACAGCAGCTTCATCAATCCAGATTGAGCACCTGTCTCTGTTCCAGCTCCTGCCAACTTAGCTGTTCGAAAGCAAGACATTGCAACTAGATCAATAGGGACCACTTCGGTGGGAAAAGATCTTAGGGACATGAAAGGAGCCTTATTCGTGCGTCCCCTGAGCGGAGTTTCTCCAGCAAAAATCCTTTCAACCCAGAATAATTTCTGAGACGATATTATTATTATTATTATTTAGACCAGTGTTTCCCAAATGCTGGTGTTTGGACTTCAATTCCCAGAAGCTTAAGTCAATTCCCCAAAGCACTGATCAGTCAATATACTGGCTTAGGCTTCTGGGAACTGAAGTCCAAACACCAGCATTTGGGAAACACTGATTTAGACTTTTCACATCTCCCCACACACACATGGAAGAGAGAAGAGGGAAGCTTGGAGCAAACAAGTCTAAAGATTGTACGACCCTTTCCCTTAACGAGAAATTGTGGCTTCCTGCTGGAACTGCTCCAAGATCTTAAATATTCCAAGGAATTTTGTACAGGCAACTCATGTGTGGGATTCACAGGGGCCAACAAGAATAAAAATCTACCTTTTTTCAGATGAAATATGGGTCAAAGGTCACACAACCTAAGAGAAATGTTAAAGAGGAAAGTGATTCTTGCCTTGTGCTAGGTAATACTATTGGGGAACATACAAACACTTCATTTCAAACTGATTTACCCAGAAAGGACATCATGAATTGTACAGAAAAGCCACAAAATAATCACAAAAGCCAAAACTACATTAGTTTGAAAACATGCACCAAAATCTTCATTACAAACATTAGCATTACTAAAGCTATAAGATACAGTAGAATAAGACCTAGCAAAGACTCTTAACATACCCTTGTTTTGCCATCTAGTTCCAAAGGTCAAAATTAACTGTTAGCCTCAATAAGAGTAGATCTAAGAGTGCTAACTAACTTACCAAGTTCTTGTTGATTGAGTGAGTTTATCTTATCTGGGCCTAATAACTGAAGTCATGCCAATACATGCAAAGGCTGGAGATGTGATGGCTTTGAAGCATCTCACGAGTTTTCTCCCCTTGGTTGAAGAAGCAACTCATGTACTGTATTTAGCTATTTATTTTTATTCCCAACCAAATCAACTGCTGAAGAAGTCAGAGGTTCCACACTCATACAATCTCCTCAGAACTGAGACTAACAACATTTTGGCAAAGAAAACTTCCAGGTTTTCCTTCCACCTGTGTTAAGCTCAGCCTTTGGTCTGGACCAGGGGGACTTCAAATCTGGTTCTCCAGATATTCCTGAACGTCAATTCCCAGAAGCCCAAGTCAGCACTCCTGCTGATCAGGGCTTCTAGGAAATGATGGCCAAAAACATCTGGAGTGCCGAGATTTGCTACCACAGGTCTAGACCAGAGATCCTGAAAACTGGCTCTCCAGATGTTCTTGGATTTCAATTCCTACAAGCCCAAGTCAGCACTCCTGCTGGTCAGGGCTTCTGAGATTTGAACTCCAAGAACACCTGGAGAACCAAGGCTGGCCATCACTGTCATAGGTCCTCAAACTTGGCTCTCCAGATGTTCTTGGACTTCAATTCACAGAAGCCCAAGTCAGCACTCCTGCTGGTCAGGGCTTCTGAGATTTGAAGTCTAAGAACACCTGGAGAGCCAAGGTTGGCCATCACTGTCATAGGTCCTCAAACTTGGCTCCCCATATGTTCTTGGACTTCAATTCACAGAAGCCCAAGTCAGCACTCCTGCTGGTCAGGGCTTCTGAGAATTGAAGTCCAAGAACACCTGGAGAGCCAAGGTTGGCCATCACTGTCGTAGGTCCTCAAACTTGGCTCCCCATATGTTCTTGGACTTCAATTCACAGAAGCCCAAGTCAGCACTCCTGCTGGTCAGGGCTTCTGGGAAATCAAGTCCAAGAACACCTGGAGAGCCAAGGTTGGCCATCACTGCCATAGGTCCTCAAACTTGGCTCTCCAGATGATCTTGGACTTCAATTCACAGAAGCCCAAGTCAGCACTCCTGCTGGTCAGGGCTTCTGAGAATTGAAGTCCAAGAACACCTGGAGAGTCAAGGTTGGCCATCACTGCCATAGGTCCTCAAACTTGGCTCTCCAGATGATCTTGGACTTCAATTCACAGAAGCCCAAGTCAGCACTCCTGCTGGTCAGGGCTTCTGAGAATTGAAGTCCAAGAACACCTGGAGAGCCAAGGTTGACCATCACTGTCATAGGTCCTCAAACTTAGCTCTCCAGATGATCTTGGACTTCAATTCACAGAAGCCCAAGTCAGCACTCCTGCTGGTCAGGGCTTCTGAGATTTGAAGTCCAAGAATACCTGGAGAGCCAAGGTTGGCCATCACTGTCATAGGTCCTCAAACTTGGCTCTCCAGATGTTCTTGGACTTCAATTCACAGAAGCCCAAGTCAGCACTCCTGCTGGTCAGGGCTTCTGAGAATTGAAGTCCAAGAACATCTGGAGAGCCAAGTTTGAGGAACCCTGATCTAGAAGCATCGGGAGATCACAAGCAAACACAAAACCCCAGGCCTTACCCAGTGTGGTCGGTTTGATGAGCTCGTCATAGACATCGTAGAAGGGCAACCGCTTCATTTTGACGTCTGGATGGACCGGGTGGATGGGCGACGACAGGTGTGGAACGTCCGCCTCGTGTTTGGGTCCCAACATCGGCATCGGAGGTAGCATCCCAGCTGGCACGGATGAGGTCACTGAGCCATTGTCATAGGGCAAGTGGCACATGGCCCCCTGGGTCAGGGCTGTGGCCGAGGGCAGTTGCCCCGCTTGGAGGTGCAGCATGGATAAGTCTGATGGGGTGAGGATTTTCCGGGGAAAGCGTCGCCGGTAGAGCTCCTTGATTTTCATCTGAACGGTTGGGCTGCAACCGGCCTTCAGCAACTGCAGAGCCTTGGTCAGCAATTCATGCTTCCGCCCACTCTTGTTCCGCCCGGCAAAACCCAGCAGCACCTGAAGCTCTGAGACTCTAAAGCTCATAACCATGTGCTGGAAGAGAGAAGCAGCAGCAAGGAGCTGGATTAGAAGATGTTCGTTTCAGAGAAGCCAGAGGCAACTGCAAGCAGCAGGCTGTGGGCACCTGGTACCACAAATGTGAGCTTGCCATGACTAAGACAGACAGCACAGGCAGCTGACTCCATCTACACAACCACCACCCACACTACAGATATGAATTGGTATTTTAATCCCACAATCAAAAGCAATGATCAGGTTTCCCCTGGAAGTAAGAAAGAATCTATCAATTCCTTCATCCATCGATTGATCAATCCCTCCAGCCATCTACCTACTGATGGCTGTCAAGGAACTATCAAAACACCAGCAAGCAATGAAATGCTGGTTTAAATTCATGCAAACTTCTCACTCTGCAAAACTGTCAGGACTCGGGAAGCTATAATTCATTTGGGCACAGATTCTGATCGTGAAAACAGCACTTTAGTTGTTACATAATAATTTAACAACTACATAAGTAGAAGAGAGACCCTTCTTAAGGTTTTCACAGCAGGCAGAACCTCTCCTCTTTCTCTCTGATCTTTCTCTCTGATAAAGTAGACTTGGCCCATGAAAGCTCACATTAAATACAGGAACGTTTGAAGTAGTAGCCATGTTAGTCTGTGAAAGTCTATCTAAGAGTGAACAAAACAAAACAGCAAAAAAAGACAAAAATGTTGTGGCACCTTAAAGACTATCTCCTGTCTGATGAAGTGGACTTGGCCCATGAAAGCTCACATGTAAATACTGGAGTTAGTCTATTTGGGGGAAAGTTCCACAGCTTAACGTGTGTATAAAGGTAAAGGTCTCCCTTGCTTGAATCCAACTCCATGATTTGGTGCTCATCTCCGTTTATACCCAAAGAGCCAGCACTGTTTGCATCTGCAGATGTTTTCATGGTCACGTAGCAGGCACGACTAGATGGCAGAGTACACATGACACTGTTACCTTTTCCACCAATGTGGCACCTCTTTATCTACTTGCAATTTCTTGCTTTCGAACTGCTAGGTTGGCAGGAGCTGGGACAGAAACAGGAGCTCACTCCGTTGTACAGCACTCAGGTCTTGAACGGCTGACCTGGCAACCTTCCAGTCATCAAGTTCAGCATCTTAACCACTAAGCCACTGCAGCCCCAACCTGGGTGTACCTCTCACCATTTCAATAAAAGCAAGGCACTTAACAGCTGTAAATGTCAAAAAATGCAATGCAAAATCCAATTAAGCATAATTTATCTATTTTATTCTATTAATACCTCACCTATCTAGGGGGTTTCTCTACTCTGGGCAGCTAACAACACAAACTCATAACTGATCTCACGTTTAATCAGAATTCCTGGGATTCTCTCCCTCCTCCTTCACTGCTAAAAACCGCCAATGCTCCCTATTCCCAGCTGTGCTATGCTATCTTCCAGGGCTTTCGTGTGTCCAGGAATGTGTTCTCTAGCAAAAGATGACCTTCCCGCCACCACTGCTGTGTGCTTCCCTCCCACTTGCCAGCTTTTCATCACATCAGATTACAGGCTCAAACAACCCAAACCACAGAGAAATAGGTGAAGGACAGACATGGAAATACACATTCAATAGGCATTAAATCACACGTTGGCCCTGGTAAAGGATAGCCTACAAAACACCTGTAAAGCCTTGTTTTCACCAGGATGGAAAACCTGTTCTTCCTGCAAAAAAGCCAGAGTTCATCCTTCAACAGATCCCATGGTCACCTGGCAGGTGTGACTAGACGCCAGAGTGCACGGAACACTGCTTACCTTCCCACCAAAGTAGTACCTATTTATCTACTTAGAATTGCTTTCTTTTGAACTGCTAGGTTGACAGAGACAGGAGCGGACTGTATCATACAGCAACTGTAGGGATAAGTTGGATTTAACATAAAGAACAGGTATTGGAAGCAAATATGTCTGTGCCTTTTTCAAGCTATCCAGTTTGGTGAGCCATACAATTCCACCAGCAGATCTTTTTTTAAAAAAATTTCCCTCCAAGTCCATAGGCATCCTCTGATTTCTGCTCAGCTAAAACTGGGCTTAGCTAAAACTGGACAACATCAACGATTTAAGCTACCCAGATGACAACATCTTACTGCCCAGAAAAGCAGCAATGACTTGAAATGTTTGATCATGAAAATGAAAAAAGTACAGTGGTACCACACATAATGAACACTTTGTATAACGGAAATTTCGTATAACAAGGCATTCGTACGGCAATAATGGAAACCCAGTATAATGAACTTTTTTTCATTATGTGGGGGTACCGCCAATTGGATCCACACAACAAAAAAACCTGCATAGCGAAGAGCTCCATAGAACAGAGATTTTTCATTACGCAGGGTTCTACTGTACCTACGCAGGACTGTAGTTGAAAATTAAGATAGGAAATCATGATTAACACTGACAATGAAGAAACCAAAATTGTGAAAGTTTTAATATACGTTGGTTGAATCATCAATCCAAGTGGAAGATTAAAACAACAACAAAAATCAGAAAAAGGCTGAGACTTGAAAGGGCAGTGCCCAAATAATAAGAAAAGGTAGTAAAGTAAGTGTAAGAATGGGTCATTGGAAACCAAGAACATCCATATTCATTATTCATAATCAGTAAAGAAAGCTGGCATGAAAAGAATGAATTGTTTGAAATATGGTGCTGAGCTTCACAGATATTCTGGACTGTCAGAAAGATGAGTAAATGGTCCTACAGCCCATGGGCCGCATCTGGCCCATGGCATCAAATAACCCAGCCTGCACCCTTGCTTCCGCCGCCTCCTCAATCCTTATCCCCTCTGCTTGGCTTGTCCCTAACGGCACTCCTTAGCAGGGCAGATGTTGTAAGCAGGAACGGGTGTGAGGGCAGGCGGCCACATGAAGTGGCACTGAGGGCCCGATCTGGCTCACGGGCCGTAGGTTGAGGACCCCTGTCATAGGAAGACTCTAGGCAGGTAAATGAATGAATACAGGGCATCCTTAAAAACTGCTTCCTAAACTTAATTTTTAAAATGGTAAATGCCAGTGCTAAGAGAATGCACAGCACCATCTACTCCAGTTACGGTAATAACAATAATGACTTTGATTCCAGAAAAGATTCATTCTTGCCTCAAACGCAAAGATGTACTCACTAGCTTGAGCTATCCATCTGGAACAGAACTGCCATCTCTAGCTTTGGCTGAAACTGCTTATCATACAATCATGGCCATGACATCTGGAAAGTTACAGTACCAACGCTGAGGAAACGGCCTGCCACCCACTTCCTGAAGACAAGGAGGAAAAAGCTTTCTCTCTTAAAAAATGTCCAGAGAGCCCCAGCTGGAAAGCCTTACAAATCAGCTTGACATCTTGACAGAAGCCGTGTGGTCTGTCAATACCTTAAATACAACTTCTCCCTGAGCAGTCTGAATGTTCTTTGACATTCCTTGAAATCAGCCCTTCAGCTGATAAGCAAAAATAAAGAAAACAGCCCTTTAGTGGTGGCTTAAATATTTTTAATTATTCTGTCGTATACACAATATGTCTTAAAAATGCAGAGTTCGTCACTCTCATCTGCAGTTCCCAGATCTCAATTTTATGGCAATCTTGATACTGGGGCTAGTTAAATCCCAACAACAAAACAAGTTTGCTTCTGGGGTGGTGTAAGTGAGGAAGAAAATGTACCACCCAAACCAGTTTTTTGGGTGTGTGTTGTTGTGGTGGCTCAGGTGGTTAAGATGCTGAACTTGACAACTGGAAGGTCAGAGTTCAATTCCTGAGTACTGCACAACGGAGTGAGCTCGTGTCTCTGTCCCAGCTCCTACCAACCTAGCAGTTTGAAAGCAAGAAACTGCAAGTAGATAAATAGGGACCACTTCGGTGGAAAGGTAAAGAACATTCAATGCACTCCAGTGTTTAGTCATGCCTGCCACATGTCTATGGAAACATCTGCAGCTGCTCTTTGGCTATAAATAGAGATGAGCAATGAACCCTAGAGTCAGATACGACTGGCTTTTGAGCAAAGGCAACCTTTACCTTTTGCTGTTGTTGTTTTGAAGTTGTGGCTATTTTACCCCTGTTGTAAAGGCTTTAAAGAGGTGTGTTTAATTCTATTCCCAGCCAGGAGATTTCTACCTCACCAGGAAAAACAAAAATAAAGAGTTCTCAGCATCTCTTTGCAAATACAGTAAAACCTCACATAAAGAGAGCCTCACTTAGAGAGTAACTCGCTTAAAGAGCAGAATTTTCCCTGAAGGGTTGCCTCGCTTAACAACTAAAACCAACCAAAAACTCGCTTAACAACTAAATCAGGGTTTGCAATTCCCCCTCCCCCCAAGTCACAATTGGTCACTTACAATTGTGTGTACACTGAAGGAGTGGCCAACTTTGGCATGTCCAGGACATGATTTTCTGTCCCTGTGGATCTTCTGGGAATACAGTACAGTTTCAGAGGATGAAACTGAAACATGTCAGAAGCTCACTTTCAGTTTTGAGAAATTGGCATATTGTGGTATTAAACACTTTGGGAGTCCAACTGTGGGAAGCTTTGGGTATTGGCACTTCACAATTTTCTGGTGGAGAAATCTGTTTTTAGGGCATGGGGGTCCAGACTTAGAGGTGGCCACCGTAGCCATACTCTTGATCCAACTGGGTAGGAAACCTGTACCTCAAAAGCTCTCTCTCCCTACCTCTTCAACACCTTCGACCGCCTAGGTCAGTGATGGTGAACCTATGGCACTCCAGGTGTTTGTGGACTTCAATTCCCAGAAGCCCAAGTCTCTGTGCATCCACCAATCAGTTTACTGTGCATATGCGCAGTAAACTGATTCATGTGGATGCAGAGACTTGGGCTTCTGGGAAGTGAAGTCCACAAACACCTGGAGTGTCAAGGTTCACCATGAATGGCACAGAGGCAGGCCATGATTCAGAAACTCCTAAGGGGAAACACTCTGCCTATGCCCAGAAACAACATGCACAGAGAAAAACTGCTGCAAAAGAGAGGGGCAGAACCCTTCACACCAAGCCAAGCTCCTGACCCCAATAAAGCCCCCCCAATGACAGGCTGCACCCCTTTCCCAGGACCAGAGTCCAACCATGGCAACCCACCTTTGCTGCTCCTATTAACCCCACCCAAAAAACCCAAGCATCACCTCCCCACCCACCCTCCTTCTTTTTTGGTCTGGATGCCACATGTCCGCATCTTCCACTTCCCCAACATGAACCCCACAAGATCCCCACCCCGCAGAAGCGCCTTATGCCCCCAGGCTCCCCTCAAATTGCCCCACTGGCCTGCCCTAGAGTGACAACCCCCCCTTTTTCTCCCTTCCCAAGCCTGAACACCCCAATTTCTCAGCTTGGACCCCCAACCCTCCATCCCCCCTCAATTCTGTCCTCCCTGCCCAGCACCTCACCAGTCCCCTAAACCCTGACAAGTCCCTATTTTTATCCTCAAACACACACACACCCATTTTCCAAAGCAACACCCCAGAGGAGCTCTTCTGGCCAAAAAAGCACCCCCTTATCTCAGTATCCCCTCATTCTTCACCCCAAAACTCAGTCCCCATCCCCTCCCACCCCCCTTGATCCCACTTTTCCCCTCGACCCCCTTTAACCCCTTCATCCCAATTCGCCTCTCCCCTTACCCCCCTCCACTTCCCACTGGGGGGGTCTCCTTCTTTTGAGGAGCTCCTCCAGACCCCTCACCCCATATTTTCCCCTCAGCACCCCATATTCCCCCTTCACCCCAATTCGCCTCTCCCCTCGCCCCCTCTAACCCCCACTTTGAGGGGCTCTTTCTTTTGGAGGACTCCTCCCGACCCCTCAGTCCCCCCGTAGCCCCCCATAATCCCCCCTTCACCACAATTCGCCTCTCCCCTCCATTCCCCACTATTGGGGGGCTCCTCCTTTTGGGGGCTCCTCCCGACCCCTCATCCTCCTTATTTCCCCTTAGCCCCCCATATTCCCGCGTCACCCCAATTTGCCTCTTTCTGCCACCCCAGCCTTCTAACTCCCCTTGAAGAGGTCCTCATTTTGGGGGGGGGAGTCGTCTCCTCCCCCCCCCCTCTTTAGCCTACCTTCAGCTCGGCCGCCTCCGCCATCTTGAGACATCGTAGCCGCCACAGCCAGAAGCGCAGCGCAGCCCAGGGAGCGGGGCGAAACTCCTCCGCCCCAGCTCAGCCGCAGACAAAAGCGGGAGCCGGAAGAGACTCTACCCACCGAGGCGGAGGCGGCGGAGGCCCGCCCACTTCGGGGGAGGGGCGGGGCCAGGGCTGCGCCGTTGATAAGGCCGGGGACAAGCCAAGGGAGCGTCGCGAAAGTGCTCCACTTCGGCTCAGGCGCAGGAAGCGATACCCTGTTCCTTCCCTCTTTCTCTCTGCTGGAGGTGCAACCCTGGAGAGTGCAGAGTTAGGGGTGAAGTTTCTTTCTCCCCGGACTATGGATCCCACAACCTCAGGAAGGGATTTTGGGAACGGTAGATCCCTGGAAAGGACAATAATGCAGGGAAAGAGGACAGGGTGTGAGATGGACTGACTCCCTAAAGGAACCACAGGTCAAAGCAAAGAACTTCCACCTTAGATAAGGAATTTCATGGGATCATCTCCCTTGCATGCCTATCTATCTATCTGACTTGATTTCTAATCTATTTATCTATCCTGGTTGCCTTTTTGTCTCACTGTCTGCCTTGCCTGTCTATTGTCCTGGTGGTGCAGTAGTTAAACCGCTGTACTTCAGCCAAAAGGTTGTGAGTTCGATCCTGATCATTGCTCAAGGTTGACTCAACCTTCCTTCATTCCAAAGTGGGTCAAATGAGTACCCAGCACATTGGGGGGCCACGGATGCACTAAGCGCTATGGGGTGGGATAGAAGTGTGATTGTTTTGCTATATCTACCTACCTATATCTACCTACCTACCCTGAGCGGGCAGTATATTAAATAGATTTTTTTATATTAGTCCTGTTTACTATACTGCCCACTCTGAGCTGTTTACATCTTTAAAACCAATAGCAACCAAACAATTAAAGTTTCACAACCCGGGCAACAATATCACAACGCAAACACACAGGTAGGAAGAAAAACCACATAAATTCAGAAAAGCAGTGTGGGCAAAAGAAAGAAATGAACAGAACTTGCAGGAGCTTTGTGGTGAGAAATAGAGTTTGTGCACACGGGCACGTCACATCGGTCTGCATTAAATGCCCTCCAATTCCATCTGAGTTGCAGCAACCTTAATGGGATTTTTATGGTCTGTGAGATGTTTCGGGAGGGTTTTTTGTCGGTGCCACACATGTACACACGTTTAGGTATTCAGACATGGTTCTCCTGCGTCCTACTCTATCACTATACCCCACAGCACCACACTGGCTCTTGCTAAAGGAGATTTAGGTTGCCCTTGCTCAAAAGCCTGTCATAGCCGACTCTAGGGCTCAGTGCTCATCTCCGTTTACAGCCAAAGAGCCTGTCTGCATCTGCAAATGTTTCCATTGACATGTTGCAGGCATGCCTAGACACCGGAGTGCACAGAACGCTGTTACCTTCCCACCAAAGTGGCATCTATTTATCTACTTGCAACTTCTTGCTTTCGAACGGCTAGATTGGCAGGAGGTGGGACAGAGACAGGAGCTCACTCTGTCATGCTGTACTCAGGCCTTGAGCTGCTGACCTGCCAACCTTCCACTCGTCAAGTTTGGCATCTTAACCACTAAGCCACCACAGTCCCTTCATCTGGAGTTACAGCAACCTTAATTTTATTTTACTCTTGGATGTATTTGGTTGGTTATTTAATATTTGTATGTACACTGCCCAGAGTGGGAACTTTCCCAAATTGGCAGAGTAGAAATTTAATAATTTAATAAATTAATTGGATTTTTTTATAGTCCATGAGATATATTGGGAGGGAGTTTTTATCGGTGCCAGAAACCTCCCATCAGTTTTCTTGGCTAGGTGGGTATTCAAACATGGTTCTCCTGCCTCCTGCTATATCATTGTACCCAAAACACCACAGTACTCTTTTCTAAAGGCACATGAGAATAAAATAAAGTTTAAACACAACTGTAGATCAATGGCTCTGTTATTTTGTTTATTTTATTTTGTTTTCTAATATGCTAGAAGATTTCTGTTTCCCTCTGCTCCAATGACCTTCCACTAGCATTGCGGCTGTTCCACCTTTCTCTCCATTTGCTTTTTGAACTCCAAACTCCTGTTTCCCTCGCCAACCTTTTAAGAAATACACACAGTGATGGAATGTAACAGGTTTGCACCAGTTCGCCAGAACCGGTAGTTACTTTTCCCAGTGTTCCGGAGAACCGGTAGCAGTTTTTGCAGGGAACCACCTTCGGGGCTTACCTTTTCACTGGTTCCCCCACTGCACATGCGCGCCAAGCACTTGGTGTGCATGCATGTCTACAGTGCTTGGCGCATATGCACGTCCTCCATGCTGTCCTCCCAAGCGGGGAGGAGGAAGAGAAGCTGCTACCCTGAAGCTCCCTATAGTCTGCTCCTCAGGGTAAGTGACTCACCTTTGGATGTGGTGTGTCTGTGTGCATTTTAATGTGTATTTAATACCTTTACCTATATTGACGTACTACTACAGTTCCTAAAAAGGCCTAGCAGCCTGGCTTGGGGTTTTTAAGCAAAGTCTTGGAGTTACCTCATCAATAAGCTACACCTGTGCTGTTCCAAGTGCTGTTCCAATTGGAGAACCCTTAAGGAGGTACAGCTGTTTTACATTTACATTAAGGCATATTATCCTAGAGAACTGGTTAGGCAAAGACTTAGTACAGTACCTAACTTCTTTAACTGTTGGAAAGTGCCAAAATGAAGTCACCTTGTGGTGAATTCATTCTGTAGTTCCTTCCATCTGACCTAGTGTGAGAAAGATTAGCCAGAATAAGCTTTAAGCTCTGGTTTAAAAGCTCTGTTTGATTTGTGTTTGGGGTGGGTGGGTGTATTTTAATTTATTTTTTATTTAATTAATTTATTTAATTTTTTTACAGATTTGTGTTGTGGGTGGGCTGAGGTGTGTGTGCGTGCACGCTTATTTTTATTTTATTTTTTAATTATTTATTTTTATTTTATTTGGCCCCGCCCACAACATAATGATGTTGGCTCCGCCCATGATGCCATGACATCATGATGTTAGCTCCGCCCACACTGTGATGACATCACGGTGGGGTAGTAAAATTTTTGACATCCCACCACTGAAATACACAATCCTGGCTTTTTTCAACTGCAGTCCTAACTGTATATGGTATAGCCCTGGACCATCTGGTTTACCTGGATGGCTACCAAGTCAAAATCCCAGGGATGTCTGTAGACCTTAGTGCTCTAGAGTTGGAAGGGAAGTCCATGGTTATCCCCCTCTGAGTAATCATAAAACAAATCATGCTAAGTGCCAAGATACAGGGGCGAGGAAAACTGCACATTATAATTAAACACACATCTTTTAACATCTTTAAAATGCTTTGCTCTTAAAAACAACTAGGGTTTTAATCTGCAGGTGTTCAACCATTTGCAAATTTCTTCAATTCAGGAGGGGAAGGAATGTGAAGTTTATAAAACCAGAAGGAGACCTTTTCCTATCTTTGCAAGGAAAGCAGGGGCTCTCAACCTTTTCAAGCCGGAGGCTAGGTGGTGCGCTCTCAGTCATCTTTGAGGGCTGGACGGCCATTTTGCCCTGCCTGCATGACGGTGCCAGGGGCTGGATCCATCATCTGGGCCTTAAATTGGGAACTCCTGATGTAAAGTCTCCATACAGCCTGTTTTGGCCCATTTTCTATACTGGTTGTCTTTGAAGGGAATCGATCCTCTCCCCTCAGGGGTTAATTTTATCACAGGTTTTGGTAAAGAAGTCCAAAAACTTCATTCCCTTGGCACCAGTCCTTGTTTTCTTTGGATAAAGGGAACTTTTGGCACAGCAAAGGAGGTCTGGTTTAAAAGCATTCTCTGTGGGCCTCAACTTTCTCTGCATGGCTTTCTCCCCCTTTGTTTGCAGAAAAGAAAGAGAGCAGCCTGTGCCAAACCCAAAAAAAGATCTCTAAAGCTCCTCCACTGGTTGAATATTTTTCTTGGCAACTGAAAAAAGAAAGTCAAAGTATTAGACTAAAGTTCACAGCAATGTGTATTTAAATTTTATTTCTTTCCTTCCCAGTCTTCCTAGCAATGGTCATTATTCAGACTACAAACCCAAGAGTCACCTTGAATCCACCATTTATTTAATGTTAATGTAAATGTGCACAAGCACATATCCAGCCAAGGGTTATGGCATGGGTAGGCAGAGTGTGACTGTCTAGATCCGTGATGGTGAACCTTGGCACTCCAGATGTTCTTGGACTTCAATTTCCAGAAGCCCAATCCCCCTGTGAATCCACACGAATGGGTTTACTGCGATTCATCCGGCCCACGCTGCCCTCATCACTCCCGTATTGCCATGTTTTACTTCCGCTTCCAGGAGTGACGAGGACAGCATGGGCCAGATGAATCACAGTAAACCCATTCATGTGGATTCACAGGGGGCTTGGGCTTCTGGGAAATTATTATTATTATTATTATTATTATTATTATTATTATTATTATTATTATTATTATTATTATTATTATTATTATTATTATTATTATATGCCGCCCTACTTGGTGAAAGTAATTGAATTGTAATTGAAGTCCAAGAACATCTGGAGTGCCAAGGTTCACGATCACAGGTCTAGATGTTACTGAGTTTCTCAGAATTCCTAACTATGTTAGCAGGGGCTGATGAGTTTTGTAGTCCCAACATCTGAAATACACATTTTGCCAGTCTCTGATTTAGCGTGATAAGATGAAGATCCCTTAGAAATGCAATGAGCTATGATGAACAGTATGGGTTATTGTATCTGCACCTATCGAAGTGCACAAAAATTACAGTAAAACCTCATATAACACTAAAACCTGGTTCCACAAGTCTTCGTGTTATATGATTTTTAGTGTTATCTGATCCTCTATGGGATCCATAGAGATACATTGTAACCACACAGGCTTTCGCGGTTGTTATCTGAAGCATCCCATAGGATCTTAATGTTATCTGATGCAATTCTTCCCCCCAGATTCCTTGATGTTATGCGATTTTCGTGTTATTCGATACTAATGTTATATGAGGTATTACTGTACCTAGGAGAGTCCGACATCTATTGCAAATTGGCCCAATTATTACACACGCCGCAAAATGCCCAATTAGTTTTCTACAGCCATATAACCAGCACTGTCTGCATTTGCAGATGTTTCTGTGGTCATGTGGCAGGCATGAGTGGACACTAGAATGCACACAATGTTGTTACCTTCCCACCTAAGTGGTACCTATTTTATCTACTTGCAATTTCTTCCTTTCCAACTGCTAAGTTGGCAGGAGCTGCCTGGGACAGACGGCAGGAGCTCACTCTGTCATGCAGTACTCGGGTCTCGAACTGCTGACCTGCAATCTTCCGGTCATCAAGTTCAGCATCATTACCACTAAGCCACTGCAAGTCCTTGTGGGGCGGTTGATTAGTGTAATTGCTATTGCTAATTGCTAAAAGTCAGTGTGTGGCACTGGTGAACAAGATTTGCAGAATGGAGAGCGTCTGTTTTGTCCAATTTGATCACCAAACCCTCCCTCCTAATAATTATTGCAAAATTAAAATGAAATAAACATAAAAATTTTAAAAAATAAACTTTGAATGGCCAGGCATATATCTGTGCATGAGTGGGATGTTTGTATGATTGGCAGCTGAACGCTGAGAGCCGGTTGGTGGGTTCGATTTGAATGTCTTGGGAGGGCGGAGCCTGGGTGACAGTTGAGAAAAGTCAGTTAGAGCTAAGCCTATATATAGAAGAGGCAGTTGAGGTTTCCTCTCAGACAGTTGTTAAGAAGCCTGTGAGGGGTTTGCTCTGTATTTGAGCTCTGAGGAGAAAATGTTGAATAATGGAGATTATTTTTTATTAATTACAATTATTAATATTACTAATAATGGTCCTGACTTTCCATTCCTACCAGTTCACTGCAATCTCTCCATAAAATGTGCATCTTTTGTTCATTTGATTGCTTAAACCAAGCTCTTTTTAAAAATGATTTTATTATTTATTTGGTGACAAGCTCTTGCAAGAATCCAAACCAAACAAAAAGCAAAAGCCAAAACAAATAACAAACACACAAAAAACATAGTGGCAGCTTTGAAAGACTAACTGCAATATTTTAATGTAAGGTTTGGTAGATTACGTCCCCTTCCTCCTAGATTAATTAAAAATAGAATTTAAATTAAAACTGCTTCTCACGAAATTTCGAGCAAGGACAGGCTGAGGGAAAGATGGACTGATAAAAGAGATTTTTTTAGCACCAAAAGCCAAAATTAATTGGAAACATCAAGAAATGGAAGGGAAAGAAGAGGTGGAAAAAGAAATAGAAGAAAAACATGGAGCACCTTAATATTTTTATAATAATTTTAATTAGATTTTAAAAACAAAAGTTACATACACAATAAACAAAAAGAAAATCAGAATAGCAAAAAGGACATTAAAAAAATCAGATTCAAATTATTTAGGCATATTCTTGTCCCTACTCTATTACCTTAAAGTTCAATTTCTCATTTTTTGTTTTCACTTACATATCATTAATTATATCTTATTACCATAGACTTCAAATCTTCATTAAAAAAATAAACATCTTATTTTTATCCCCTTTTCAATACTTAATGTTAATTACGTTCTCTTATTTTGTAGTGCTACTGTTAAAGTAAACAAAAAAAATCAAAATAACCACCCCTTGTGCTATTTATTTATTTATTTATTTGCATTCATATACCGCCTTCCTCACCAAAGCAACCCAGGGTGCCTAGTACTGCAAGTTGGATGAGTCCAGAAATCACGGGATTGGGTGTTTGAAAGGGGTCTTGGAGCTAGGCTGGGGTGGGCATCTTGCCATATAGACCACCACCGCCAGTACACAAAGGGTGCAACTGGGAGACCCTCCAAAGGAATTTGGGGAAGAGAAGGAGAAACAAGAGGTTCGGGTCAGGAGGAAAAGAAAATATTGTAACAAAAATGCAGCAAGAGGAATAGTCAAATGAGAGAACATCTGTATTTGGAAACCTTGCCTCTTTCATCAGAAAGCAGAAGCCATTTCTTTATGGGAGGGATTTTTGAAAACCCTTGTCTGGTTTCCCTTTTCATGGGAAGGAGAAAATCACAACCTGACTCGGATTTTGGCCATGCATGCACCAAAGAGCATGCGCAATGGCTCTGGAAACTGATAAATCTTGGATAAGCAAAGTCAGCTGTGTGATCCATGCAGAAGTAAAATGTGATCCATTTTCTGGATCACTAAATTAAAAAAGCCATTGCCAGCTTTCGTGATCTTCTTGAGGCTGTAGGCCCCTTCTCTGACCAGGTTAAAACAGTGCAAATTCCAGTGACCTCCATCAGGGTAACTGGGCAGGCGGTGTGGTGAAGTGGGGGAATTTGGTGTACACACTAAGAGTTCCAATTTTATCCAATTCAAAGTCAATTAAAAATATTACTGAGTGGTTCAGTTTGTAGTGCTGCTGTCTTGATGTTGAAAAAAAGTCAATGCAGTTCAGGCACCAGAAACCATTTTTTTCCGATGAAAAGCTCTACATCCTGTGATGTGAAGCAAGGCTACCTACCACTGTCCTGGAATAATTTTCATGCATATCAGGAAGCAAAATCAATATTTTTCTACATTCAAGGCATTCAAATGGCTTTTCTTTTGTAAACTTCGACTGAAGAATTTCCCAACATGGTGAAAGATAAAAAGATACACTGCTGAGCGTTTGTAAAGAAGAAAAACAAATTGGAACCAGCCCACTGTGTGTTGCAAAAAAACATATTTAGGTTATGCCTGTGTAGAGTTGCCATAATTCTCTCCCACAAAACTGGAACAGAAGTATACTTGACAAAAATGGGTAGGCTATCTACAAGAAGTCCTTTTTAAAAACAAACATAATGACAACTATAAAACACTTTCACATTAAATTTATCAATATATTACATAAATTTTAAAAATCCAGGACTTTCATGATTTTTATTGAACTGGCCAGGACAATTTTTTCAACCTTGAATCCAGGACAATCCTGGTCTTCCAGGACGTATGGCAACCCCATGCCTGTGTATTGCTCATTTAAGCATTTTGTGATTCTTTTTTATAAAAAGCCAAAGAAAGGTGGCCTTTTATATAGTGGCTAAAACCCTTAAATTTGGGAGCGCTTATTTATTTATTAAACTTATATCCTGCCCTTCTAGGAAAAACTTTCCATGGCAGGCCATTGATTTCTCAGGAGTATCTTCTTCTGTTGCTGCTACAGCTACATTTGAATATAGGTGATCATCATCATGGTGTTAGCTTAAAAATGACCCTTCTCCTTTCTCTGGACACCAAAAAGACAGTCTGCCAATTTACAGAAGACCTTGCATCGCTGAGAGATGGAGGGGGCAAACATTAGCTCTTAATATCGGCTCCGCTGGCAGAGATTTTGAACGGAGGGCTTGGGAAAGAAAACAAGGCTTAAGAAGCAATGAAATAGAAAAGGTCTTTATTTTCAGATCAAAGCGTGCACTCCTCAATCTAAAATAAGTCTATCCTATCCCAGTGCAAATGACCCAACCACCAATAGATGGAAATTGCTGGTCCGGCCCCGACTGGGCAACCAAATGAACTTTTAGACCTTATCGGTGATCAAGAGAAGGGACGGGGCTTCCTCTATCTAGGCATTTCATTCATGCAGGTATACAGAGTTATACATGAGCATCTAATACATCATAAATCTAAGGTAGATGAAACAAGTTCGATAAAAGTTACAAACATCCTAACCATTTGGTTACATCCCCACCATTTGGTCACTGGGAAATCAGAGAGGTCAAGATGCAAATTAAGGGATTGGACTAGTACAATTCTATTGGGTACTCTAAGTTTGGTTCTTCTATAGGTCAGTTCTAACTTAGACTACAACTAACTGAATTCTATTCCCTATTTTAAAGTTAACTGACCTTTAAGGGCTTATTGGTACTCTCCTGATGTGAGGAGGGAGGGAGGGGGCAAGGAGTGGCAGAGGGTGAGCCCTTCCAGATGTCCCATTGGCAGCAATCGTCCCCATCCATCGCTGGATGCAGGAAAGAGGATATCATTTTATGGCTGTGAAAGCATCACCAGGCCTCTCCGGATTCCTCTGAACCAGCTTCAAAGAGTTCCTGTTTGGCACTCTGTGTGCCATCTGCCCCTCCATCGGAAACAACAAGACAAAACACAAAATGATACCACATTAATTGCTTAATTCAATCTATATCAGTCTTCTAACCTACCGGTACTCATAAGATGCTCCTACATTATATCTTCTAAATAAAACAAATTACGTGACAATCTGACAAACGGTTCAAAAGATATTAAAAGAAACAGCTACAATATTCTGATGCTTTGTAGGAACGAACCTAATTTATATTCTCTTCTTTCCCTGCTGGGAAAAGCAATGGCTAATGTTTACCTTGCATTCTCCTTAAGGCTAATCTTCCCCTTTGTTTGATTTATTAATTGCTTATCCAGGGTAAGAATTGGCCTATTTGTTCCTAATTACCTTTTGGTCAATTCAATGGATGTGTATTTGAGACAGGGGAAATCTTAGTCTTGAATGTGGTTTTCTTTCCCTTGATGGTGTATGTTAAAAAGAAAAATAACAAACCAACTTTATTGAATGAAATAAAATAAATAGTGAAGCTGGAAATTATGGTCACAATGACAGTCTTTTCGCTATCATAAAGAGCACACAGAATCTGACCCGCACGCCTTGGGTTGCCTTGGATGGTTGTCTGTCCATGTTTCTTGACCATCAGATACCAATGTGGTGCTTCCTTAAACATGCAATGCATATGGTAGCTGACTGGCTTCTTGCGCCTGCTGCCCAACGCAGGAGAACCTCCCCAGCTCTTGGCCCTTTCTCGACTTATCTTTCTCCCCTCTGGGGCTAATTCAAATTTGGTGGTAGCTGGTCCTGTGAATCAAAGAGCAGCAGAGTTGAATTGCTTCCGTCAACCATGCCCGTTCGGGCAGTCTACCTTAGAGGGACAGTTCTGGAAGCTCCAATGATTGTCCCCAATCTTGCTAAGTGGTAATAACAATAAACTAACTGCTCATTTGAGTTCCTCTTTTTACGCTGATGCCTGGTTTCAACTGCTGATTCCACAAAGCCGCCGTGATTTCTCCATGGGAAGGTTCGATTCAACTTGGTCAGATTTTTGAAGCTTATTTCTTCTGCCCATGAATGAATGTTCTTCCTCGTTGCTGTTCTATGTTGTTCAGTGCACTTGGAGGTCGCTGTATGAAACTTTGGCCGTTGCAGCCGACCATCTGACCACAAAGTGATGCTTCCTTAAAAATGCAATGCAGATAGTCACCGATGCACTTCCCGCGTTTGTACCTTGGACAAGGAAGCCCTCAACAGCCTTGACTAATATAAGCGCCAATCCACTTCTTGCCCCCGCGGCCCTTTTAGTCTCCCTGTGAGAAGGCTGGGTTCAACTGGGTAGGAACTTGAAGGTGGACTCTTTTCTGCATTGAAAGTTGAACTGTTATAGCTGTCAGATGCACAACGTCAACTGTCTCTTCTTGTCCAACATTTGGATAAGCAGGTTCGGCCTGATGACCTCCCTCCACTGGGCTGGTCTCAGTGCCTGGACTTGGACTTGTATAAAGAACCTTTGCACAGTAAAATGCTTTTTCCAGTTGGCCAAGAACCTGATCTCATTTCCTATTCTTTGGTTTGAAAAATGCATGTTAGGCAGGACTGGGAGAGAAGGAGACAGTGGTAAAGGGGAAAACTGGGCTCCCATGAACTCTGCCCATGCAGCTTTAGTGGCAGCCCTGTATTTCCTCATAGGTCTAAGTCTATTTGTGAAGACCAGGCAGGAGGCCTTGTTTTGTATGCCACCGTACAAATATTGGCTAGAGAAGAAGCCTTGTACACAGTTAGTACACCTTGATGGCATATGCCTATTGTAATTTAAATGGTTTCTCCCCCTCGTGGACCCTGTTGTTTTTTATAAGGGCTTAGCTCTAGTGGTTCAATTTTTAGTGCTGCTTCCCTGATGTTAAAAAAAAAGTCCATGCAGATCAGGCGGCAGAAAGAACAACTTTTCTGTTAAAAGCTCTCTCTACATCCGGTGTTGTCTAACATGGTTGGAACGTTGACTGGGGCGTTTCCTAACAAACCTGAGGATAAAAGATATGTTGTTCATTGTTTTTAAAGAAGGGAAACAAATGGGAACTGGATCACTAGTTGTGCATTTTTGTGATTCTTTTTAATAAAAAAAGTAAGATGGCCTTGTACAGTGGCTAAAAACCTCAAACTTGGCAGAGCCTGGTTTGAGTTTCACCCAGATGTGGTCTCGGGAGAGATCCAATGGACTAGTGCAGTGGTGGCGAACCTTTTAGAGACCGAGTGCCCAAACTGCAAACCAAAACCCACTTATTTATCTCCAAGTGCCAACACGGCAACAGGGGATGAAGAAAACACTCCCGTTGGGCTGCTGGACATAGGGGTGGGGCTAACTCTGTGCTGGGGGGAGAGAGGAAGCAGTCCCATTGGGCTGCTGGGCAGAGAGGTGGGGCAAACTCTGTGCTGGGGTGACTGCATGCATGGGGGCCCACAGAGTCTCATAGGGTTACCATATCTCAGGATTTGTCCTGAGATTTCAGGATTTTTGGACTCTCCTCAGGATTGCGGACGGATTTTTCAAATCTCATGAAATCTCAGGATTTTTAGAATTTTCAATAAAAAACAGCTTATATTTTAAAGATCTCTTTAATAAAAATTTAAACAAACTAAAAATAATATTTGGTAATAATTGCACAATTAAGATCAATCCTTATATATCTAAGTCGGTGCTTAATCAGTTTTGTCATACTTATTTTGTGAAGATACCTGTTTAAGTAAGGTTTTTTCTTTAATTATTGATTTATAAAATGCCCCACATGTTACACTCTTCAAATTATATTGAATTAAAAGTATAGCTCGAACTGAAGACACCTTTAGTCGATTTCTTTCATTCGACCATTGAGCCCCCATGATAGAAAAAACTCTTTCTACGTTGGCATTTTGGGCTGTAATTGCAAAAATATATTGACAAATACGCAACATCTCTGGTAATCGTGAAATACCTATTTTCTTGAAAATGGTTGCCCACAACGCATGAAGCATTACGTCAAAAACCGCTTCTTCTTGTTTTGTTAAAAAAACTATTCAGAGCTGCAATTTCGTCAAATAATTTCACATCATCGATGTGTACTCCTTTTCCATTCAGATAATGAATTGACAAAGCAATCTGATCAAAGTCGATCATTTCACTCTTTTTCAGCATCAACCAATTAAAGACTTTGAAATCATCTAAAGGCTTCATCCATTTGATCTGATATTCTATGCAAGTCTTATACATATTTTAAAGGTCTTGCTTGAAAACTTCTTGGTTTTCCGCAGTGCACTTAGCCAGTAATTCTTGCACTTTTAGTGACATGAAGTTTGCATGCGCTCGTGCAACTAAAATTTCGTGTGTGGATTCGAGAATTCTTTTGATATCTAGAACAGAATTGCTTTTTTTTCGATGTCTTCGATTCTCGCCTGAAAGATTGACATCAGTGAGTGAGCGAAAAATAAATAAACTTCGCTGAGTTCATTTTCAAAAAAGTTCTTCAAAGTAATTGGTACACCAGGAGTAGACAAAAAGTACTGCTTCAACGGCTCATACATCTTCAATATTCTCTTGATTGCTGGAAAGAGACTAAGCCAACGTGTCTTGCTATGAAACAAAAGTTTCTGATAATTAACGTCTATATACTCGCTGATATCCTTCAACGCCTCCGTGCGTACAGTGTATACGGAAAAATAATTAAACAGCTTCATTACCACAGATTCTATATCAATGTGAAGATTATCAGTGCTGTGTTGAATGCAATTGTGTAGAATGTGCGCTGGGCACCCAACTCCTACGATATCTTTTTCTAGTATGTTTTTTAAATTAGTCCAAACATTTTGTCCTGGTTGCCGATTAACTCCGCCAAAATTAACATTAGCGTTGTCTCCCGTAAATGATACACATTTTGTCAACAATTCGTGCTTTTGCAAGCTTGTTTTAATTATCTCTGTTATAGTGTCAGCAGTTTCATCGGGTGTGCTCAGCACGTCTAACAGTTTTGTTTTAATGCTTTCTTGCCAGTCAAAAAATTGTATCATAATAGGAAATATTTTTTCTGCGCCATGATTACTTGCATCTGTGGAGACGCCCAAATAGTTGACATTTTGTAATGAGACTTTTACCTGTTCAATTACCCACGGAGATATCACACCCGTAACAATAGCTTCAGTCTTCGTTCTTGCACAAGAAATATTATTCGCAGTGTTGGAATCGGCAAAAATAGCTTTCACCAGTTGGCTGGTGCAATCCATAGATTTAAATGATTGGTGATGTTTCACTGTGTGAAAAGCTACAGTGGCCTCAGCGGCGGATTTTTTGTCAGTTAGTCCAGATCAAAGATGTCCAGAGAGACATTTTTTTGATTGTTGGCTCAACCTTCTCCTGCATAGTGAATATGGTTGTATCCTGGCCTTGAAGCCCCAAATTCAACTAATTCAGTTTTGTAAAAATAACTGACAAGTAAGCCAATTTTTGTAGCCACAAAGGATCAATCAGGATCTGTTTGTACTCAGCAAAATAATAGCAAAATAAAATCAATCAGCATCTGTTTGTACTCGGCAAAATAATAGCTAAACTTTAGCTATTATTAAGAGCACACAGAATCTGACCTATGCCTTGGCTTGGCTTGGAGAGTCCGTCCACATCTCTTGGTCATCAGATACCATAGTGGTGCTTCCTTAAAGATGCAATGCATATGGTGGCTGACCAGCTTCTTGGACCTGCTGCCCAACAACGCAGGAGGAAATGCCACAACTCTCGGTCCTTTACCGACCCATCTTTCCCCCCTTTGCGGCAGTTTCAAATTTGGTGGTAGCTGAAGCATTGAATCAAAGAGCGGTGGAGTTTAATTGCTTCCATTAACCATGCCCATCTAAGAGGGACAGATTTGGAAGCCCCAATGATTGGCCTGGACCTTGCTAACGGATCCCTCAAATTCCTCTTTTTAAGCAGATGTCTGGTTTCAATTGTTGATTCCACAAAGCCACCGTGATTTCGCCCTGGGCACAATCTTTCCCTTTGGTCTGATTTTTGAAACTTACCTCTGCTGCCTATGAACGAGTGGTCAAGAGGGAAACTGGGCTCCCATGAGCTATACCCGTGCAGTAGCCAATCCTTAGTGACAGGCCAAACCTTGAGTTGGCTTGGATGGTCGACCACGTCTCTTGACCATCTGAGAACACAAAGTGAGGCTTCCTTAAAAATGCAAGGCATATGGGGGCTGATCGGCTGTTTGCCCATGGCGGGCCATTGACTTCTCAATGTGCAGGATGGGCTCAGCTGGGTCCAGACTTGAAGGTTGTCTCTTCTCTGCTATGTAAGCATCACTGCATCAGTTGGAAATATAATGTTAATGGTCTGTACTTGCCCAACATTGTTTTAAGCCATTTTAGCAACTGATGCTTCCTTAAAGATGCAATGCATATGGTGGCTGACCCACCCACCCTCAATTCGTCAGACATAAGAGTGAGACTTATGGGGCTTCCTTTCAAGTTTTCATCCCTCTTCCTTTAATTCCCCACACAGCCTGGACCCTTTTCTTTCCTGATGATCCATGCAATGGACAGTGAGTAAACCTTGACGGCATATGCCAATTGTAATTTAAATGGTTTCTCCCCCTTGTGGACCCTGTTGTGTTTTATTAGGGCTTAGCTCTAGTGGTTCAATTTGATGTTCAGGCGGCAGAAAGAACAACTTTTCCTGATGACAGGCTCTACTTACATCCTGTGATGTCCCCTAGGCCTGGTGATTTCAATTGGTAAGGATGATCTAGAACCCACATGCATGGGTTCCATCGTGATAACAATTGACCTTCCAACCCAGTTGTAGGCATGATCCAAGGAGAATTTGCTTTTCGTTTAACTGACACCCCCTCCCCACTCTTACAGAACCAGGTCCCCCTTCTTCCAGACCCCTTTGAGCTATCAATGAAGAATCAGCCCATGCTCTGTACCAAACCAAGTGCCTTGGACTGCCCCACCATTCACTGCCCCATGATGAATGGCTTCCAGGGTTTCAATGGTGACCTCCTTCATATTCCCTCCATGCAGCTCGGCCTCTGGTTGACCAAGTGTCCTGCAAATGGGATCATGCCGGACAGTCGGCCGCGACCTCTTGACCATTCGATACCATTTGATGCTTCTTTGAAAATGCAATGCACAGCGTGGTTGATCAGCTCCTGGCTCCTCCTGTGCAATCCAATCCAATCTTGATGGGACCAACGGGAATCCAGTTTCCACTGACACATTCCAAACCATATCCTGAGCACCGGACGCATCCTGTATTTTGTACAGCTTCACTTCATAGTGGATCAGCTTCTCACAAAAGCTTGGACCCCAAACCACGGTGAATGGGCGGCAATATCAATTTGAACAAGTACATTAATAAATAAATGACGTCAAGAGAGAGGCATCTTGACAAGAACAAGGATCTTTGGTTTCCCTGTCTCTGCCGTTTGGAAAATGCCTCCCAAACTTTTGAGGAAGGCCATGGCTAGGAACATGGCAAGGATGACAATCAAGACTGTCAGACAAATGATTATAGACATCAGTTTCTTGCACATTTTCCTTTGATATTGGACTGCCTTCTTTGTCTCTTCTTTTGCACTTTTCACACCATCAATCTGCATGCATATAGTCCAATTTTTTTGAGAATTAGTGATCCAACGCAGAAGCCAATTATTAGAAGACCAATGTGAATATAATGTAGGTGTCTGAAGATTCCTATATCCTTTTATGTTCCGCTTATGCATTCATCATAGAATGCTGCAGACCTTTCCAAATAGCTCAAATTATAAAATGTATACTCAAACGCTTGGGAAATGGAGGCCATTAAGAGAAGGTCACTGCTAGCAGACTGGCAAGAATGACAATCAAGACAGTTACAGAAAATATTATAAAAAGGTTTATATCTGAGAGTAAAGAAAACAGAACGACAACAGAAGACAAAAAAACGTTGTGGCATTGGTATCATCCAAAATGACGGAGAAGTAGGGAACCAATGCAGAAACTAATTATTAGAGAGTCGTCGTCAATATAGCATAGCGCGCTTACGTTCCCTTTAAGTATTTATCAGATAATAAATATGACAAGTCTTCCCAAAGAGTTCAAAGGATCCAGTTATACTCAATATCTTGGCAAATGGAGCCTGTTACAATAAGCTAAGTTGAAGATCTTATTTTCATCACTTTTGCAATTGGACAGTCACCGGAGCATTGAATCCCCCCATCTTGGCCATCCTGTTGTGCCTTTTTAATGATGAAAATCCCGGCTCCCTCTCTATCCCTTTACGTTCCATTTATTTACTTTCTTGCTCGGACATTCTGGCCACCAGCCTTAAAGTCCATTTTGGATGGTTTAATGAAAGTCCTACTTGGTTGAAAGTCCTGCTCAACTCTAAGTTTATCCGCCATATCTGGGCAGCATCCAGCCACCTTGAGCTATCTTGCTCTGCAAGGATCCTACGAAGATCAGCAGGTAGCCCTTTCACGAATTGATCTTTTATACCCAATCGTCGGAGTCCTTCCAAAGTTTGGACTCCCTCAGCTTCCAATAATCTATCAAACTCTTTTTCCAAACATGTAAGAAGCGTCCACGTAGCTTCCCTCGTGATCCCATTTTACTCCATGGAATCATTGCAAAACAGCCTCTGGGGTAGAAGCAAATTGTACTAAATTATACCCCTCTGGGTATAATTGTACCACTTGTAGGGGAAAAAATTCCCAGCCCATGTCTCTTGGTAATTTAAAAGCAAGCCGGGCTACAACCGGTAATAATTGTCCCTGGACTAAACGTGGCCAGAGATTCTGGGGTATATTGAAGTCTTCACATATTAACTGGAACCTATGGGTCAGCATAAATGCTCAGAAAACTATGGTACTTGCACAACAAGGTTTTGTGGTGTTGTTTTAACTAAGAAAGACAAGGTAACATAGGTATACAGTACCTTAAAAAGCAATAGTATACTCATTAATACAGAGTAAGACGCATTAAGCATCTTCCATTTTCCAATTTGGAGAATTGGAGGCACACATTAAATACAGTTACTGCATAAGCAAAGCATAGCAACAAGTCACACAATTTCACATCCTTCTCGGCACCACACTTGTTGTTCTCAGGGTACATTCTACTTTGGGCACCAGCCCCTGTGTTTGTAGAACCTTTAAGATGAGAAATCGCAACATGATAATCTTGAAGAAGCCTACTCCAATACAACAGACGCAGGTTCATTGACTTCCTTTTGTCCAGAAATTTAAGAGTGTTGTGGTTGGTGTGCAATTCAAAACGACGACCCCACAGATGGGGCCTAAGCTTGGCAACTGACCACACAATTGCCGACAACCCTTTTTCAACCCCCGAAAAATGCTGCTCACGTGGTCACATCTTCCTATTGAAGCAGGATACTGGTTGAAGTAAACCATCACCCCCGGTTTACGTTAAGCAAGCACCAATTCCAAAGCTTGACGCATCGGTCTTAAGAATGAAAGGTTTTTCGAAGTCAGGGGCAATTAAAATTGGATCTTGAACTAGCTGTTTCTTGGACACATCAAATGACTTTTGACATTCTGGGGTCCATTTTACCTTGACAAGCATCTTTTTCCTGGTTAGCACAGTGAGTGGATTAGCTATCCCATTGAAATTAGGAATGACACTCCGTTAGGACCCAATGAAACCTAGGAATGACTTCACCTGGATCTTAGTAAAGGTGTGGGTCAACATTTAGCTCTTTCCACCTTTGCATCTACAGGTGTCCTCTCTCCTGACTTAATGACATGTCCAAGGTAAGCCACCACTGTCAAGGCACCACTGACATTTGGAAGCATTCACTTGCTTGCTGCAGCCTCCGTAATACACCTTCAACATGAACCAGGTGTTATTTTTTAAAAAATTACTAAATATTGTAACATCAATGTGAGCTTTAGCAAAACTCAAATCATTGAGAATCTTGTTCATCCTGTGCTGAAGTGTAGCAGGATAATTTTTTCAACCCCAAAGGCATCCTTGTAAAACAAAATTGATGACCCCTGGCGTACAAGAAGCTGTCTTAAGTTTGGCCTCAGGTGTCAAAGGAATCTGCCAAAAGCCTTTGGTCAGATCCAGCGTAGTAACATGCCAATTTCTGTATGAGGCCATCCATGCGTTGCTGGTAAGGGAAATGGATCGGGCACCGAAATGGCTTGTAATTGTCTGTAGCCAATAAGGAACCTGAACCCGGGTAGAATTTCACTTTGAGCGTTCTTCTTTTTAGCCAATACTATTGGAACATTCCACTCACTTTCAGCGGGTTCAATTACCCCCATTTGGAGCATCTTATCTACTTCAGGCATATCAGAAAACAAAATACACTGAATAAAATAAAAATAAAAACCACTGTAGCATTTTAAAGACTAACTGCTATATTTTTATTGTTAGCTTTCATGGATCAAGTCCACTTCTTCAGACAAAGAGTGAAACTTATAGGCATGGTTTTTATACACCAAATTCAGGGGGTCAAAGGGAGAAGGGTGTGGTCAAGCAAGATGACAGACAAGCAAGCACAACAATACAGCTTCACACAGCCATTAGCAACAATACTGTATTCAGATTAGCTCTAAATGACGCCCTTTCAATCTCAAGGTTGCTGAGAAAGCCCATTCTGGTCTCTGATCAACTTTTCACCTGCATGTCAAAAAACCCACAAAAAACACTGTACCTGGTTACTTTCTATTTTGCTAAAGAGAATTGGCAGGAAAGTTGTAATATAATATATAAAATCATATAGCAATCTGTGTATCTAATTTGATAATGTCCCAGAAACCCTTCGCTAATATTTAGTCCCTTGCGATGGGTGTCTAACAGATGGATGTACAGTACTGTATTTGATTTCTGCTGTCTCCCTTTCAAGTCTAGTTTTGTAATTTCTCTGTTCCAGAATTGTAACTTTCATGTCTTGGATAGAGTGTCCAGTCAGACTGAAGTGGTTTGAGACAGGTTTCTCTGTGTTGCCATTCTGGATGTCTGATTTGTGTCCATTAATTCTTTTGAGTAAAGATTGTTCTGTTTGTCCTACATAAAGCACGGACGGACATTTTTGGCAAGAGATGGCATAAATCACATTGGCAGAAGCACTGCTTTTAATGCTGTGTGTGGTGCCGTTGGGTCCAGTAATGCTGTTTCCAGAGCGAATGTGGGGCATAGTTGACATCTGGATTTGCAGCAGGGTCTAGTTCCCATATCTGCATCAGTTACCTACTTCAGCATCAATTTTATCTGCTATGTTCCCACCACATGATACTGATTTACCCACACACTGGGTGCATTTTACTTCTGCTTCCAGGAGCAATTAGGGTTTTGTGGGCCGGATGAACTGGCATTGGGCCTCATCCGGCCCCTGAGCCGTAGTTTGGGCACCCCTGATCTAATCTGTCCTTGGTCCAGGACATGGTGTGCACGCGAATGTATTAAACAAAGCATAAGAATACAAGACTAATATAACTTCTATGTGCTTAAGTGTATAGGCTAACATATGTAAGCTAACATGCTTATAAACTTTGCTATTATATAAAGCTATACTGTATTGTTATATGTATAGTACTGTATATCTAAAAATACTGTAGGTTATTGTTTCTAAGAATATATGCTAGTAAAGCATCTCTAAAGGTAAATTCAATAAGGATAGATACAATATATGTGTTAGATGCAGTATTTTTCTGTGTAACTTAGATATGTTTATATCTAATAAAAATCAGATCACATCAACAGCACACATGCAAAAGAGAGACATTTCCATATTTATTTATTTATTGCTCTGTAGCCAGTCCAGCCTTACACACAAACACTGCATAGACAATATAAATCTGAAGAAATGAACAGATAATGTCTGTTATATCTTTACGCCCTGTGCCCCCTTTGCAACGTTCTCAAGGGTATCTGCTAGTCCTCTGAGGGGCTTGATATTGGGAAACGGACCCAACTTGAATTTCTAATAGTCCATTTAATATCTGTCTTGGTATAGTTCAAAAGTCAGCAAAACACTGCCCCAAGGGCTACATATGTCCCCTAATTTTCCCCGGATCCCACCCCACAAAAGAATGAAATAACACTCTTGAAAACTTATTGACAATAACATTTCACTTTTTAAATTGGCCGCAATATCTCCCCTGCAGTGCTTAATGCCAAAATAGCTCTTTTTATAAAGGTTTTCTTTCTTTTTTTTCTTTCTTTTCAGTATAATTATGAAACTGGGCCAAATTATAGATATTGATTCAAATACCTATTTCATCTTCTTTTAAACCTCATTCTTTCAATCGGGCAAATTTGTCCGCACTTATGCACCTGAGAACCTCAGACATACAAAAGCCAGCAGCAAACACGACACAAGCTAATTTGCCAAAAGCAAACATCTTAAAATAAACGATCTTTTTTCCTCCTTGGTGCCACACTCTTTAAAAGAGACATAAATTCGTCTAGTGACGTCTTTAGTTTCAGTCTCCCTAGATAAGAACCAAATAGCTCAAGTAGATTTGCAGAAAATGAAAAAGCAGGAAAAACACATTTCCTTTTCCTCCCTTTCCAATCTACAGATTTTCAGAGGTCTCAGGTAAGTTACAACCTCTTTGTAAACTGCTAGAGTCCATTCCAATTTGATGGCACAGTGGCTCAAGTCGCTAAGTCGCTGACTGGGAGGTGGAAGGTCAACAGTTCAATTCCCGAGTGACGTTTTTGTCCCAGCTCCTGCAAACCTAGCAGTTCAAAAACAAGACATTGCATGTAGATAAATAGGGACCACTTCGGTGGGAAGGTAACAGCATTCTGTGTGCTCTGTTGTCTAGTCATGCTTGCCACATGACCACAGAAACGTTTGCAGAAGCAGGCAGCACTGGCTCTTCGGCTTTGAAACAGAGATGAGCACTGACCCCTAGAGTTGGATACGACTGGCTTTCAAGCAAGGGAAACCTTTACCTTTACTAATATTTTATTTTATTTTATTTATATTTGTTTATTGCCCTCCTCTCCGAAGGGACCCAGGGCGATTTCCAACAATTTTAAAAACACTTTAAAAAATTAAAAACTTTAAAAAAGCTTAAAAACTTAATTAAAAGCTAGGTATTATAACTTGGACATACTGGGAGTCAAACCATCCAACTGGCTGGGGAAATTGAACCATCCACTCCCCAGACCAGACCTGCCAGCCAGGTTTTCACTCCTCTCCTGAAGGACAGCAACTTCGCCTGCAGGCGCAGCTCTGTCAGGAGGAGGTTCCACAGGGCCGGAGCGGACACCGAGAAGGCCCTCCTTCTAGTGCCAGAGAGATGTGCCTCTTTGGCTGATGGCACAACCAGAGAGCCTCTCCGGTCCGCTCTGGTGGGCTGGGTAGATGTCCTTGGGACGATGCGGTCTCTCAAGTAATAAAACAAGTAATAAAAACAAAGGATATACTAGAGGTGTGGGGCATAGAAAAGTCCAGGGAAAAGAACAATTTTCTGGGAGGACATCTCTAGACTCCCAGCTCTGGCTACATGGAAACCTCCCCAGGTTCGGAGACGATCCGGGATGGCACCTTGTTCTCTTCAAAGCTCACTTAAATGAGCAAGAACTATAAAACAGGGCTAGTACCACAGATCTCGGGCATGTAGACAGAAAGCAGGATAATTTCCTCCCAGATTGAGTCCAGGGAGACTTTGTTTGTGATAGAAAGGTTGCGTTGTCTTTGTATCTTGCCATCAAAGTTGGGGCACTGGGTTTCTTTGAGAGCGTCTGTCTCTTGATTCCCTTATATAATGCTATCCTGCCCAAAATTTTCAATATTTATCTCCTCCCAACCCAGATTCCCCATTCTGTAAGCAGAGAGTGAGCCGCTTATAAATGTGGCACGTCAATCGAGGCTTCGTGTTCCATTTGCCGGAGACGGGTTGGCCTTGCATATACACCCCCAATTCAGATAATTCCCGAGAGCAGAAGCGGACCGCCGTTGGGCCTTTGGTTGAAGAGACGTGAACTCGTTTCCTGAGGCTAAGAAAGACTTTGGGGCAGGCTGGGGTTCCTCGTGAGTTACCAGTGCTGACGCCTCCAATAGAATGCAGCCTGGAAAGGAGAAACCGAAGTTGACACATTATTTCACCGTTCCGGGTGTATTTCATAACCCCCTTTCATGGAACGTCCACCCTTTGGGGCAAACTTAAGTCTGGACAGAAGAAAACATACTTTGCACGTGCTCAGAGAAGACTCCCTTCACTATCATGCTTGTGTCACAGAGTTCTGAGCACCCCGACAGATTATATTGGAGGACTGGGTCTTAATTTAACAACCTTAGAGCACGGCAAACTTTAAGGATTTGTGGCTTAGCGGTTACGACACTGAACTTTATGATGAGAAGGTCAGCAGTTTGAGACCCGAGTGCTGCATGATAGACTGAGCCTCTGTCCCAGCTCCTGCCACCCTAGCAGTTCAAAAGCTAGAAACGGCAAGTAGATAAATAGGTATCACTTTGTTGGGAAGGTTAACAGTGTTCCGTGTGCTTCAGGGTCTAGTCATGCCTGCCACCTGACCACACTGGCATATACACCCCCAATTCAGATAATTCCCGAGAGCAGAAGTGGACCGCTATAAACAGATGAGCACTGAACCTTAGGATCAGATATGACTGGCTTTCAAGCAAGGGAGACCTTTACCTAACCCGTTAGGAGAGACAGTGCAGTTTTTTATTTGCCTCATTGCCAAAGAGAGAAAAAGAAAAGTTTGGAAATTTAAAAGATAACGGACAAGAAAGATCTTAAGCACTGAAAGTAAAAGCCGAGCGTTTAAATAACACGGGTCCCCATGATAGTAGTAATAATAATTTCGTGCCAGAAATTATCCTGGGTTGAAAGGATTTTTCCTGAAAAAACTCCACTCGGGGGACGCCCAAATGAGGCTCCTTTCATGTCCCCAAGATCTTTTCCCTTTGAAGTGGTCCCTGTTTATCTACTTGCAATGTCTTGCTTTCAGTCTGCTCGGTTGGCAGGAGCTGAGACAGAGACGGGCGCTCATTCCGTCGTGTAGTACCCGAGTCTCGAACTGCCGACTTGCTGGCCTTCCAGCTAACACGCTTAACCACTGTGCCACCATAGCCACCCTGATTAATCTGAATTTATTGGGAGAAGCAATGCTCCAGAACCCCTGAGTAATGGAGATGAAAAGCCCTTAGCGCAGAGCATGGGAATGAACCACCGTTGATTTAACCCGCACATATTAACATGGCTATTTTTACATTATAAAAGACGTGAGGCTAAATTTGAACATTTCTAAAAGTCTTATTTTCTTTGATGTCACTTTAAAAAACGTTTGGACCATTAAGGCACGTAAGAAAGCTGTTCCTTACATGGAGTCGCCCTTTGTCATCTGTGGTTGGTCTGCAGGATTCGAAGGAGCATCGTATGGACCTCTTCGTCCATGAAACCCTGGATTGGAGAAACAGATTCCCCCAGAGGCAAAGTTCAAAGCCAAGATCATCCACACGATTATCTTCACAATGGTTTTAATTCTGCTTGAATTTATATCCCGCCCGGGGACTGCTGTGGCTTAATGCAGGTGTTGTCAACCTTTTAAAGCTGTGGGCCGGGTCATGCTCCCTCAGACAGCTTTGGGGGCTGGATGGCCATTTCACCCTTCCTACACCACATGGCACTTCCCGGTGTGGTGGAGGGAGTAGGGAGGCCACACGAAATGGTGCTGTGGGCCGCCTCTGGCCCACGGGCTGCAGGTTGAGATTCCCTGGCTTAGTGGTTAAGATGCTGAACTTGAAGACTGGAAGGTCAGGGTTCAAGACCTGAGTAACGCATGACGGTGTGAGCTCCCGTCTCTGTCCCAGCTCCTGCCAACGTAGCAGTTCAAAAGCAAGACATTGCAAGGAGATAAACAGGAGCCACTTTGATGGGAAGGCAAACAGCATTCTGTGCTCTCCAGTGTCTAGTTATGTCTGCCACATGGCCATGGAAACATCTGCAGACGCACACAGCATTGGCTCTTTGGCTATAAACAGCACTGAACCCTAGAGTCGAGCAACGGCGACCTTTACCTATATCCTGCCCATCTAACATGTAAAGTTACTCTGGGGGATGTGAAAGCTGGACAGTAAAGAAAGCTGGTAGAGAGAAATTGATTCTCTTGGAATGTGGTGCCAGATAATTGCTCCGGATAAGATACCATGGATGGCGAGAAAGACGACCGAGTGGGTCTTAGAGAAAGTCAAGTTGAGGCTATCTGACTTTGGGCACGTTGTGAGAAGGCGAGATGCTGGGAAAGGTAGAAGGTAGTAGGAAAAGAGGAAGAGCAAGTGTGAGATGAACTGACTCCCTCAAGGAAACCACAGGCTTGAGTTTACAAGAGCTAAAATAAAATGGCTGCCTGGAACTGTGCATGCGTCAAACCTCCATTTGACGCATGCGCCGTTCTATTTTTTTAGTGCGCATGCATCAAATCTCTAGTTGATGCATGTGCGCTAAAAAATAGAACTGCACATGTGTTAAATGGAGGTTTGACGCATGCACAGTTCCAGGCAGCCATTTTGGCTACCCGGAAATACATTTCCGGAGGGGGGCCGGAGAGGCAACCGAACCGGTTGCCCAGGGGTTTACCACCACCCCCGGCGACCCCCTCCTGATGGGTGCTACCGGTTCAGGCGAACCGGTCCGAACCAGTAGCAACCCATCACTGGTTCCAATCCATCCCGGGAGTGGGACAATGCATGATTTGAGGACCTGCCTCATTATCAATTGAGTTGCCCCCGTTTAAGAACGATTCTGTTGAAAGAATCAGAGTCATCATTTGTTATAGTAAAGGTCACCCTTGCTCGATAGCCAGTTGTATCTGACTCTAGGGTTCCATGCTCATCTCTGTTTCATAGCTGAAGAGCCAGCGTTATCTGCTTCTGCACACGTTTCTGTGGTCATGTGGCAGGCATGACTAGACACCGGAGCGCATATATATCTGATTCAGTTTTTATCCAGATAGAATGACTTTTTTCCCATTGAAAGGCATTTTCTTCCACTTAAGATCTCTAATTTTATTCCTGTTTCCTTACCTGAGCCGCATTGAGCAGGTGAGTTCGGTAGATGGCTACAATCTCTTGATGGTTTTTCTGGATCACCTGAAATGGAATAAAGGAAACGTCCGAATTATGGTCCGTATGTATTTGGCTATTTTGGCATTGAACGCAACCATCGACCGATTGATTTAAAACATTTAGAGACTGCTCTCTATCACAAGATTTCAAGGCTGGTTACAGACCCATTTAAAAACTCCCTGTATCTGCAGGGAATACATTTCCAAAATATACTTCAGATACTGTACCTGAAACTGCAGATAACAGAAACCTGTATTTTACATTGGAGGCAGTGGCCTCTAGTGGCCAGCTTTGGTAATGCACCATAGAAATCGGTATTTCAGGATTTTTTAAAATGGTAATTGAATATTTCTAAACCTGTGGATGGAGGGACTGCCGTGGCTTAGTGGTTAAGATGCTTACTTGACAACTGGAAGGCGGGCAGCAGTGGTGGGATGTCACATTTTTTACTACCCCACTGTGATGTCATCACAGTGTGGGCAGAGCTGACATCATGACATCATGATGTTGTGGGCGGGGCCAAAGGGAAAAAAAATAAAAATAAATAAAAATAAGCACACACACACACCTCAACTCACCCACCCACAACACAAACCCGTAAATAAAATAAATAAATAAAAATACATTCAAATACACCCAAACACCCACCCACCCCAAACACAGATCAACCAGAGCTTTTAAACCAGAGCTTAAAGCTTATTCTGGCTAATCTTTCTCACACTAGGTCAGATGGAAGGAACTGCAGAATGAACTCACCACAAGATGGCTTCATTTTGGCACTTTTCAACTTTTCAACAGTTAAATAAGTTAGATACTAAGTCTTTGCCTAACCAGTTCTCTAGGTCGGATAATATGCCTTAATGTAAATGTAAAACAGCTGTACCTCCTTAAGGGTTTTCCAATTGGAACAACACAGGTGTAGCTTACTGATGAGGTAACTCCAAGACTTTGCTTTAAAACCCCAAGCCAGGCCACCAGGCCTTTTTAGGAACTGTGGTAGTACGTCAATATAGGTAAAGGTATTAAATACACATTAAAATACACACAGACACACCACATCCAAAGGTGAGTAACTTACCCTGGGGAGCTTCAGGCTATAGGGAGCTTCAGGCTAACAGCTTCTCTTCCTCCTCCCCATTTGGGAGGACAGCAAGGAGGCCCTGCATACGCGCCAAGCACTTTAGGCATGCATGCACACCAAGTTCTTGGCACACATGTGCAGTGGGGGAACCAGTGAAAAATTAAACCCAGAAGGTGGTCCCCCCCCAAAAAAAAAAAAAAAAAAAGCTGCTACCGGTTCTCCGGGACACTGAAAAACATTACTGCCGGTTCTGGTGAACTGGTGAGAACCTGTTACATCCCATCACTAGCCGGCAGGTCAGCAGTTTGAGACCCGAGTACTGCACGACAGAGTGAGCTCCTGTCTCTGTCCCAGCTCCTGCCAGCCTAACACTTTGGAAGCAAGAAATTGCAAGGAGATAAATAGGGACCACTATGGCAGGAAACGTAACGTGTTCTGTGCACTCCGGTCTCTAGTCATGCCTGCCACATGTCTACAGAAGTGCTGGCTTTTTGGCTGTAAATGGAGATGAGCTTTTGAGCAAGGGTGACCTTGACCTTTACTAAACCTGTGGGTAACTTAACACACAGATAGCAGGTGACCTGCTGATGTGGCCAGTTTGTGTGGAGAAATCTTGTTTATAACGACAAGGACTTGTCTCTCTAAACGTCTTCTAGGGCCACCTCTGGAACGGCCCAAGAAAACGGTTGTGCAATTTACACGCTAGCACACAACTCGGAGCTTTACACGCTCACTAGCACACAAGACTTCACCTCAAGGTGGAGCTGGAGGCGGGCGCGCTCGCTGCGTAAGTTGAGTACTTCGCTGGAAAGCTTCTCTGTCTCCTTCAGCAACTTCTTGATCTGTCAAGGGAAGAAAAACATAAAATTAAGTCCATCTCTTTTGCATTTTCCTCTCCTTAGCCTCAGCCTCCCTTTCTTTAGCCTGGGGGGAACCACCCAATTTACAGCCTCACTTCTCAAGACTAGAGCAATGGTGTGGCTAAACTGAAGTACTGCAACCCAAAGGTTGTCAGTTCGATCCTGAAGGCACTTATTAGATGAAATTTCTGAATAATTACAGTCCATTTTGCACATGGGCAAGTCATTGCGGAAGCAATAGTATACTTCTATATCGGCCCTCCGTAGCGCTTAGCAGTTCAGAAGTGAATTAGCATTTCGCCCCCAACATGCTGTGGACTAATTTTACCAACCTCAGAAGGAAGGAAAGCTGAGTCAACCTTGAACCTATCAGGATTGAACTCACAGCCTTTTGGCTGCAGTATTATCAGGGCTCTTTGGGTTGTTTATTTTTTAAATTGTGTCAGAAGCACACAAAGGTGCTTTTTGGGTTGAAAGGATTTTTCCTGGAGAAACTCTGCTCAAAGGATGCCCGAATGTCCCCGAAATCTTTCCCCACCGAGGTGGTCCCTATTTATCGACTTGCAATTTCTTGCTAGGCTGGCAGGAGCTGGGACAGAGATGGGAGCTCATTCCATCATGTAGTACTCGGGTCTTGAACTGGGGACAGCCTTCCAGCTATCAAGGCAACCTTCTTAACCACTGAGTCACCACAAACGAACTTGCGCTGTCACTGTTGAAACGAGCGACTAAGTGTGAGAGATGTGGGAAAGCACTCTGGGTTTGAAAAGGGCGGTCAGGAAACGACCCAAACCTACAGGAAGTCACAGATACAGGCTGAACATGGGGGGAGACTTCTTAACTGTTAGAACAGTATGACAATGGAATGAACTGTTGAGAATTCCTCTTTCTTCCCCTTTTTGTGCTGAAACGCCCCCAAAGCTCCCCCACCTTGGCCTCCCTGTCCTGGCAGGTCTTCTCCAGCTCCTCCACTTTCTGATTCAGCTTCTCCATCAAGCTTTTCATCCTCTGCGACTTCCCTCTGAGCTCTTCCGCCTCTTCCGCGCACTCAACTGCCTCGGCTAGGAGTTGCTCGTTCTTCCGCTTCTCTGCGTCAAGGGCTTCCTTCTGCCGTGCACATTCCCCGCTGGCTGCCTCATATTTCTCCTGAAGGTTCGCCAGCTCCGACCCCAGGGTCTGAGCCCGGACGGAGAGCATGCCACGGACCTTCTCGTGCTTTCTGAGGGCCTCCTCCTCCTCGTGGCGCAAGTCGGCCATCTTGGTGGCCAGCTGGTCAAGGAGATGTTCCACCTTTCCGTCCCCTTTGCTTCTCCCGTCCAGAGAAATGTCTGGTTTCAATGCTTCCTTCAAGTCCTGAAGGCCTTTATCCAGCCCTGTCATCAGGTTCCTGACTTTCATGTTGTCCCCGGCAGCATCACTGGCTGCATGGAGGACATCTCCTTGGCTGTTGCGGTCAGCATGGTCCACCTCCAGATTGTGGTTCTCCTCTTCCATCTCGGACACCAGCTGTAGGGCTTCGTTTTGCTTCTTCACCACATTGTCCAGCTTCCAGTGGAGCTCCTTTAGGATGCAACCGTCCAGGTTTTCCACTCCTATGTTACCTGCCTCTTTGGTCATCTTCATGAGGTTCTCCTTCACCATCTCCTTCTTCTGGGCCTCCAGCTGTAGATGCAGCTTCCTCGACTGCTCTTTCTCTGCCAAAAGTTGCTGGTTCAGAGACTCCACCGCCCGCTCCAGTTCCTCCACCAAGCTTTGCGTCCCCTCCGCCTGAGAAGTCTCCTCCTTTGGACAGCACAATCTCCTGAAGTCCTCTTGAAGCTTCTCCCTCTCCCGGCTCAGTTGGGCAAGCTCCTTCTCTAGGTCGCTGTTGTTCTTCTTCAGGTCCCACACTTCCTTCTCCAGGTCGGAGCTCTTCCGACAGGGGCGGGCTTTGTTTTCGGTCACTTCAGGTTTCGGCCTGAGCTTGACCTGCCCAACAGAGCCATTGAGTACATGGCTCCTTCCCGTCCCAACCTGTTCCACCTTCTCAGAGCTGCCTGGAGAAGATGGTGTCTCATCCCTCAAGAAGTTCTTTCCTTCCACAAGATGCCCGTTGCCATTGACCATGATGACTCCAGAACGAGGGCCCAAAAGGGCTTCCCGTAGGGCCTTGCCTTTCTCCAAGAAGGTGATGTTGGCCTGCTCCAACCTGGCCAAGGCACACTCTAAGTGTTGGGTGATCTTTTTCCAAGCTGACACACTCTTCTTGACTGCTCCCGAGGGCACAGACTGGAACTGGAGTTTGCCCCAGAGGGCCTCTTCGGCTTCCCGCTTCAGGGTTTCATTTCCAGACATGGCAGCCCAGTTCTCTTTCTGCACGTTGGAAGACGCCATCTCCATGTCTGTCAGGAACTGGTAGAACTTCTCAATGGGGAGAACATGATCTGACTTTTCCGCGAGATGCTTGGCCAAGAGGCCCCTCAGCTGCTGGTTTTCACCCTCCAGCTCCAACACCCGCCCCTCCAACTCCTTCAACGCCCCACTTTGGTTCTTCTTTTTGGCTTCGTAGACCCCAATGACGGCCCTCATGTTGTCCATGTGTCCTTCCATCTCCTGAACCCTTCTCACTGCGCTTGCCTTTTCCTCAACGGCCGCCGCCGCTTCAGCCTGGAGGCGCTTCAGTTCCATATCTTGCCGTTTCCGTTCTTCCTCCTCCTCCTCACCGGGCCACTGGATCTTCTTTTCTTGGGCCACCACCTTCTTCAACTCTTGGGTCTCCACCTTTTGAGGTGGCCCTTTCTCCTGGGCTTCTAGCTTCTGCCTCCTTCGCTTGAGTTCCTGCACTTGCTCGGCCAGAAGGTTGAGGAAATAGTCCTCTTCTGTTGAGTCGTGGCTGTAACGGTGACTCAGCCTCTTCCAGTCCTGCATGTCGTTGTCCCTTTCCGGAAGAAGCTGGTTGATCTCCAGAACCTGCTTCCACACTCTGTCTTTCACTGCTTTGCTCCCTTCCAGGAGGGCCTCACATTCAGTCGTCTTTTGGGCCAGCTGCAGTTCCAGTTGAATGACCTTCATTTTCTCGTCTCGGTACCTAGTCCTCCACTCTTTCAGCTCTGAGCCTTCCTCTTCTTCCTCCTCCTCGTCATCACCATCACTTGGGGCTTTCACCTCACTCTGGAGGGTCAGGTTACTCCCGTTAGTCTCTCTTCCACTCTCAGATGGCACCTGGAAACACGACACAATCCCAAATATGCTTACAACCACAAACTAGTACAACCTACTCCAACGTGGTGACCTCTCTCATGACTACCAGTCTGTATCTCCAACACATCTGGAGAACATCAAGTCAGGAAGAGGTGGTTCTAAAAAGAGCACATCTCATGACTGCTACGAAAATGAGAGAGGAGGGCAAGTGTTCCCCAATCTCTGGTTTTGGGGACTTACATTCCCAGAATTCTAAGTCAATTCCTCAAAGCACTGATCAGCCAATGGACTGGCTGAGGCTCCTGGGAATTGAAGTCCACCAGTGTTCCATGGAACATAGGTTGGGAAGCACTGGAGGAGGAGACCTTCAAATGAAAACTTCTGTGTTCTTGACCAACATCAGTGAGTAATCTCAAGGTGCGGCGAATCCGCTCCATGTTTTCCCTGTGCTCTGTAGGGTTTATCCAGCCAATCAGTACCACGGATAGCTCTGAGAAAGAGCAGTCCAAAACCCCAAAAGGATTTCTGACCTTCCTGAAACCGGAGTCCCTAGCCACCACTGTTTTTTTTTTTATGGGAAAGAGAAAAAGAGATTTTTCTTGTGGTATTGCTGGGGGGGGGGGTGGATTACCAAGGAATATATTTCTTGGCTCAAAATTCAGCTCCTGGTTTCCTGGCAAAGAAATCTTTGCAAACCACAACACTGAATTCTACCTCCTGTATATCCACAAATGCTCAGAGTGATATGCTCAGATCAGTCATATGACCATCTCTAATCCTAGAGGAATATCATCTAAGGATTGAGAGGAACAGGAAAAAGAATATTAAAAACCAGAAATTGGATCATTTTCTGCTGATCAGATACTAAACAAGGACGATCCGGAAAGCAGAAGTCCTGAGTGCATGATCTAAAACACTGTATTTCTACACTATGGTAGCTATAGCTATGTATTTGTTGCTTGCCACCAAGTTGGTAACTCATGGTGATGTTAAAATGTTGTTGTTGTTTTAAACTGAAATTTAATTTTAAAATATTAGCAATTTCTTTTTACCTGTGAGCTCGTTTCTGACGAAGGATCCAGCCCTTGCTCTGTGGAAAGGAAGAGACACGATGTGAACCAGTTTTGCACAGGGGGTCATGGGAGTTGTAGTCCTACCCCTCTGGAAAATACCCAGCTGGCAGCAACTCTGTCCTGAATCCTTTCTGCCCTCATAGAGCCGTCATAGTTTATGGGGCAACCACGTAATACCATCATAACACCGGTAAACCAGAGGCTTAGTGGTTAAGATGCTGGACTTGACGGCTGAAATTGTTACCCCAAAATTATCTGGAGCCCAATAGTGGACCTCCCCCAGCCAAGACCCTTTAGCCCAGGGGTTCCCAACCTTTTCAAGCCAGGGGCCGGGTCATGCTCGCTCAGTCAGCTTTGAGGGCCGGGTGGCCATTTTGCCCTGCCTGCACGATGGGGGTGGCCATTTTGTCCCAACCACTTCAAAGGAGGTGGCCATTTTATTTCTCAAATGCCCTTGGAGGGATGGGGGCCACATAAGATGGCACTGTGGGCCGGATCCGGCCCGCAGGTCTTCAGTTGGGAACCCCTGCTTTAGCTGATGATTTGTGTCACCTCTTTTCTTCCACTTCTTCAGGGCCGCCCGGACCATCCGTCTCAGTGCTCGGTCTTTGGTCCGCGTGGCATAGTGGAGCCCGTCGTGGCCGGCGTGGTCCACCTGCACCACGTTAGCACTGTTCTGAAGCAGCAGCTCCACGGTCTCCCGGCTGCCACTCTCACAGGCCAGGATCAGGGCCGTCCTGGGCAGGGACAGAGAAAGGGACATCTTAGTGTCTGGGCCCAAGCTAAGCCAAAAGCAATTGCAGATATCTACCACCCCATACAGTGTCTGACTCTAGGGTTCAGTGCTCATCTCCGTTGACAGCCAAAGAGCTAGTGCTCTTTGAGTCTGCAGACGTTTTCATGGTCATGTAGCAGGCATGACTAGACACAGAACATTGTTACCTTCCCCGCCAGAGCAGTACCTATTTATCTCCTTGCAATTTCTTGCTTCCGGACTGCTAGGTTGGCAGGAGCTGGGACAGATGACAGGCGCTCACTCCTTCCCACAGAATTCAGTTCTCAAACTGCTGGCTTGCCGACCTTCCAGTCGCCAAGTGCGGCGTCTTAACCACTAAGGTGCTGTAACCCTCCCCCCCAATTGATTTGTCAAATCCCAGTCTAAAGCCCCCTGAGATAGCAGTTATCGACCCATCTTGTAGCAGTGAGTTTCACAAGCTCACTAGAAAGCGAGGCAGGACAATCTTTCATCAGTCCAACCCCCCCCTCCCCCAATTGAATTAAGTCAGGGATTCTCAACCTGTGGGCCAAATGCAGCTCTCGGGCCAAATGTGGCCCTCGGCACCATTTCATGTGCCCCCCTGCCTCCATCACACCAGGAAGTGCCATGTGGTGGAGTAAGGGTGAAATGGCAATCCGGCCCCCATAGCTGTCTGAGGGAGCTTCACCCGCCCCCCGGCTGACAAAGGTTGAGAATGCCTGGACTAAGTGGATTTGATTCCTGGCATTGTTTCGCCACGCCATTTCCACACAACCCCGTTTGCCTCCTTCTCTGCTCCTAACAGAGGGAGAGGGACTCACTTTCCATCTTGGTCTACGAGGTCAACCTTTGCCCCCCTCTGCAGCAACTGGGAGCAAATGGCCGGCTGTCTGGCCCGAGCCGCCACCATCAAAGGTGTCCGTCCGTCCTGCGGGGAAAGAAATGGGAGCCTTGTTTGGTCAGAAGAATAAGTTTCATATGTGTATAAAAGTACAGTAATTAACTACTGCTCCTAGGTCTGACACATAGAGTGAGCTGCCATTAGAGTTATAACTGTAATAAAACCACTTGTCAATTACTACAAGAGCTTCAGTTCAATTAAATCAGGGGTTCCCAAGCTTTTCAAGCCAGTGGGCCGGGTCACACTCTCTCAGTCAGCTTCAAGGGCCAGACAGCCATTTTGCCCTGCCTGCATGATGGGGTGGCCGTTTTGTTTCTTGAATGCCCTTGGGGGGCACATGGAATGGCACTGTCGGCCAGATTTGGCCCATAGGCCTTAAGTTTGGAACCTCTGAATTAAAGTAAAGCAAAGCAATTACACTTCTATCCTGTCCCATAATGCTTATCACACTCTCTGGGCGGTCCACAGTGTGCATTTTGCCACACACTTTATTTTCCCCATTATCCAAAAAGTAACTAGTTACTAGTTGATTACTTTTTAAATATCAGCTACCTGCTGCAAGCTGTTAGCCTGGGGCACGAAACACCCAACTCAGGTCACACACACACTTTTTAACTTTCTTGGAACCCAATTAGGGTTGCCATAATTCTCTCCTGCCAAACTGGGACAGCCACTGCATCCTTCAAACTGTGCATGCATCAAAGGGGGCTGTCAAGGAGACTGTGGCTCTAAGACCCTGTGGAATCCCCTGCCTTTCTTTCATTGCCTCCCTGCCTTTCTTTCAGTTACCTCGCTTGCAAGCATCTCCCCTCCCCGGCGGGCTTCTCAGGGTGCTGTTTTGCCTTTGCCCCTTTCAAGCAGGAAAGAAAAGCAGGGAGGCAGTGAATTAACTCTTTGCAAAAAATCCCTTGGTGGGGAGTGATCTTGCTTCCTTTGTTCAAATTTAAAAATCCGGGACTTTTACATGTTTTTTCTTGAACCTGCCGGTACAGCTTGAATCCAGGAAAATCCTGGAAAACCGGGATATATGGCTACCCTAAACCCACTGCTTCGAGAGGTAGTGAGCACTCCAACACTGGATGGATTCAAGAGAGAATAAAGGCAACCCTTTGTCAGACCTGCTTTGATTCAGATTCCTGCAGAGGGTTGGACTGGATGGGCTCACGGAGTCCCTTTTCCAACTCCGTTCTTCTATGATTCTTCTTCTTCCATGTCTAGGCTATATGTGAAAGTGCCCAAATGAAGGCACCTTTGGGTGAGTCCTACCCCTCCGGAAAATACCCAGCTGGTAGCAATTCTGTCCTGAATCCTTTCTGCCCCCCAGGCTAGGTAGCCCTCATCGTTTATGGGTCAGCCACGTCGTACCACCATAACACCAGCAAATCAGTGGCTCTGTGGTAAAGATGCTGAACTTGACGGGACCTTTTGGAGAGTTTGTTCCACATACCGTCACATTGTAAAATGAGCAAAGAGACCCCTCGGCCCATCACAACCCTAAAATAAATTAGTTATCACTGAGTTTTTACAAGAGGAATGAATAGGGGCCTTTCAAATACCACGTGATTTAAAATAGATCACTTTTTGACCCCCCCTGTGACTTTCTGTGACCTTTGACTGGTCCCCTCCCCCCTAAATTGCATAGTTTCTCCTTTTCCCCTGATTTGAAGAGAAACGGCAGAAGCCTGGCCAACTCGGAGCCTGAGGACGCCGGACTCCCACCTGGCCGGTGGGGGAGGGATTAAATTTTTAGAGTCACGTGACTTCACGCCGAACCCCCTCCCCCCCGTGACTTTCTGTGACTTTTGGTCAAACATCCTCCCCCCCCCCCCCCCCCCGGTCACATTGATATTTGAAAGACCCCATAACTGAAGAGGAATAATGAGAACTTTTTGGGTGTGTGTGCAAAGGAATTAATTATAAGTAGCATTATTTATAAACTGGTTTGGAATTATTTCTCTTCTTGTTCCCTCTCCGATTCGCTTTCAACCCAACCCGGGGACCCTTTTTTGGGAGACCTACGTTATCTATGACGTCCACAAAGGCTTCTTGATCGCACAGGAGCAAAACGCTGGAGGCGCATCCGGACAAGGCTGTGGGTGGAAGGGAAAAAGTTGGGCGCAGTGTCAAACTTATAGAGCTTATAGTCTTAAAAAAAAATAAAGTTTCCTCCTTTTTCATCAGCTGGCATTCTCCATCCTTAATCAGTAACAAATAATATTAATACTTTAAAGAGAGAGCCATGCAGTATTTACAGAACCATTTCTAAATTTTATCTATAGTTTGAAGCGGAGACCCAAAATGTAGGGCTTAAATGTCTATTACACAAAGCCCATTATAAGAGCCATCCAAATCCCGAGCGGTTAAGTTTCAAAGAGCAAATAGGATTTACTCCCTCTTTGTCAATTCTGACTAAACAAGGGGTGCCCAAACTTTTCGGGCTGCGGGGCGGTCATGTGGTTCACTGGGCCGGTCACGAGGTTCCTTCCCGCCGGAAGTGGAAGTAAATCACGCCTTGCAATCTGTTTTGCAACAGGATGAGATAGATTTTAAGTTGGCCTTTATCTTTGCTTAAACCACAGGTGCCCAAACTGCAGCCTGGGGGCCAGATTTGGCCCCCAACGCCAATTCATCCGGCCCGTGCCGTCCTCATCACTCCTGGAAGCGGAAGTAAAACGCGCCCATATGGACGCGTTTTACTTCCGCTTTCAGGAGTGACAAAGACGGTACGGGCCAGATGAATTGGTGTTAGAGGCTCAGATCCGGCCCCTGAGCTGTAGTTTGGGCACTCCTGGACTAAAACATCTGCTCAGTCTACTTGCAAGACCTTAGATATGAGCCCAAAGTAGAACAGGTCGAGTTTTGTCAACACAACGGGGCACCTTTGTCAAGACCTGACGTCTGTTACGAAAAGCTGCTAGATTTGCAACAGGCAAACCAGAAGGCACAGAAACAGTTGCTCAGCTTTGTCGGAGCCGCTTGCTATTGTCTTGTTCCAAGGGATTTTACTCTGGATTCAAATCCTGCATACGGGAACACGCAAGAAATACTGTCACAGGCGGAGTAATTAAACCTGTCGTTGTTTTCAGAGTCTGCTTTGACTTTCTGGGACCAGTGGAGCTGAAAGTGTTACACGACTACACAAAAGGGCCACTGGAATTTGGGCATCTTTCCGGACTTACCAGCCCAGTGTAGAGGCGTACGATTCCGTCCATCCACGCAGTCCTCGTTAGCGCCATGCTGCAAATTAACCATTCAAAATCTATTAACGGGCTTGGCTAACCTCTACATTTTATCAGAAAGTCACACCAGTCACCCTCCAGACCTACCATGGATATCCGAATCCGTGGATAACAGCAAACCCTAAATTTTATTTTTGCAAACAGTGGCCTCTAGTGATCAGTTCTGGCAACGCGTCATAGATGTTGCATGGATTTTAAAATTGAATGTTTTTCTATCTGCAAATAACTGAAACAATGGATGCCAAAGCATGGCTATGGGGGCAACTGACATGAACCAACAGACAGAGCAAAATGCTCGCTAATTATAACCTATTCCCTGCAATTAAAAAGGCCCACAGGCCACTGGTTGAGAATCCATGCTCTAACTGGACATTTTGGGGGTAGCAGATCTTTCTACTCAAGAGCCACAAGCTCAGCCCTTCTCTAGCAGAAATGTCAAGGCCAGGATCCCGCAGGGAAAGAAATGCACGGACATGAAATCAGGCCGTTTAAGCAGAGTTCCACTCATGTGACCAGTTTTGCAGTCGGAGCATGAGAGATCGCACAACTGTCACCCTGCTGAAAGAGGAATCATTTGTATTTACTTCTGAGGAGCCCTCCCAATTTAATCCAAACGAGACCAGCTATTTTGCAGTTGAGGTGAAAAGAAACTCCTGACTTTGTACTCAGAGGCTTCTCAGCAGTAAAGGAATTCCTTTTTAAAGTAACAGGTCAGCTATAATGTCAGTTTTTTGCCTTCAGGTAAATCAAGCTGCCCAGCAAGACTTCTTAAACTGGCTTCCTTTGGGCTGTCCAGGGCTTGATCGGGACATGAAAGAAGAACCCTTTTCCTTATCCACATCCATCCTCGGCTCTGGATTCCACCCACACCCAGGGTTTCAATTTTCCCAGCCGCTTCTTCAGTTGTTGTGGCGAAACTAACCCCACAGGGATGAATGTCTTGCCCAAGACCGGGCCAACCGCGGGAGGATGATTCAGCAGCCAGAAATGGTCTCAAGCTGGGTGGTGTCGGCTGCTTGGGTGAAAGTCAATTAAGGAGCGCTCCCCAACTCTTGGTCTCGGCCTTATCTCTCTCTTGTATAACCACGGTGCCACCACCCCTTTCGCGTCTTCTGTCTGGTTTGTTATTGTGCATTTCTCACGAGTTGGCATTTGGAGCCTGTGGAGATTGACAACGCTCCTGCTGCAATCGCTATTACCACATCTTGCGCAACGGTTTTTTGTTTCAATTGACGTTGCGAGATGTTGCACGTCGCCGGGTTGTCTCGGACTTGTGGCAAGCCTGTGAACGAGGGAGCCCCAAAAATGCCCCGTACTAGGCAGCCTTGCTTAACTTTTGCAGTCTCATACTAGTGGTTTCCTTCACACAGTCAATCCACCTCACATTTGGTTTTCCTCTTGTCCTACTGTTTTCTCCCTTCTCCAGCCATTTTGGCTTTTCCCGAGAGTCTTGCCTTCTTTTCATGAGATGCAGCATCAATTCCATCCTTTTCCCCTTCCGGAGGGATTGAGTTCAGGCTGGATTGGCTTTTGGACCCATTTATTCATCTTTCTGGAAGTCCAAAAGAGTCTACCAAGTTGTTACAAGTGAAAGTTAAAGGTCTCCCTGCTTTGCTCAGAAGCCAGCCGTGTCCAACTATAGGGTTTGGTGCTCATCTCCATTTAAAGCAAAAGAGCCTGCGGTGTCTACGCCAGCAGATGTTTCCATGGCCACGTGGCAGACACGGCTAGACACACGGAACACTGTTACCTTCCCACCAAACTGGTCCCTGTTTATCTACTTGCAAGCTCTTTGCTTTTGAACTGCTAGGTTGGCAGGAGCTGGGGCAAAAACAAGAGCTCGCTCAGGTCTCGAAACTGCGGACCTGTCGACCTTCCGGTTGTCAAGTTCAGCATCTTAAACGTCTAAGTCACCACAGCCCCTGTTTCTATAGGTAAAGGAGCCTAGGGTTCAATATCTGACTCTAGGGTTCAGTGCTCATCTCTGTTTCAAAGCCGAAGAGCTTCTGCAGACGTTTGTGTGGTCATGTGGCAGGCATGACTAAATACCTTGTCATATATTTGCAAGAAAGTTACTTTTTCCGTAAACTAAAAGAAGAAGGGGGGAATTGGATTACTTCAGCCTGGTCTGAAGGCTGTGCTGGCCATAAGGCGCACTTAAGCCATGCCGGCAAGAACATTCTGCGTATGCCCAGAGGCCTTCTCGTCCACACCCAACCCGTCCTCCCCAATTTCCAGTGCTGAACCCGCACCACTGAAAAACCCTTACCTGCAAAAGGAGTTTGACGCACTGTGGCTGGCAAGCGATGGTGGCCAGATGCAGAGCGGTGCTGCCTAGGAAAGACAGACAAGGAAAATAAATACAAAATATTATTATTTATTGCATTTGTTACCCCGCCCCAATCGGGTGAACCCGACTCTGAGCGGCTTACATCAAGGTTAAAAGATAGGATAATCTATATTAATGCTATTTATACTTAAAACTTAATGTTTAACTCTAAAAATCATAAAAAGTTAAAACAGTTAAATATGTATTTTTAATGCAAAGAGAGGGAGGGAGGCCGAAAGAGGGATGGGCTTTGTCTTAGGCTGATCTTTGGCCAGCGCTGGAGGGTAAGATCCGAAGCCCCAGGTTCAAATTACAACAAAGGAGGCTTTGCATGACTGTTAGAAAGAGCCTTCTTTAAAACGATCCCGTCGTGGACTACGACCCCGTCGTCTGCAGCGGCAGACGTTTCTGTGGTCATGTGGCAGGCATGACTAGACACTGTTACCTTCCCACTTAGATGATACCTAGGTATCTACATTCAATTGCTTGCTTTTTAGCATAATGCGTTCCATGGGATTAAATTAAATTAATTGCTCCACTACCGCCATTGTAAGTAACCAGTTGTGACTTCTGGAGGGGGGATTGTGAACCCCAATTTAGTTGTAAAGTGAGTTTTTATTTGTTCTACAAGGCGACCATTTAGAGAAAATTTTGCTCTTTTGGCGAGTTCATCTCTAAGCGAGGCACTCTTTATGTGAGGTTTGACTGTACAGTCAAACCTCGCATAAAGAGCGCCTCGCTTAAAGAGCACCTCACTTAAAGAGCAGAATTTTATCTAAATGTTTGCTTTGCTTAACAAATAAAACCAACTAAAAACTCGCTTAACAAATAAATCAGGGTTCACAATCCCCCCTCACAATTGGTCATTTACAATGGTGTTTCGCTTAAAGAGCAAACTCGCTTAAAGAGCAATCCTGTGGAACGCATTATGCTCTTTAAGCGAGGTACAACCGTACCAGGTTGGCAGGAGCTGGGACAGAGACAGGAGCTCACTCAGTCATGTAGTACTCAGGTCTCGAACGTCTGACCTACCGGTACCTTCCAGTTCTCAGGGTCTTAACCACTAACCACCACAGTCTCTTAGTGGAACATTATAAACCTTCTCAATTAACTTTTCTCAATATCATTACATTTGTTTTAAACATTCATCTCCCCATTTCAAAAAAGTAATGTTTTGATCTAGCTTTACTCCTTTCACTAATACAGAGTCTAAAAAATCTTCCTATATTTCTCTAAAATCAGGGTTTTTTTTACACCCGTATATATTCCAGTATAAGTCGGGTTTTTTAGCCCCCAAAACAAGGTCCAAAAATGAGACTTGACTTATACTTGGGTCAACGTAAACATACCCACACAAATGTCTAAGTTAATTAATTTTACCATATTTTTATGGATTTTAATTGTTGAAACTTACTAGCAGCTGCTGCATTTATTTATTTATTTATTTAATCACATTTATACCCCACCCTCACCCAAAAACTCAGGCGGTTTGCAAAATTATTTATTTATTTATTTATTAAATTAAAAACACAGTTAAAAACACATTGATTATATTTAAAAAGTCAAAAGGATTATAAAGTTAACCCCCGAATTATACTCGGGTCAAACTGTTTTCTTAGTTTTAGATGTCCAAATTAGGTACCTCGACTTATATTCGGGACAACTTGTACTCGAATATATACGGTAATCTTTTTTTTAAAAACCTGTAACTCATATATTAATTCAGCATTTATAGCAACATTCTATACCTCTTTATACCATTCTTTTAGACTGGGAGATAAATGCACTTTCCCCTGTCCAAAAGGTACACATTGCAAGCTAGGCATGTTCTAACACAAAGCCCTTGAGAGCCCTGAAGGGGGCATCAAGAGCCGTTACAATTGCAAAAGCCCCGCTCTCAGCCTCAGTTGTCATGGACTGCTCCAAATGCCCGTGTGGTTTGGACTCCCCTGGGGGGCACCATTGTGGGTTCCACATTTACTATCCCACTGCTGAGTCTCTCCCCAGTTGCTAATCCAGGGTGTAAATCAAGCCCCGTCTTATCGAGCGTCCCGTGGAAACTCACCGTCGTCATTCGGGGCGTTGGCATCCGCCCCGTGGGTCAGCAGGACGGTGAGGCACTCCGTCAGCCCCTTGGAAGCTGCCAGGTGGATCCTACGAGGAAGAGAAGGGGGGAACCCCCAAGATCTTGATGTGTTACCATTACAAGATGGGGGAATAGTTACCATATATACTCGAGTATAAGCCAAGTTTTTTAGCTCCACAAACGAGCCCCAAAAAGGGCACTTGGCTTATACTCGGGTGAGTGACCACGAGGGACCCAAGACCGCACTGGATTGAGATGTGCCAAGAATTTAATTAATTTTATCATATTTTCATGTATTTTGATTATAGAAACCCACTAACAGCTGCTGCATTTCCCACCCTCGGCTTATACTCAGGTCAATCTTTTTCCCTGGGTTTTCAAGTCAAATTTAGGTATTCGGCTTATACTCGAGTATATATGAGTATATACGGTAGCTCTTGTAATTATAGTAGATCACAAACTGAACAGAAGTCCGCAGTGCCGGTAAAGGTCGCCCTTGCTCAAAAGCCAGTCGTATCTGATTAGGGTTCAGTGCTCATCTCTGTTTCTAGCCAAAGAGCCAGGGCTCTCTGCGTCTGGAGACGTTTCCCCTGGTCACATGGCAGGCACGTCTGAATACCGGAGTGCACGGAACACTGTTTATCTTCCCACCGGAGTGGTCCAAATTTCTCTTCTTGCAACTTGTTGCTTTCGAACTGCCCAGGTTGGCGGACATTTCTGTGGACACGTGGCAGGCAGGCCTCAACACCGGAGCGCACGGAACGCTGTTGACCTTTCCCATTGAAGCAATACCTATTTATCTACTTGTAATTTCTTGCTTTCAAACTGCTAGGTTGACAGGAGCTGGGACGGACGACGGGCGCTCACTCCATCATGCAGCACCCGGGATTCGAACTCCGACCTTCCAGTCAGCGAGTTTGGCGTCTTAACCACTTGACCCACAGCAGTCCCACAATGCAATGTGGTTGCCAAAAAAGGGCCAGCACTGTCTTAGGGTGCATTAACAGACGCCTCATCTCCAAAACCTATGAAATACAGTGAGCCTCCCTCTATTCAGCACTAGTTAAGACCATGTCTAGATTCCCAGGGTCCAATTCTGAGCACTTTAAGAAAGATGCAAAGAAACTAGATCAGGTCCAGAGAAGGGCAAGAAGGGAAGTGGAGATGGATGTGGATCTCGACCTTCCTGACGTCACTTGGAGGACCCTGATTAGGCTGAGGGTTGGAGTCCCTCAAGGCAAGACTCACAGGCTCCAGTGGGGGATAATGGCAGATAACAACACACAGTGTGGACTTGGGGAGGAAAAAGAATCTATGGGCTCATTTCCTGGCCTGCCGATGACGGCCAGAAAGAAGCACCGACGAGGACTTGAGTTTGGCCAACGCCCAAGCCAAGAAAGTGGCTTCATTTGGGCTGTCCAGGGTTTGATCAGGACATGGAAGAACCCCTGCAAAGGTGTTTGAAGCTCTAGCCTTTTAATCAACCCCAATTATGCCATGCAAGGGTTTAGCTCAGGGATGCCCAAACTACGGCCTGGGGCCGGATCTGGCCCCCAACTCCAATTCATCTGCCCTGCAAAGCCCTCGTTGTGCGAGGAGGGCTTCACGGGTTGGATGAATTCGTGTCGCCCCCCCCCATCCTCCTCCCCCAGGCCATAGCGAACAGCTCCCTGAACCATGTGACCGGCCCGCAGCCCTAAAAGTTAGGGCACCCCTGGCTTAGCTATTTATCATAGCTTGGTCGGGCAGGTCAAGAGGACCGGGTGGCCAGTCACAGAGGGCGATGGGATCGGGAGGAAAAACATACGTACGCCGATTGCCCGAGGGCATTGAGCTTCGTTGGCCTGGCCATCTTCTTGGACATGAGGCCGGACACTTTCCCCACGTCTCCTTTCTCAACTGCTTCAAGAAGCCGCTGGTCGTGTTTGTTCCAGCTCTCGACCTGATCCGGCGAAAGAGAGGAAAAGGAAAGGATGGCATTGAGGAACTCCGGTGGCTCAAGTGGTTAAGACGCTGAACTTGAAGACCAGAAAGTCAGAGTTTGAGACCTGAGTACCGCACGGCGGAATGAGCTCCAGTCACCTGTCCCAGCTCCTCCCGGCCTAGCAGTTCGAAAGCAAGAAATTGCAAGTAGATAAGTAGGTACCACTTTGGTGGGAAAGGTAAACAGCAGTCCATGCCTTCTGGTGTCTAGTCATGCCTGCCATGTGTCCATGAAATGTCTGCAAAACATATACAGTGCTGGCTCTTTGGCTATAAACAGAGATGAGCACTGGACCCTAGAGTCAGATACATTTACTGCATAGTTTGGACTGTGGTGGCTTAGTGACGATGATCCTAAGTTTGATGTGCTGATGGTTGGCAGTTCAGCCATTCGAGACCCGAGTCATCTACATTTTTTCAAATTATGTTCCGCGGGACACTGGTGAACTTCAATTCCCAGAATCTTCAGTCAGTCCATTGGGAGACTGGTGCTTTGGGGAATTGACTGGGGCTTCTGGGAACTGAAGTCCAAGAACCAAAGTTTGGGGAACACTGAAAGCCAACGAGAGAGATGTGAAGACTTCCAAAAAATGGCATTAAAATAGCTTTTTGTTTTTAGAAAGCGGGACCTTGAAGCCCGGTTCATAATGCTCAAAAATCTCTGCTTGCCAAGATTCGGCACAGCGCAAAGCCTCTGCAGAGGAAGAAAATCCAGTTCTGAAAGGTGTTCCTAACGCGGCAGCAGTCCCCGAGCTTTGGCAGAGAGCGATTTCACAATGGCCACACACCTGTGGTTGCCTAAACGGTTTTTAATTTATTTACCCTGGGAAAAAGACACTCGTGCTTGAAGGCAAGGAATGGCTTGATCCATCCAAATGACTTAGAATGGTAAACATTGCGCCTTCCTGCCTTGATTTCGCGACAGCCCCGTGCGGTAGACCGGACCCACTTTTGAGACATTCCCCTAGAAATCTCTGGGGCCTCGGTAGACCCTACGTTCCCACACATAGTTGTCCACCCTTAACGATGAGCAGCAGCGGGATTGCCCTGCAGAGAAACAAGACGCTGGCCACCCTTTGGCCGGACAGAAACGTCCGGCCGTGGCAGAAACATCAACTGGGAATTGCCGACAGTCGATGTGTCACTGCTCACTTGAGCTGGTGCACAAGAAGGGATGCAAGTGGCAGCCTGTTAATTGGTGGCACGCTTTGCCTCTGCGAGATACACCTTTGCGCCCGTGTAAGTAACCAATAGATTTTCCTATCCATCCTTCCATTTATTAGAAAAACCAAATAACCAAACCAGACAGTGACTATCCCAGTTGGGCAGAATATAAATGCAAATAGTCAATTTATCCATCCATCCAATTTGATTGCCCGCCTTCCTATCTATCTATAGTGTCTGTCTGCCTGTCTGTTTGCCTATCTATTTATCTATCTGTCTGTCTGTCTGTCTAGTGTCCGTCCGTCCGTCCGTCCGTCCGTCCATCCATCCATCCATCTATCTATCTATCTATCTATCTACCTACCTACCTACCTACCTACCTACCTACCTCAATGTAATTCTGTCTTACCTATCCATCCATCCTCCCCTTTGCTTGCCTACCTCCTTAATATAATTATATTTGCCTGTCTACTTGCCTACCTCCTTAATGTAATTCTATCTATCCATCCAAAGTCCACACGTTAAAAATTATCTGATTAATATCCTGATTTATAGCTTGGATCTGGGATCCAGGAAAGTTCAAATAAGATTCAAAAACGGTTGCAAACAAATGGGCTGGTTTTGGAAAGAGAATAAATCCCGTCCTTGGAAAACCGGCATGCCAGAGATCTGCTTTGATTCGGATTTCTGTTTCGAGCGGCTTGGATGGCCTCACAGGGCCCTTTTCTGACCCGGCGATTCTACGGTGTCTCAAAAGCCAGGCTCTCTCGCTGCAACACACAACGTCTGTCTTTTCAAAGTCGGACCTCGCTGACCACAACATAGACTTTGGCCCCATCACCTTTCCTCCTCCGCTGCCCCTGGCCTTTGGGACCTACCGCCACTTGGTTGCTGGAACAGGAGAACATCTTCTTCATGGCCGCTCCGGCCGTCTGTCCTGCCGCACTGTTCCCAAGCGTCCCGCTGCCCGGCATGGCTCACGCTTCCTAGAAAAGATGTGCCAACAGCCGTGTAAACACCACCACTGGGGAGGCCACTGGTCTAGAGAAGGCTGCTTCTCTGCTCCCAGACGTCCGGCGTGGATGAGTTGAAGACGAGACGGGGAAAGACGACATCTCTGGCAATGAAGCGCCCCGGTTTCTCCAGACGAGCCCTATGCCGTCCAGCGAACGTGGGGAGGAATGAAGCACACCTTGCCTGCGGCCGTTCACAGGTGGCTTGGTTCGGATCCGCCCCTCGTGCCTTTTACACACCTGTTTCCCAGGTCTAGACTTGCCTGGGACGCTCCACATCAACCTGACTTGCCTTGTGGCACAAAAAGGAGGGGAGAGGTGGCCGACGACCTCAGAAAGAAAGGATCTCCTTCCCCTCCACCTTACGTCACAACAGGCCAGTGGCGCGGAGCAGAAATGCACTCACAATGTGCTCCATTGAGACCCTTGGCATCTGGGAAACTGTCGTTTTAGAAACGGCAGCTAAGATCAGGTTGTAAAGATCAGATTTTTCCCACGGTGGCCTTTGAAAGCCAGTTGTATCTGACTCTAGAGTCCAGTGCTCATCTCCGTTTACAGAGCTAGCGCCATCTGCATCAGCTGACCGTTCAGTGGACATGTGGCAGGCATGACTAGACACCGGAGTGCACGGAACGCTGTTTACCTTCCTGCCCAAGCGTTACCTATTTATATCTTTGCAATTTCTTGCTTTTGAGCTGATAGGTTGGCAGGAGCTGGGCCAGAGGTGGAAGCTCGCTGTATCGTGCAGCACCCAGGCCTCGAACTGCTGACCTGCCATCCTTCAAGTCAGTGTGCTCCGGATCTTTACCTCTAAGCCACTGCAGTCCCAGCCAAGAAATTAAAGGGGCCGCTTCTCCCTGTTTTCGGCAAATGTTTTCTTGGAAGTCGAAGGCCCAGCTTCCAGCCAGGATTCCGTTTTTCATGCTGCACTGTATCCTTGGACCATTAGGCACCGCAGACCATTAAGCTCTGCGGCTGCCTCAGGCGGCAGACCTCGGAGGTAGCCACAGGGCAGCACATCATTCACTGTGTGGTTTTATCATGCACGAGGATATTATAGCCATCGCAATGCTGTGGGCAAACCATCCTGCTATCTGTTCAGCCTGTATGCATCATATACAGCAGGGATTCTCAACCGGTGGCCCACAGGCCAGATGTGGCCCACAACACCATTTCATGTGGCCCGCCTCCGCCACACCAGGAAGTGCCATGTGGTGTTGGAAGGGTAAAATGGCTGTCTGGCCCCTCGAAGCTGTCTGAGGGAGTGTGACTTTTCCCTAGGTAAATGTCACCCTTGCTCGAAATCCAGATCATATCCTACTCTAGGGCTCAGTGCTCATCCCTGTTTACAGCCAAAGAGCCAGCCCTGTCTGGGTCTGCAGGCATTTCCATGGACATGTGGCAGGCAGGACTAGACACTGTTATCTTTCCTGCCAAAGTAGTACCTATTTATCTAAATGCAATTGCTTGCTTTCAAACTGCTAGTTTGGCAGGAGCTGGGACAGAGGCAGGCACTCACTCCGTCATGCAGCACTCGGGTCTCAAACTGCTGACCTCCCAACCATCCAGGCCCAACTCCCCCCTCCCCGGCTTCTAATCTGAACTCTGTGAAATCTGCCTATGCTCAGAGGCATTCTCGTTCCAAACTCACGCCTAACCACCAACATTTTTATATTCACACACCCCTCCCCATTCCAACCTTGCTATATTAAGCCTCACCATCAGGTCTAGAAACTTGGCTTCCAAATAAAATACCGGGGTTTCCAGGAAATGTCATCATGCCATAGATACAAGCACCAACACCACTGTGGCATGTTTTGGAGACGATAGAAAACAACGCGCTCCGTCAAAATAATTTCAGCAACAGGCAAATCTTTGCGCGACAGGTTCTAGTGCAAGAGATTGTTTGAGTCCATAACCTCCTCAGACAGGGGTGCCCAAACTATGGCCTGGGGGCCAGATGTGGCCCCCAATGGCACTTCATTCAGCCCACAAAGCCCTCGTCACTCCTGGAAGTGTAAGTAAAAAACACCCATATGGGCACATTTTACTTCCGCTTCCAGGAGTGACGAGGGTTTCGTGGGCCGGATGAATTGCCACCAGGGCCACATATGCCCCCTGGGCCTTAAAAACCGGCTCCCTGAACCACATGATCAGCCCACGGCCCAAAAGGTTTGGGCATTCCTGTCCTAAAAGCTTGGATCGGGATCTAGAAAAGAAATCTGATGCCATTTGAGATTTTGGAAAGGCTGCTTCAGTACTTAAGACCTGTGTCTGCTTTGGGGCACCTTCCAGGCGCACGGATTTAATTGCCGTTCCCAGGGACGGAGTCGGCCGGTAGAGCAGAAATTGCTTTTTAAAAACCATCACAGATTTCCTGCCACACCAGCCTTCAGGGATGTCCACCGGTTTCCGTTGATGTGTGGCGCATAGTATTATATATATATAATATATATATATATTATATATAGACAGAATGCGAGGAGAGAGGGTTGGGGATCAAACTGGGCTGCAGGACGAAGGGGGGAACCGGTGACAAATTACATCAGTAATAGGTTTAAAAGATTAATTTTAGAGTGAGGTTTAAAGGATTATCATCCCCTTGTCCTGATGGATTTGGAGGTTTTTTTGGATAATCCACGAAAGCCAAATCTCTGGTCGATTCTGAATTCCTGGTTGTTTTGGCTTAAATGGCAATGGATAGATGGATGGAAATTAGCAAACTGATGGAAGGAAATCAGACGACCAGGGGTTCTTAATTTACAGTCTGTGGGCTGGATTTCGCCCACAGCAACGTTTCATGTAGTTCGCTGCCCTCGCTCCCACCGCCGCCAGAAGCGGTAGAAACAGCCAAGTCAGCATTTACTGCTGTTGTAAATGCGTTTACGACAGCCGCGGACGTGTTTTACGGCAGAAGGAACCACCGGTCCGGCCCACTCAGCTGTCCAAGGGAGCATGACCCGGCCCCCAGCTTTAAAAGTTTGAGAACCCCTCTGCAGTAGACCAATGGATGGATGGTTAGAAACTTTAGATCAGGAGTTCGCAACCTTTTAAAGCCAGGGGCCATTGGGTCACGGTCCCTCAGACAACTTCGGGGGTGGGGGGCGCGGACGGCCATTTTGCCCTTCCTCCACCACATGGCACTTTCTGGTGTGGAGGCACTGGGGGCCACATGAAGTGGCGTCATGGGCCGCAGGTTGAGAATCCCTGCTTTAAATGAATGGATTGGATGGATGGAAATCAGTAGACCAATGGATGGATAGATAGAAGCTTGGACAGATACAGTGGTGGGCAGCAACAGGTCCCCCCCCCAGGAGGGCCCCCAGTAAAATTGGGTGTCCTCTGGGCAGGGTGGTGGTGCAATTGGGTGGCCTTCGGGCTGGGGAGGAAATTTGTGTGGCCACACCCACCTCCCTGCCCTGCTCCATCAGGTATTGTCCCTGCAAATGGTTCAAGGTCTCCCTTGCTCAAGAGCCAGTCATATCTGACTCTAGGGTGCAGTGCTAATCTCCATTTACAAAGAGCCACTGCTGCCTGTGTTTGCAGATGTATACATAGCTATATGGCAGGCATGACTAGATCGCCCACGATGTAGGCTCCGCCCACGGCATGGTAGCAGCACTGGACAGATAGATAGATAGATGGATAAATAAATAACATTAAGGAGGTAAGCAGATAGATAGATAGATAGATAGATAGATAGATAGATAAGTGATAAATTGATAAATAAAGTGATAAACAGATAAAAGGATAAATAAGTAAATAACATTAAGGAGGTAAGCAGATAGATAGATGGATGGATAAATAAATAAATTACATTAAGGAGGTAGATAGATAGATAGATAGATAGATAGATAGAATGAATGACATTAAGGAGATAAGCAGATAGATAGATACGTAGTTGGAATTGCATTAAGGAGGTAAGGAGATAGAAAGTTTGAATGGATGGAGCAATGGAATGAACTATTGTACATTGTGTTAGGAAATAAAAGAATGATAGATGAAACCCCAACTTTGACCACAAAACTAACTCAAACTGTCCATAAGCAATTATTTTTATTGGAGTCAGATTAATGTAGCCCAGGTGCCTCCGTGCAATTTTTCAAAAACCTCATGTGTTTGTGTCGCAGAAGAATTTGAAAATCCCCTCCAAAAAACAAATAACCAAAGGGAATGAAACCGTCAAAGAAAATGTACCTGACCAAACTTTTAATAAGCATTTAAAAGGCTTTGAGTAAAAAAGGAAAAACTTTTCCAGGCATTTCAGAGAGGCAAAAGGCGTGCGTCTCTCTCTCTCTCTTCCACAGAAGTACCCAAGATGTCCCCTTGTTCCAAGAGTGAGGAGGAGGGTCTGGGTTTCTTGGCAAAGATCAGGATCTGTCCATTACCATCTTCAATACTGTCAGGAAATGAACCTATTTCCCAAGGCTTGAAATTGCCAATTTCCAAATAGGCCTCAGAAAAATCCATTTCTCTCTCTCTGAGCCTCAAGGCTGTGTAACAGCATGTTTTTCAACCATGTTTTCAGTATTTCTTATCTTTTGTAAGCTAGCAGAGCAATGTTATGACTAGCCCCAGTGCATCCTATGTGCACGTGTATAAACAATGTACTGTTGTTTTGAGAAAGTTTTCTCTTTGTTACCTGATTGGCTGAAGCAGTCCCATCTGACTGCAAATTCTCCATTTTGGAGAGAAGAAAGAGTTCGTCTCTGATTCTTGATGGATTAAGACCTATTTTTGATTAGAGAGCTTTTGTTTCTGCATCTCTATGGGCTAGCAATCTTTAGCCTAGGAGCTATGCATTTTTGCTCCTTAAAAATGGTTACCTAGATTTGCCTGTGGACTTTATTGGACTGACTTATGCTACTGACTTTTATGCTTTATGAACCTGATCAATAAATCTTCATCATTTTTCTGAACAACGTGTCTTCATTGGACTAAAAAGGGTAAGAGCTGCCTTTCACACACACAAATCTTTGAACACGCTACCCAATTAAAACCCCTTAAGAGCTGATAAGCAGTTGAGAGTTGTATCTCTGTTCTAATTAGCCGTCCAGCTCGCCCTGTGTAGGTTTGTTTTGGTTTCCAGGGGTTTTTCCAGAAGTGAGGGGGCTGGCTGGATCGTGACAAATACGTAGTAAGGCGAACGGTTCAGACAGGGAGGCGACCAAAATTATCCCATCCTGGAGGTTCCCAGACACTTTAAAAGAGACATAAAGCAAAGAAGCAGGCTACACACACTCACACCCCTCCACAGAGATGTGGGTCCCCTTTTTAAGCGGTCTGGATCTTTCCCCCTACTTCACTTCACTTCTTTCTCACACCACTCCTGGAAGCCGCCAGCAAAATTCCGGGCCCTAGAGAAACAAAACCACAAAGACAGGTGAGGTGAACAGGTGATCAAAACGGAGGCTGCAGCGGCTCAAGTGGTTTAAGACGCTGACTGGGAGGTGGAAGGTCAGCCGTTCAAAACCTGAGTACTGCGTGACAGGATGAGCGCCTGTCTCTGCCCCAGCTCCTGCCAACCTAGATGTTCGACATTGCAAGAAATTGCAAGTAGATAAATAGAGACCACTCTGGTGGAAAGGTAAGCAGTGTTCCGTGCATGCTGGTGTCCAGGCGTGCCTGCTACGTGTCCACAGAAATGTCTGTAGATGCAGATAGGTGCTGGCTCTTTGGCTATAAACAGAGATGAGCACTGAACCCGATTGGCTTTTGAGCAAGGGCCGGAGAATCCAGCCAAGGCGTGACCGAACTCGAAGACACAAACGCCAGGAATTCTAAACTAGTGTTTCCCAAATGACAGACAGACAGACAGAATTTCCCCACTTTTGCCTTTTGGACTTCAATTCCCAGAAGCCTCAGTCAATGCCCCACAGCACTGATCAGCCAATGGATTGGCTGAGGCTTCTGGGAATTGAAGTCTTCCCCCTGTGGGGCCTGAGCCCCACTGTCGGGAACCTCTGCTCTAAACCCACCTTTCAGAGAAAGGTTTTTTACATTTTTACAGGACATCTGCTGAAGTCCTTTATCACAGATGATGATGATGATGATGATTTCATTCCAGAAATTACTCTGGGTTGAAAGGACTTTTGCTGGAGAAACTCCGCTCGGGGGACGCCCCAATGAGGCTCCTTTCCTGTCCCCAAGATCTTTTTCCCCACCAAAGTAGTCTCTATTGATCTACTTGCAATTTCTTGCTTTCGAACTGCTAGGTTGGCAGGAGCTGGGACAGAGATGGGCACTCAAACCGCCATGCAGTACACGGGTCTACTGCTAGGCTTGATATTGCCGTTATTCGTTATTGACTTCGTTATTAATTATTTCCTCCACTGCTAAAGGAACTGTGTCTGGAGCTTAAGATCATAACCAAACTGTGAAGGGGTGGGTGGGAGAGGAATCCGAGAAGTCATCTAGCTTCGCCCCCCAATCTACGCCAAGCCTTCTGAGCTGAGAGTTCACCTCATGTCAAAGACCGGCTTACCTGGTGTAGCCAAGCGTGGCTGCGATCTCGGCCGCCCGGGCTCCCCGTTTCCCCATCTGACAGTGGAAGACCAAATTCTCGTCTTCCGGCCGCGGTTTTTCCACCCCATACTTCGCCTTGAAGTCCGCCGGGTCCATCCGGAAGGCCGCTTCGACGTCCGCCACTGCGCAAAAGGGACGAGAGAGAGAAGTCCTGAAGTGCTCCTGGGTCACCCGGGTCCGTGGCCCCGATCCTCACAGGTTTTCATAGGGTTAAGATAAAGGATGTTGGAAGCAGCCACCGCAAACTGATCGAAGGCCCAACCCAGTCATGGTGAACCTTGGCACTCCAGGTGTTCTTGGACTGTAAACCCATTTGTGTGGATTCACAGAGACTTGGGCTTCTGGGAACTGAAGTCCACAAACATGTGGAGTGCCAAGGTTCGCCATCATGGGCCTAACCCATCACCAGCACCTCCTCAGTCAACCATGGCAACCAAAGATGAGATCCTCTAATTTTGGAGGACTACAAATCCCATCATTCTCCATTCAGGGCACTCTATCTGACAGACGGGGACTTTAGGTAAGACATCTGAATTTCTGACCTCTCGGTTTCACCTTGAGTGCAAAAATGCCACCACAGTAAGTGACGTATTGGGACTTCCGGTGGAGGGAGCTTCCGGAGGCGCCAGGGTGGCCACCAAAGGCTGGAATGAATGAGCTCAGTGGGCCGGATTAGGCCCATGGGCGGTAGGTGTGGGGACCCCTGGCTTAAAGGGATCTGGAACCCATACCTTGACAGATACATCGCGGTCTCACCTGGGATATGTACGGAGCTCGGGATGCGTCCGTGGGCAACTTCTCCTGCTGAACGTACATCGAAAACCCAGAACGTCTCTTGTTCGATCAACTTTTTGAGGTCCTCGTAGGAAATGGTATTTGTTGCTTAAGGAAAAGAACAAGGAAACAAAAACAGCTAAATTTTCCTTCTTCAAGACTGTTGGTCCAAAGTGAGATACCTGGAGATTAAAAAAAAATAACTTTGACTCCTTCCAACCCTTGATCCGTAGATCTAATGAAAATTTGCAGCCCAGATTGGAGCAAAAAATGGAAACAATCCTGGCCAACAGAAAGATGGCATGAATTTAAAGTAAATGAACATTTATTTATCTGTTTACTGTGGTTGGCTTATTGGTTAAGTCTTAAGACGCTGAATTTGAAGACTGGAAGGTTGGGTTTCGAGACCCGGGGACTGCATTGTGGAACAAGCTCCCATCATCCACCCCAGCTCCTGCCTACCTAGCAGTTCAAAAGTAAGAAATTTGCAAGTGGATGAATAGGTATCGCTTCAACAGGAAAGGTAGCAGCGTTTCCCCCTGTGTAGCTGGAAGAAATTGATGCATTTGAGGGAAACAGAGCCACTAGGCATGCCTGCCACGTGTCCATGGAAACATCTGCAGCCGCAGACAGCGTCGTCTCTTGGGCTGTAAACAGATGAGCACTGAACCCTAGAGTCGGATACGACTGGCTTTCGTGCAAGGGAGACTTTCATCTTTTTTTAAAATCATACTTAAATGGCCGCTTCCTCCCAGGTTCAAAGATTTATCCCTGGATAAATTTAAAAAAACTACATTACAGCCTTTTTTGTTTGTTGTTCAGTTGCACAGTCGATTCCGACCCTTTGCGGTGACCCCATGGACCACCGTGCGCCAGGCACTTCTGTCCTCCACCCTCCTCCTCAACTCGCTCAGCTCTGTGCCCATTGTGTCTACAATAATCTAGCCATCTCATTTTTGGCTGCCCCCTTTTTCTTTTGCCCTCCACCCTTCCCAGCATCAAGGCTTTCTCAAGTGAATCCTCTCTTCCCATTTGATGTCCAAAGTACTTTAGCTTCATCTTTACTATTTGCCCTTCTAAGGAGCAGTCAGGGTTGATTTATTCTAAGATTGACTTATTTGTTCTCCTTGCTGTCCAGGGGACTCTCAAAACTCAAAAATATATAAAATAAAAATAAAAAAGCAACCACGTTACAGCCCAGAATTTACAATTTATGGTTTGGATAGCATAACATTAACAAAGAAAAAAAAAATTAACATTAGCAACAGGAAAAGTAGCAATCGTTTGTTTTATTTATTTTAATTTTATTTATTATTTGCATTTATTTCTTGCCCACCCGGGATACTTTCCACCAAAACCAACCAACCAACCAAAAGAATTTAATTTAATTTTAATTTGATTTTTGCATTTGTATGCCGCCCACTCTGGGCGGCTCCCATGACAATTAAACAATATATACAATAAACGCAGAGTAATACAAGGTTCAATATTATTGTCATGATAATTTAAAAAAACCTATTAAAACTGACAAAAATTTTAAACGATTACGTCCTAACTGTAAACTAAATTAAACAGCCTAAATAATACATGCAAAGACGAGTTTTTTCTAATTACCTTTTACTTTCTTAAAAATTAGGATTATTATTGCAAAGAACAAGGTGATTAAAGTTGCAGTAGATAGATAGATACAGTACAGATATAGATAGATATAGATAGATTAGATAGATATACACACAGTATATTTATTATTCATACTTATCAACTGCTAAACCACAATAATACTGACATATATACTGACATATAAACCACAATATACTGACATATAGTTAACTTTAATTGCATTGTTCAGGGTTGTGGCGCACAAAGGAGTTTATTATTCCTAAATACACCTGCTATTTATATACAATTATATAGAATGCAAAACAAAGGGCCTCCTCGCTAGCTTGCCTACCTTTCTCCATGCCGTCCTGAGCTGGATTACTCTTCAGACGAGCAATAAACTCGGGTGTGGAGCGTGGAGGTAAACCTACAATTTTCTGCAGGGCTTTCATGCCCCTGTGCGTGTGAATTCCTCCTTTTTTTCCGGGTAGTCCAGATCAGGACCAGGCCAGGCACCGTCTCCAAAGTCCAATTTCCCTCTCCCCTCAATTCTGCACAAGGAAAGCAGTCTAAAAATAATAAAATCCTAAGGTTGCCAACTTACCTTCTCTGGCCTTGCTCCTCTGCTCCCAACAAACAACGACTCAGCAGGTTTCTTCCTAAACAAAACTCTTGAACAACTGGTTCTGCCTGGATGCTCTTAATTCAACAGAATCCGTTAATTTTACTTTTTATTTTACGGTTATTTAAGTTCTTCACTTCTTTAAAGGTGCAGAGCCAGGAAAGTATTTGGCAACCTGCCCTAATGAGTATGAGAAGGAATGGCGGGGCTAAAGAACCATGGCAAGGATTATTATTTTTTTACTTTAAAGAAAAATTGTCATTTTAGGCAGTTTTTGGAGAAATATATATATACCTGTATACTGTATTGTGTGTTTTCACTCAAAGTCCCATAATCCACTACCTTCGCCATCACCCACCAGGGAAATGGGCCTCTAAAGTACAAGCTAAAATGTCTGTGAGATGCATCCCCTCCAAACGTAACTTCTCCAAAAGCTGTTCATCGGAGATTGCCAACGTTTCCATGCGCCCCTGCGCCTCTGCTTCGCCGCCGCCGCCCCCTAGCATCCTCAAATGCATCAATTACTTCCAGCGACACAGGGAAAAATGCATTTGATTTCCGGCTTGGAAACGCGGGAGTTTGAAAAGAAGAGAAGGGCTGTGGGGACAGACCCGGGGGCAGGGGCTCAGCCAGGGTGCACGTGGGAACACGTGGGAAACACGTGTCAGGGTTCCCCTTTCCGATGCGCTTTTGCCCCGAGATGGGAATTTGGCCACCTTCCCTATCCGAAAGCCAAACCCACCGGCGCCTCCCGGAAATTTAAGAGCCCAAACTTCTCGAAACGAAACTGCAAGGTCTACTCTTGAGTAAAGTTATATATATAAATGCGCCGTTTCAAAGTGTGGGGTGTAGTTTGCACGTATGAACGCATCCTTGCATTGCAAAGCTACCCAATAAAGCCAAGTGTTTTAGGAGAATTGAGTCACTGACGTGCTATATTTCTCCATGCTCAAGGCGTTCACGTGTAGGAGTGTTTAGACGTGCTCACTTGGCAGAATAAGGAGCTACCTCTGGCGCATTGCATCCTCGTCCCTGTTCAATCCATGCGCAGAGCATGTCATACAGAAAGAAGGACTAGATTCGGATTAAGGAGCAACGAACGTTTGGTCCTTAATCTGAATCTAGTCCTTCTTTCTGTGTTGGTTCCCTTGATACCTGATGGGGTAAAAGATGAACACCATTTCGTGGGAGAAACTCCCGCCCTTGAAGATCTGCAGGTGTGACACCCTCTCAGCCATGGCCTGAAATGAGTTTTAGTGAAAGTTAAAGAAGAACAGTGGCGAAGCAGGACTACAGTTGAACATTAAGAAGACCCAAATTATCACTGCAGAAGAACTACACATTAACGTAGATGCTGAAGAAATTGAAATAGTGAGAGTTTCTGTACGCCTTGGTTCAATCCTCGGTACTAATGGGGCCAAGAAATCAGAAGCAGACGGAGACTCGGAAGGGCAGCAATGAAGGCATTAGAAAAGATCATCAAGTGTAAAGTTGTAGGTTTGGAGCATGGCTTCATTCACAGTGAGGTCAACTTGCTTTGCATATGTAGATGTGCTCCATACTGGAGCATCGTACTCTGCCATGGAGACGCTCGGGGCCAAAGCCGATGTATGCAGCGTGGAGGATTGAGTTTCTCCATGTATACTTTGTGAGTTTCCTAATGATGTTGTTCTTTGGACTGGCTTTAGCTTTGGTATCCAGGCTGTGCTGCTGAAAAGAGTGTCACACTAAGGGATTTTGGTGCTCCACAATGCTGTAAACCAGGGGTTCTCAACCTTTTGAAGCCCAGGGTGAGGTCACACTCACTCGGACAGCTTTGGGGTCCAGACGGCCATTTTGCCCTGCCTGCCATGAAATGGTGTTGTGGGCCGCATCCGGCCCCCAGGCTGCAGGTTGAGAACCCCTGCTGTAATCTAACAGCAGTGGAGAAAAGGGAGGAGGGAAGAGGGGGATGAAGGGGAGGTTGGATTTGGCATATTTGGGTCTCTGGCCAGGAGAGTGACAGGTCTGCCCGCGCGAGCTAAGCTGTGCGCATCGACGGAAAAAAAGATGGGGAGACCCCAAGGCGCCTCTCACGCTCCCCTTCTCGGCTTGTGGATGCTGGCAGGCCTTGTGGCAGGTACCCTATGAGAATTGGGAGGGGGGTGTTTGGTGGGGGTCAGCAAGCAAGACTTTTAGGGGGAGGGAAACGTGACCAACTCAGGGGGAATCTTAGCCACAAGTTGGCCAGGCGTATTTACTGTGACCAGCACAGTAAAACAAAGGGATTTTTTTTTAAATTTAAATGCTTAAACTGTAGTTAAAACATATTATTTAAATACATATCCATTCCAAATTTAAAAATAAAAAACAGAACAAAATCAGTTTTTAAGATTTGTGCTACAATCACTGCTACAACATCTGAAACAGCAAATTGCAGGCACAGAAATTATTCCCCCCCCCCCCCCGGATTTCAAGGGGAATTTGTGGCCCACTTCGCTGGGGAGACTGGGGTTGGATGGTGGACGATGGGATAGCTGCCAGGTCCCTGGTCTTTCCCACCCTGGGGTTCTTTACCAGATGCACGCTGGACAGTTTTAAAAAGTCAGAGGGCTAAACCAGGGGTCCCCAAACTATGGCTTGTGGGCCAGATGTGGCCCCTAACACCACCTCACCCTCATTGCTCCCAGAAGTGGAAGTAAAACGCTCCTGTACACGCACATTTTACTTCTGCTTCTGGGAACAATGAGAGTGGGCTGGATGAATTGGTATAGGGTCCAGATCCGGCCCATGGGCCATAGTTTGGGCACCTCTGGGCTAAACTCTTGAAAAGAGGACAATTGGTAGGATTCTGTCTAGACAGAGAATAATGCCATCCTATGCAAGAATTTTGATACCGTATATACTCGGCTATAAGTCATTCTGAATATAATGTTGTTCAGGTAGGATGTTGGTTAAGGATGATGCGAGATATGATCCAGGAATGCCAGATATGGACTCATTCATTTATTTATTTATTGTATTTCTATACCGCCCTATTTGTGTGTTATCCCACTCTGGGCGATGTACAAACAGATGACAAATAACAACAGAACACACAGCAAATCAAAACAGCCAACAAATACGTCACAAACTGAACTAAACTAAAATAAAATACGGTAAATATGGAGAGTTTGAAAGAATAAAATCATTGCATTCTGTATTTTTCCTGCATAATTTTTTTTTTTTAGCATGCATGAGAACAGTACGGGGAAAAAAATATTGCCAAACTCCTCAAATGTAACAAAAAAGTAATTAGAGATGTAACTATAAGGTAATGCGAAGTAACTATAAGGTAATGCAGAAAAGTAACTAGTGAAATAACTTTTCCTTGCTCATTGCTTTGCTTTTGAAATTTAAGTTTGCTATGCTCTAATTGCAAAAAAAGTAAATTTGAAGCTTGTAACACATGATGTCCAAGTTGGAAACTGGAGAGATCTGGGTTCAAGTCTTCCACTCAGCTACAAAACTCACGGGGTAGGGGCTTGGCCCCGAACTCTCATTCGGCCTCGCCACCCAAACTACCTCACAGATTCTTCTCGAGAGTCTAGTTCAGGGATTCTCAACTTGCGGCCCTTGGGCCAGATGTGGCCCACAGCACCATTTCATGAGGGCCCCCACCGACTCGACCACACCCGGGCGTGCCATAGGGTGGAGGAAGGGCGAAATGGCAGTCCGGCCCCCGAAGCTGTCTGAGGGAGCATGACCCAGTGGCCCCAAGCTTTAAAAGGTTGAGAACTCCTGGACTAGTCAAGTAGCCAGAAGGAAAACCACGTCAATTGCCTTTGACTCAATGGTAAGGAAGAAATGTATAAATAATAAATAAAACAACACATTTATTGTAAGAAGAAAGTGGACTTAATTGTTTGACCAGAGATGGAGGTTTTACTTCCAACCGCCTGGGAGTAGCGCCTCCCCCACCCCTCAAAATTGTTCTCTTCCCCAATTACCAGCAATTAGTCTGACAAGCTTTCTCTACCCAAAGGCCTGCTGTTAATTATCTGGTCTGGGAATACACCAAAAGTGCCCTTCCCATTCAATTCAAGGCATTGTCAGGGAGGAAAAAAGAAATTCCAAATACTGTAACCCTCTTCCTTACGTGTCTGCAATGGTGTCGTGTGCCAATTTGCGGTCTGGTCTCTTGTATCTCTCACTTTGTTCCCAAAAGACAAAACTCGAGTCTCTAAGGTCCTTGGCTGCTCGTGCGGTTGTATCAGCAGCTGATTATTGTTCCCTCTTTTGCTAGGGTTGCCCAACGATGAGATGTTCCGGTGCTGGGCCGTCCGCAACTTGTTCTTTAAACGGTTAAAAAAATTTTTTAAATTTTTTTTCTTGAATGCCCTTGGAGGATTGAGGGCCACATGAAATGGCGCTGCAGGCCGGATCCAGCCCACGGGCCTATAGGTTGGGAACCCATGGGATGGAAGAAGATGAAGCCATGGAGCTGCAGCTTGTGAAACCAGCCTGAATGCGAGGTTTTTCTCTTCCAGGCGCAGAGGCCGTGAAGGTATCGGTGGTTGCAGATAGCGTCCAGGTGGTCCGGGGTGGGAGCGCACTGCTGCCATGCTCCTTCCACACCACGGTGCCGCTGGATCGCCTCAACATCATCTGGACCGTCATCCCCTCCTCGGAACCCCGGCACCCCCAGCAAGTGAGTTTAAGCGGGCAGCGTTCAGTCCCTCCCCATCTTTCAATGTCCACCCACTCCATCCCATAAAGGTCAAGGTCACCCTTACTTGAAAGCCGGTTGTATCCGACTCTAGGGTTCGGTGCTCATCTCTGTTTATAGCCCAAGAGCCAGCTCTGCCTGCGTCTGCAGTTGTTTCCATGGCCACTAGGCAATGGAAGGCTGTTACCCTTCCTGCCAAAGCATTATGTTTATTTACTTGCAATTTCTTGCTTTAGAACTGCTCGTTTGGCAGGAGTCAGGAAAGGCGACTGGATGGGCAGCGCTCGTGTCTCAAACTCCTGACCTTCCAGTCAAGTGATGAGGGCTTTGCGGGCCAGATGAATTGGCGTCAGGGGCTGCATCTGGCCCCCGGGCCATAGTGACCAGCTCCCTGAACCATGTGACCGGCCCACGGCCTGAAAAGTTGTGGACCCCTGGGCCAGACACTAACCCAGCCCAGACAGGAGAAAGAGGAACCGTGGATTGAGTCTACACCCCCAAATTCCAGAACTTGAAACATTACTTTTCACAAATGTAAATGCAAAGATTTAATGAAACCACACACTAATTGGGACCCAGGATCTGACCCTTCCACTTCATTATGGACATCATCAGTATGTCACGGAGCACACAGACAGAACCTCTTGGAAGACGGTGGTATTTTTGAACCACAGTCAGGCGTAACACCCCTGGCAATGGCCACCTTGTGTCGCCAGCTAGTCTTTCTCACGCTAGGTCAGGCGAAAGGCACTGCAGAAGGAACTCACCCAAAGGTGCCTCCCCTTGGGCTGTTTCACGTCTAGCCTAGACACGGAAGATGTTGTCTGTCTTACACCGAACCTCCTGGACAAGTAACTTTTTAAGTCAAAGCCCGTCTCCAGATTGTGCGCACCGTGTCATATTTCGCATTTGCCCAGTTTGGATGTCTTTGAAGCAGAGGTGTGCACAATTAGCATCTGTTTCCAGTCCTGCGTCGTTGATCTAGTGACGATTGTTCATCCTCTTACCCAGGGATTCTTATCCTGCAGCCGGTGGACTGGATGCGGCCCACGGTACCATTTCATGTGGCCCACTACACCCGGAAGTGCCGTGGGGTAGAGGAAGGTCAAAATGGCCGTCCAGCCCCCAAAGCTGTATGAGGGAGCACGACCCGGTCCCCCCCACCCGGCTTGAAAACGTCGCTCTTACCTGTGCCGACATGACGTCAGGTGTGCCTTCCTCTCTTCCACAGGTGCTGGCTTACGACCAAGGCCAGGTGGTGGAGAGCATGTCTCACGTCACGGGCCGCGTGGCGTTCGCCTTCTCGCCGACCAAGAGTGCCACCATCCTCCTCAACGACACGCGCAGCCAGGATAGTGGCACCTATCAGTGCAGTATCACAAACCCGCCCGACACCGCCGTCCCCAATATCGGGGTGGTCCGTCTCACAGTTTTTGGTATTTCTGCCTCACCCCGTCCCACCTTTAAAACCTAACCTTTCACAACCCAGAATAATTTGTGAGACAAAATTATTATTAGCAGAAGGAAGAAGCAGTTTCCTTCCCTGCTCTTTTGTAAACGTATTAAGTAAAATAATTGCATGCCCAAATGTCTTGTGTTGATTTCTAGCAGCTCAGGTTTTGCAAGCTTGGAAAACATTGCCAATAAAAGCAATTAATGATAAATGGGACCCGTTAAGAGGAAATTAAAGCAGGGGTTCCCAGCCTAATGCCATGGGCTGGATCCGGCCCACAGCACAAGTTCATGTGTGTCCCTCCACTCCTCCAAGGACATTCAAGAAACAAAATGGCAGCCCCCTTTGAAGCTGTTGGGACAAAATGACCACACCAATTGTGCAGATGGGGCAAAATGGCCACCCAGCCCTCAAAGCTGACTGAGAGTGTGACCTATCCCCTGAATTAATTTAATTTATATACCGCCCTATCCAATGGACTCTGGGCGGTGTACACAAATTAAAACCAATATAAAACAATTAAAGAAAGGGATTTTGAAAACAAATTGTTTTGACGATATTGTGGGATTTCTTTCTATCGTACGCATTTGAAACAGAAAAATACTCAAGACAAGATTTATTGCTCTTCTGGGGAGAGAGGAGACAGGATAACAGGATTCAAAGAAATTAAGGTATGAAATGTTCGTATGAATCGTTATCCCAAAGAGATGCACATTATTGTTTTGGCTTGGATAAGGGAACTTTAGTACTAAAAATTGAATTTTTCATTTTTGTGAGCTGCCTAGGGTTGGGATTCGCCTGATTGGGGCGGGATAATAAATCTAAATAAATAAATAAATTACAGGTCACGCCCACATATCTGTGGATTGTTTCCTTAGACTGTTATCCACAGGTATAAAAATATCAAATTAAAACAACAGCCCTAAAATACATAATATGAATGTATTCCTATGGTACATTACCAGAGCTGGCCACTAGAGGTCATTGTTGGCAAAGTAAAAGATGGAGTTTGCCATTATCCGCAGTTTCAAGCATCTGCGGGTAGATCTTAGCGCAGGCGTTCCCAACCTTTTCAAGCTGGGTCCCCGGTCACACTCTTTGTCAGTTTCAAGGGCCGGACGACCATTTTGCCCTCCCTGCACAATTGGGGGAGGGGCAGCCATTTTGTTTCAACAGCTTCAAAAGGGTGGCCATTTTAAGTTCTTGAATGCCTTGGAGGGGTGGGGGCGGGGCACATGAAATGGTGTCATGGGGCGGGAACCCCATCTTAGAATATATTCTCCACAGATACAGGGAGGCGAAATCAGTAGCGTTTATGTGGGTTTGGTTGGCCCTGAATTGAGCGTTGCTATGTTATGGCCCAACAGTACCGCCGTCCGGCCCCCGATGCTCCAGCGAAGGGACCATGGAGGAAGGAGGCAGCCTCCGGTTCTCATGCTCGGAGGAGGAAGGGGTGCCCCCACCCACCTTCACCTGGGAGAAAATCGCCCCGGAAAACGCCCCAACTTGGGTGGTGAGCTACGAAGGTAAGAGACTGGGTTACGAAGGCTTAGAACAGAAGATAATCCCAAAGAGCCAGGGAGGGTGGCAGACGTTTCCATGGGCATGCAGCAGGCGTGCCTAGAGTGCATGGAATGCTGTTACCTTTCCCACCAAAGCGGTCCCTCTTTATCTCCTTGCATTGTCTCGAACTGCTAGGTTGGCAGGAGCTGGGACAGAGACAGGAGCTCACTCCGTCGTTCAGTGCCCGGGAATCGAAAGACTCACTCTGGCTAACTTGCTCTTTCTTCTGGCTCTCTCTCCTTTGGCCAGGTGACCGCCGGGCCCTCCTGATGTTCCCCAACTTGACCACAGATGCCTCGGGGCTTTACTCCTGCACCGCCTCCAACATCCTGGGGTCCGCCTCATGCGCCTTGGAACTAAGGGTTCACGTCGGTGGGTACCACTGGATGATAAACCCCCACAGATGGATAGATCCTTTAAGCCCATAGATGGCAAAACTTGGCACTCCGGGTGTCCCTGGACTTCCATTCCCAGAAGCCCAAATTCCTGTGAATCCACACAAATGGGCTTACTGTACAGTAAGCCCATTCGTGTGGATTCACAGAGATTTGGGCTTCTGGAAATTTGAAGTCCAAGAACACCGCACAGTAAACCCATTGGTGTGGATCCACAGGGACATGGACTTCTGGGACTTGATGCCCAAGAACACATGCAGTAAACCCATTGGTGTGGATTCATAGGGACTTAGGCTTCTGGGAACTGAAGTCCAAGAACACACGCAGTAAACCCATTCGTGTGGATCTACAGGGACTTGGGCTTCTGGGACTTGAAGTCCAAGAACACACACAGTAAACCCATTCATGTGGATTTACAGAGACTTGGGTTTCTGGGAACTGAAGTCCAAGAACACACGCAGTAAATCCATTCGTGCGGATTCACAGACTTGGGTTTCAGTGGCTGAGAACATCGCCCCCTCCTCTGGGCCCACAACAACGGCCTGACGGGAGTTAGTTTTTGTTCTGGTTTGGTTGTTTTATGTGGTTGCATTTTATAATTTTTATTGTACTGTTGTTTTGACTGTTAAGCTGCCCTGAGTCGCCTCGGCGAGTGGGCGGCAATATAAATCTAAATAAATAAATAAAAATAAACTGATGTCCAAGAACAAATGCAGTAAACCCATTTGTGTGGATTCAGAGATGGCCTGCTGGGGTTTTCAAACGGCTAGGTTGGCAGGAGCTGGGAGGGATGACAGGAGCTCACTCCATCACACAGCACTCGGGTCTCAAACTGCCGACCATCCCCAATTGTCAAGCTTGCCATCTTAATTAATGCTTTGTGTTAAGCAAAACCAGCTCTTTAACCTCTCTCCCCCCTCCCTCTGTGTGTTCGTGCTTTGCTTTCCAGCCCCCCATGGCCCCACGGCCCTGGTGGTGGGGGTCACCCTCCTGCTCAGCATGGGGCTCGTCCTGCTGACCCTCTTCGCCCTGGGCTTATGGCTCCACCATTCCAGCACGGTCCAGTGGCCGGGTGGCAGGGAGGACGATGACGACAATGCCTCGCACAACGAGATCAGGTAAAGCAGCGCATGGGGGGGAGGGGTTTCTCCAAAACGCGAATGGTAACGGTCGCCCTTGCTCAAGTCAGTCATATCCAACTCTAGGGTTCAGTGCTCACCTCCCATTTATAGCCGAAGAGCCAGCACTGTCTGCGTCTGCAGACATTTCTGTGGACACGTGGCAGGCATGACTAGACACCAGAGTACACAGGATGCCGTTTCCCTTCCCACTGAAGGGGTCCCTATTTATCCCCTTGCAATGTCTTTTGAACTGCTAGGTTGGCAGTAGCTGGGGCAGAGACGGGAGCTCACTCCGTCGTGCAGTACTCGGGTCTCAAACTGCCAACCTTCTGGTTGTCAAGTTCAGTGCCTTAACCACGAAGCCAGATACCATTTAATAAAACCCATAAAAGTTCAGCACTGGAAAACCAGTAACTGAAGTGAAAGAACTATGAAACCTTTGGCCATCCCTTCACAGAATCGACGGCTTCTCTTCGGGGCGGCTGATCATCGCCAAGAGCCCAGCAGGAGGCAACCCAGCGGCCAATGCAGTCCCAAAGCCCCTCTGGATCTTCACCAGTTCCACCCCCAACACCACCTACGCCCACCGGGAATGGAGACCCCAGCCCAGGAGCGCCAGCCAAGCCGCCCTACCGGGGAGTCTGAGGCAGCCGAGCCAGGGGCGGTGGAGAAGCACCAGCCTCTCGGAACGACAGGAATCCTCCTCTGGAAGTGAAGAGAAGCCCTCCAGGCCCGTCCCCAAACCCATCGGGTTCCTGGTTTAGGAGCTGCTGGCGGAGACGGGCCGCGTGTGGGGAGGCCCCAGCCACGCATGGAGACGGATCAAGAGTGGAAGGTTGAATTTGTGCTGCTGAGGCCGCTTTGTGCTGGAGTGAGGCCACTTTGGGTTGTCATGCTGTAATAATAATAGTAAGAATAACAGCAACAGTCTTGTGCTTGAAATAAATATTTCAGGGACGAGGCGTTGGTCATATTCTGAGAGCCACAGGAGTTTGCACAGTTTAGGGTTCCATGCAGAGAGGCCATAAGAAGACCCACAGCATCAAAGCGTTGGAAGGGGGCTTTTAGACCACTGAGTCCAGCCCCCATTGCTCAAGGCAGGAACCCGAATCAAAGCAGATCCAACATAGGTTTGCTTTCCAATTCTCTCCTGAATGCGTCCAGTGTTTTGAGCATTTGCCACCTCTCAAGGCAACAGAGGGTTCCACCGTCGTACTGCTCGAACAGTTAAGAAGTTCCCCCTCCTATTCAGCCTCTTATCGCTGGATTCCTGTAGTTTGAGGCTATTATTATTACATGCCCTGCACTCTGGGATGACGGAGAACAGATCCTTCCGTTCCCCTTTATAATTACCTTTTAGGTCTTTGAAGAGTGCCATCATCATCATCATCTCCTTTTCTCAAAGCTGAACATCTCTAGTTCCTTCAACCTTTCCTTCTAGGGCAGTGATGACCAACCGTGCCCCTCCAGGTGTTCTTGGACTTCAATTCCCAGAAGCCCAAGTCTCTGTGAATCCACACAAATGGGTTTACCGCGCAGTAAATCCCACTCGTGTGCATTCACAGGGCCTTGGGCTTCTGGGAGTTGAAGTCCAAGAACACCAGGAGTGCCAAGGTTCGCCATCACGGTTCTAGAGTTTGGTTTCCAGTCCTCTGTTGCCCTTCTCTGTACCTGCCTTCCACATCACAGCATGGTCAGGTTCGGCGCTGAGTCGCTGGCAGTAGTCTACTCCAAGGGAGCCCAAACATTTCGGGTCGTGGGCTGATCACATGGTTCAGGGAGCAAGTCACTAAGGCCCAGGGGGCTGGATGCGCCCCCCAATGCCACTTCATCTGGCCCCCGAAGCTCTCATCGCTCCTGGAAGCGGAAGTAAAACGTACCCGTATGAGCGTGTTTTACTTCCGCTTCCAGGAGCGACAAGGGCTTTGGAGACCGGATGAATTAGCGTTGGGGGCCGCATCTGGACCCCAGGCCATAGTTTGGGCACCCCTGGTCTACTCTATTCCCCTAGTACAGGGGTTCTCAATGTTTTCAGGTTGCAGGTCAGACCACTTCCCCTCAGACAGCTGAGTGGGCTAGTCATGTGATTCTGTGCGTATTCTTGTGCGTTTCTGTGAGTTCTTGTGCACGCTCTCGTGATATTTTGCAAGTTCTCGTGAGATTTTTGGGAGTTCTCGTGCGTATTCTTGTGAGATTTCACGAGTTCTGGCATGTATACTTGTGAGATTCCGTTTATTTCCAGCACATTTTTGCTGTTTCTGCCACTTGTGGAGCTGACAGGGATGAGCGCGGTGGGCCACATGAAGTGGCACCGCAGGCCGGTGCTGGCCCATGGTCCGTAGGTTGCAAATCCATGCCCTAGCAGAATCACCTGGCCAGACTAATGGTAGTCATAAAACACCACACAAGCCTTCTTAGGGTCCTGGTTCCATTCATTTTGTTTCTGGTTTAAATCCAGATCTTTATTAATATTTTTTTTTTTTGGGGGGGGGGGAGAATCTCCATCCAGTATAATAGCTCACCATCCCACAAGTCCCCCCACCCCCCGGTAAATGGAAGCTGGCTATAGTTCTGAGTCGGCTCTCCCCGCCCCCCCCCGGCACCCCGTCTCCACAGCTGAAGGGCAAGGTTAGTGCTTTTGGGGGGGTGCAGACAAAGAAAGAGGGGGAAGACATGGCAAATTGGGTCTCACTTCCACCTTCATTCGGGGTAGAGAGACCCCTGGGCTGTAACAGGGACCCCCCCCCCCAAAAAAAAAAAAAGCAGAAAAAAAAAGCAGGCAAGTGGGTCATGGCGGGAGCAATCCAGCCCAGACTGGGACCGAGATCAGCACTACTGCTGCTTCCCGGGAGGAAACACAAGGCTCTGGGTTGGAGGAAACCGGGGGGGGGGGGGGCTGTACGACGTTTCTACCTGATACGGCGAGCGGGTCTGAGCACCTCCAATGCGCAGAAATGCCGAAGGCGGCCAAAGGCAGGAAAATTGCAAATCGGTTAGCGGCATGGATGAATAAAACAAGTTCTTGGTCCAGAAGCCGCAGGGTCTGGCCTGGTGGGCGAGTGTCCACAGCCGTGGCTCAAACAGGGATGCATCCTGGTTCTGTATAATGGAAACAGAGCCCCGGCCAGGCCAGCGAGAGAAGCCCGTTGCCCGTTTTCTGCGGGTTCCAAAGAAGCCGAAAGTCAAAGCCCTCCCTGGCGGCGAGGGGCGTTCAGTGAGAGTCCTTGATGATGACCTCCACTCCATGCTGGCGTAGCTGAGCCCGCAGGAGGAGGTTTTTACTCTTCAGATCTTCCACCTGTCCAAGGAGGAGAAGAGGAGGAGGCAGGTCAGCCTGGGAGGGAAGGGGCCACACTGACTCCACGGAAAGGCCCTGCCCTGAAAGACCGGCAAGTCAACTGTGCGATCAGCACAGTAAAAACAAGAGGTAATGTTTTTAAACACTTCACAGCAATCACTCTTCTATCCTGCCCTCTAGCGCATAGTGCGCTCTCTGTGTCAGAGATTACCCAAACGAGGCTCCTTTCATGCCCCCCATCGTGCAGTTCTCGGGAATCATTTGCCCCCAAGATGCTCGGGGCTCATTCAACTGACCTCGGCAGGATGGGAAAGGCTCGAGTCAACCTTGAACCCTGGTCAGGATCGAAGTGGCAAACTTTTGGCTGCAGTTTAGCCAGGCAGTATCCCCCACTGGCCTCCAGCCTCACCTGTTGCCGCAAGACCTTATTGTCCATCTGCAATTGGTCCAGTCCCTGGAGCTCTTCCGAGAGGCGGATGTTACTCTGTCGAAGCTCCTGGATGTAGTCGCAGGCTTTGGACAAGATCCCGCCTTTACTCTGGAGAGAGGAGGGAGAAAACCCGATCTGGGGAGGGAAACTTGGCAGGTTTGAACCACCGACCCCTCTTCACCTCCTTCCATTCCCCTTATGCTTCTACCCACCACCCCGTCGGTTCCTGAATGTGGCCAACATCCCTCGTTACCCGTCAAGGTGGGTCTAAAAGCTGATCCCCCAAAGCATCGCAGAAAGTTGCAAAAAAAAAAAAAAACCCCAAAGGTTTTGAACTATATTTTAAGCCCCCTTGTTTTAACTTCTGTCTCTTGACACGTTTTAAGGACCTTCGTTTTAACTTTCTGCTTTCTTTTTGCTGGACTAGGACGGTCTTGGACCATGATTATTATTTTATCACATTTACACCCTGCCCTCACCCAAAGACTCAGGGCGGCTTACAAATTTAAAAATGCAGTTTAAAAACACATTAATTACATTTAAAAATTTAAAAGAGTTAAAAATATCAGGGAGATAGGTGGGGGTTATTCAAAAGAGCCAGCAGGCCGAACTGACTATCCGGCCCGCACCCCACACATGCCCCGCCATCTTTAATGCGCTTTCCCGCACTGGACAGTCTGCAGCTGAATCACTCCCACAGAAATTAATGACCTGAAATCACACACTCAGAACTCTGATCAAGGCTAACATTAAGATCTTTGGGGAAATAAGTCCATTTTTGTGTACTACCAATTCTCATATTATTGTCGTCATATAGGATTTTCATTATCCAGCAGATAAAGATTAATTGATTAAATCCCCAAAGAGGGCTTTGTGGTCTTCTAGTGGCAGTTCTTAAAGGTCAAGGCGGTCCTTGCTCAAAAGCCAGTCGTGTACGACTCTAGGGTTCAGTGCTCATCTCTGTTTACAGCCAGAGCCAGCACTGTCTGCACCTGCAGACATTTCCGTGGTCATGTGGCAGGCATTACTACAGCACAGAACACTGTTACTGTACCTTTCCCACCGAAGCGGTACCTATTTGTCTATTCATTGTCCTGCTTTTGAACTGCTAGGCTGGCAGGAGCTGGGACAGACAACGGGGACTCACTCTGTCGGGCAGCAGTCGGGTCTTGGACTGCTGACTCCAGTTGTCAGGTTCAGCATCTTAACCACTAAGCCACCACAGTCCTTATGGATGTATCTTATCAGTCGTTTTAGAAACCCTGGGTCAAGATATCTTTCTCCTCTCTCTCCAGATAAGCTGGATCTATTTATTGATCTTTGGTCGTTACACTTCAATTTCCAAAAGAACTGATCAGCCAATGGCCTGATTTAGGCTTCTGGGAATTGAAGTCCAAGAACCAAAGGCAGGGAAACAATGATCCATTGATTGATCATCTATCTATCTATCTATCAGCACCCATGCAGAGGAGAGGCAGAAAGAGACTTGCTTGTCTGCAGGTCACCTTGAGTCACCTCACCTGCCCAGATTTCGTGTTCTCCATTGAACAGTCGGGGATGATTTTAGACAGCTGCACAATCCAGTTGTTGATCTTGTCCCTCCGTCGCCGCTCCACTGGAAGGAAGGACAGAGGGACACTCTGTTCAAGGGGTGGGTGTGTTCCCTATTCTTTGGGCTCAAGGACGCCCCCCCCCCAGCAGACTATCAGCCAATTCCTCATGCCCCCTCCCATTGCCTCCACGTTACGCCTCCAAGAGTATCCCAATTTCTACATTTCAGTAGAAATGCTTCAAAACCCACAGCAATCGTGTAAAAGCTCTTGATTATCGAAGGCATGGAAACCCACTCAACGCGTTATAACAGTAGCCAGCACTGATCCTGAAATTCTGGTCATATCTGATGTTCAACTCTCATAATCCCTGACCCCTGGGCTATATTGGCTGGGGGTTCTGAGAGGTGAGACCAAAAAAATCTGGGGGACAAAAGATGGAAAACAAGTTCCTTAGGGAGCTACGAGAACCCCCACAAGACTCTTGAATAGTGTAGTGCAACCCCAGCATGCAGTGGATGTTGGCACAATAACCACAGAGACAGAAATACTAGTCTAAATGAAAGGAAGTTGTTTTACATTGTTTGTCCCTAAGTCACCAATTACAAAGGTTCTTATCTTTCTGCCTCTAGACCAATTTGCATGTATTAAGGCTTTGCGTATTCTGGAGCTCCTCCCTTTTGAACTTGCACTCAAACGAAGAGGTGCCTAAAACCTGCCCTGTTTTTACTGTCCTGCTGTTACATACAACTTAACACAGGATTGGCTAGCAAAGTGTAGCTAGTGGGGAGTAACACTGGGGTGTATGTGTGTACAATTGTTCACAGCCCACGAGAAGTGTGCAGTCTGTCTCTTACCTTCGTTGTGTTGTGCCCGGCGCTTCTCATCCCGGGTGGTACGAGGAGCTTCCGACTTCCTGGGGGGCAGAGAACGCTGGAATTGTGTAATTGTGCCTAGTGCCCAATACGACTAACGCACGCACGCACGCACACACACAAGCTAAAAAATGCTTCCTTTCATCTTTTATGAGCTGGGCAGACATTTCATGTTCATATATAGCAATAGCAATTAAGACTTCTATCCCGCCCCATGGCGCTTAGTGCACTCTCTGGGCGGCTTTACAGGCAATTAGCATTTTGCCTTCCCAAACATACTGGAGTCTCATTTCACTGACCTCGGTAGGATGGAAGCTGAATCAACCTTGTTCTCCTGCCAGGATCGAACTCACAATGTTTTGGCTGTACTGAGTCACCAGGGCTCTTTCATACTCATTTCCCCCACTGCCCGCCAACGGAAGGCGACCAGATTTAAAGAGAAGGGGAGGCTGGAAACCACAGGTCAAGGAAAACTCACGGCGAGTAGGGGTGTGTCCTGGGAGCGATCGACCTCTGCGTCCCGCTCTGGAGGACCTCCTGGGGCGACATCATGACGAAGAATTGCCCTGAGAGAAGGGAGCAAACCGGTGTGTGTGTGTGTATGTTTGAGAAGGAAGCCACAGCCCTGGAGAGACTTCTGTTTCCAGTGTTGGAGCGCTCGCCACCTCTTGAGGCAAAGGTGGGTTCCACCGTCGTACTGCTCGAACAGTTAAGAAGCTTCCCCTCCTATTCGGCCTTTATCTCTGGATTCCTGTAGTTTGAGGCTATTATTAGACGTCCGGAGCTCTGGGATGACGGAGATCTTTCCTCTTTATGATTTTCTTTCAGGTATTTGAAGAGTGCCATCATCATCCTCTCCTCTCTCCTTTTCTCAAGGCTAAACATGCCCAGTTCCTTCCTAGGGTTTTGGTTTCAGGTATCCTCTGATCATCCTTCTTGCCCTTCTCTGGACCTGCTCCAGTTCCCCCCCCCCCCAAGCATCTTTCCCCTTTAAGTGGAGCTCTCCAAAAATCTGCTAGGCTTGATATTGTTTTTTATAGCAGAATTATCTCTATAATCCAGGGGTCCCCAACCTTTTCAAGCCGGGGACGAGTTCACGTTCAGCTTCGAGGGTCAGACGGCCATTCTGCCCTGCCTGCATGATGGGGGTGGCCATTTTGGTTCTTGAATACCCTTGGAGGTGTGGGGTGGGGCACATGAAATGATGCCATAGGCCGGAGCCAGGCCCATGAGCCTTAGGTTTGGAACCCCTCCTCTAATCTGTTCCCCACCCCTGATTTTTTAATTTAATATGGGGGGGGGGGATTAAAAGCTCCAAAGCTGTCCTGGTTTAAAGGGACGGGACACTCTGGTTTCCAGGATAGAGCCAGGCTGCTTATCCCACAAATCCTGGACTCACGCCACCCTGAAACCTCAGCGCTGCAACTTCCTATGCAAAAGGACTTAAGGGACACAATATAGAAATTTTTCAGCATTAATTGTAGAGGAAAATGGGCCGAGGGGGAGTCCTAAAGAGATTCTGAATTTGCTACCAGGCTTTTTTGGGGGGTAGGGGGTGGGGATTGGGTTGCCTTTGGGCTAACTGACCTGCGCCGGTTGGCGTGGCTTGGCCCAGCAGGGCGTCCGAGTTCTGGGTTGTCACCACAGCCGTGGCTGCCGTACCTGCCCCCGTGGAAGTACTGGAGTCGGCCACCGCCGTGGCTGGGTAGTAGGCGTAGTGCGTCTCGGTAGCAGTGGCATCCGTCTCAATAGCATCTTCACTGGTGAAGGCCCCTTGGATGACAGCCTGGGAGATGAGGAAGGGTAGTGTCAAAGGAAAAAGTGACCCCCGACCCCCAATTTCAGGTCAACCTGTCTAGGGAAATTGCTTGGACAACCACCAGTTGAGTATTCTAGTGCTACTCCAACATGCAGTGGATACTAACGCATTAACCAGAGACAGGAAAGACTAGCCTGACCTAAAGGAAGTTGTTTTTGCATTGTTTACCTCTAATTACGATCAGAAAGGTTCCTGTCTTCCTGGCCCTATTTGCATGTCTTAAGGCCTTTGTTTGTTCTGGACTTCCCTTTCAGAAAGGATATCCTTTTGAGCACTTCCATCTCCCCCTTAACTATTCTCCCCCTTCGTTACTGACCCAATGCAACTTCACTAATACTCCCGAGTACATGTCTCTTCTAGCTCCCCTAGTTGCTTAGTGGTTAAGTGCTGAGTTGGACTGGAAGGTCGGGTTTCGATAGCCGAGAGCTGCACTTGGGGACATGAAAGGAGCCTCGTTTGGGCTTCCCCTAAAAATCCTTTTAACCAGAGTAATCTCTGACACAAAATTATTATTATGTCTCTTCTGACCTCAGTTTGTGAGCAAATGCTATTTTTCTTTCTCTCAAGTATCTAGTCCAAGTGTGTTTATTACCTGGGCTAAAAATCTCATGTCTCCCCCACACACACACACACACAATTTCTCTTTTCCTTCCGCACCGTATCCTACCTGGGTCATGGACTGTGTGGCCGGATAGCCGCTGATGGCTCCTGTGCCCTCGGTCTGCCCATCCAGTTGGCCCTCTGCCACTTGAATCACTCTGTACATCAGCTGAAGAAGGGAAAGAAGAAAAGACCAAAGAGAATAATACTGTTGTGGGGAGACAGATGGACACAGTACAGATTTGCAGAGATGTTAGATGTTGCTTGCTATCCCCTGGCCTGCGGGTTCCCCAACCTTTTCAAGCCGGGCGCCGAGTCACGTTCTCTGTCAGCTTTGCGGGCCGGACAGCCATTTTGCCCTGGGTGGCCATTTTGTCCCTATAACTTCAAAGGGGCAGCCACATGAAACGATGTGGGGGCCAGATACGCAAGTTGGGAGGCTGGCCAACAACTGAGTCTCGTGGAAGGAATTCACTGTATTTCAGCACTGAGGTCTAAGGTTTTAGCAATAACAATAACAGTTCTAGCAATAGCAATAACACCCCACAGCGCTTAGGGCACTCTAAGGGTTGTTCACAAAGTAATTAGCAATTTGCCCGCCAACAGACTGAGGGCTCATTTGTCAGACCAGGGAAGGATGAAAGATGCCGAGTCAACCTTGATCCCGGGCCAGGACTGAGCTCAAACCTTTTGCTTGCAGGACAGCAGTTTCAACCCCTGCACCATCAGGGCTCCATAATGTCAGGTTGCATACCTAACCCTTCTTTTTTGTGGCCCCCTGTGAATCCACATGAATCGGTTTACTGCACGTCCGTGGATTCACAGTGACCACTAAGAAGAACCTGATGGCAACTCATAATTAGAACACCAGGACTTGTAATAACAGAGATGGGATTTTTAGATTATGTATTGTGAAAAGGGCAAAAAATAAAGCCATAACAAGATCTATTACTATCATTTATCATTCTATCTACCTAGTTATTTAGTTAATTTATACCTCACCCCAATTGGTATAAGCACCACTTGTGGTTGGCTTACAACAAGGTAAAAAACAGCCCACAAAACAGTAATATAAAACAGAACAATCACAACAAATTTAAAATAAACATTAACAAGATACCCACCGAGATGGCATTAGCAGATTTAGAGTCTTATACTAATTAATAACCCATGTTTCCTAGGTGCAGCCAAAATACAACTCCATCGGCAAAAGCAAACCGCACTTAAATTAAATTAAGCTGATTAATAATAATAATAATAATAATAATAATAATAATAATAATAATAATAATAATAATAATAATAATAATAATAATAATAATAATAATAATAATAATAGAGCTCATCCATTGTGGAAGCCTGCACCTTTGTAATACATTTAATCAAGTCAGAAGAAAGGTGGTGGTAGTAGTAGTAATCATCATCATCATCATCTCGGTGTGAGAGCCCGACGCTGCCTCACCTGAGCGCCACCGTTCTCTGTCCGGAAGACATACTTGATGTTGGGGTCAGGAAAAGTCGCGGCCGACTGGATGCTGGCGATGGCCACGCTGGTGGGGTCCTCGCCTGTCGCCACTGCCCCTTCAGGGAGGGAGGAATGAAATGGATGCCACAGAGGGGGGGAGGGGAGAGGAAAGGATGCCATGGCCCCCGAGGCAGGAGAGGCCCCTGCTCTGTCGACCGCCTGAGGCGGTGAACGAGACAGGCTTGGAACAAAACAACCACACTTCTATACATTGTCCCATATAAGCACTTTGTGCCCTTGCTGGGCTGTTCATGAGTTAATTAGCATTTTGCCCCAACATGCTGGGTACTCATTTTACCGACCTTGGAATGATGGAAGGCTGAGTCAACCTAGATCCCTGTCAGGATCAAACTGACACGGTTTTGGTTACAGTGCAGCAGTTTAACCCTTGCGTCGCCTGTGGTCTATAAGGACAGGTGGCTTACCTCTAACTGTTCTTCTTCATGGTCCCCTGTGAACCCACACAAATGGGTTTACTGTGCATACACGCAGTAAACCCATTGGTGTGGATTCACAAAGACCACGAAGAAGAATTTGATAGAGCGTAGACACTGACTGGGCGGCGGAAGGTCAGCAGTTCGAGTCCTGAGTGGTGTAGGATGGAATGAGCTCCTGTCTCTGTCCCAGCTCCTGCCAACCTAGCAGTTCGAAAGAAATTGAAAGCAGATAAAAAGGGACCACTTCGGTCGGAAGGTAACAGCGTTCCGGGAACTCCGGTGTCTAGTCATCTTGCCACATGACCACGGAAACGTCTGCAGAAGCAGACAGCACTGGCTCTTTGGCTTTGAAACAGAGATGAGCACTGACCCCTAGAGTCAGATACAACTGGCTTTTGAGCAAGGAAAACCTTAGTATGGACAGAAATAGCCATCGTAAATAGCTCATAATTAGAACATTGTTATATTTAACAAGGATATAACAGCAATCACAGTTCTATACCGCCCCATATAAGCACTTAGTGCTGGGTGGTTCACAAGTGAATTAGCATTTTATTCATTTATTTATTCATATTTATGTACCACCCTCCTCACTGGAGCAACCCAATGCGGTTTACATATAATAAAAATGTAAGAACAAAGAAAGCAAAACCGCTCCTTAAGACATCAGGATTAAAATTCTATTTTTTTTTAAATTAAAAGCCAATGAACCACAATAACAGATCAAAGATAAAAGATTTTGGCCCCCAACAACAAGCAAGGTCCTCATTTTACCAACCTCGGAACAATGGAAGAGGCTGAGTCAACCTTGAGCCCTTGCCAGGATCAAGCTCACAAACTTTTGGTTGCAGGGCAGCAGTTTAACCCCTGCGCCACCAGAGCCGCTGGAGAGAGAGGCTGCACCTCCCTGGGCAAAGTCAACTTTTAACATCCCAGGGGGAGAGGAAAAGCAAGGAAGGCAATGGGCCTACTCACCTTCTTGGATTTGTACAGTGCCCTCTTCTGTCTCTGTCACTTTCTGCTGTCTAGCGAGAGAAAGAAAAAGAAAACACATTAGTGGGGGGGGGACGATGACAGAGTACCCCTAAACCAGTGATGGCCAACCTTGGCACTCCAGCTGTTCTTGGACTTCAATTCCAAGAAGCCCAAGGCAGCACTCCCTGCTAATCAGGGCTTCTGGGAATTGAAGTCCAAGAACAGCACTCTTCTTTTGGAGGTTTACTTGACTGTGACAACCTCCCAAAATCTCAGATGCCACACCGAGAACCAGAAGTCAGATTTGCTGGTATATTTTCTGACTACTAAAACCAAAACCAGACAAAATAATTTCTTTTAAAAGGGCGAATTACACCGGTTTATTCAAAATGAGCAGACAGTGGATTAGTCAATAAAGTGCTTCCAGGAAGAACCAAAAGCGGATTTGGAAGGCAAATTGTGCCCCACTTACAAGTGGAATTCAGAAACAAGACTTCTTACCCCTTCATTTCTCCACCTCGTCAGGCATCAGAATCCAGCGACTGATTGTCGTTTTTCTGCCTTCTCATTCACTCTCAGTTCATCCAAACCCTGGGAAAGAGACATGCATTCATGAATACAGCGTTGCTCATTATATTTATCTGTGCAAACTTCAACAGATATTAAAAGCAAGTACAGTCCAACCTTGCATAGAGCGCTTCGCTTAAAGAGTAACTCGCTTAAAGAGCAGAATTTTATCTGAATGTTCGCTTCACTTAACAAATAAAACCAACCAAAAACTTGCTTAACAAATAAATCGGGATTCGCAATTCCACCCCACACACACTTGGTCACTTACAATGGTGTTTCGCTTAAAGAGCAAATTCGCTTAAAGAGCAATCCTGTGGAATGCATTATGCTCTTTAAGCGAGGTACAACTGTAATTAAACTGTTTTGAGTTCTACTAATACAAAATTACTGTTGCAAACCTTCCCAGTAAGACCAGAAAACTGATTTGTACACACTTGACATTTGGGATGCACATTTAATATGCCATTTGGGATGTTTGGACACAAGAACAGGAAATAAATGACTCTAACACATAAACAAACATAATTAGATCTTTTGGAAGCAAATGCCATTTCAAAATCCAAGGAATCCAGGCTCCTTTTCATCAAGTTCAACCCCCAAGTAACTGGAATACAGTAATACTTTGGATAACGTTTACCTCGGATAACGCTAAAATCGCATAACGTTAAGTAATCTGGGGAAGAGAATTGGATCAAATAACGTTAAGGTCCTATGGGATGGATCGGATAACAACTGCTAAAGCCTGTGCGGTTACAATGTGTCTCTATGGAGCTTTAACGTTATCCGATCCATCCCATAGGATTTTAACATGCATCGGATAACACTAAAAATCGGATAACACCAAGACTTGTGGAACCAAATCTTAGCGTTATCCGAGGTATTACTGTATTTCAATTCTGACCATGGATTTCTTGTTATAACTTTCATTATTTGTAAAAACAAAAATCTAGAACATTATCTACATTCTGCTTCTCTTTTTGGTAGGACGATCTAGCCAGGGTTCCTCAAACTTGACTCTTCATCAATAATGGGGAACACATCAAATTTGCTGATGACACAAAACTGGGTGGAATAGTTTGGAAGATAGGAAGAGAATTCACAAAGATCTTGATAAGCTTGGGCTGAAACCAAAATAATGAAACTTAACAGGGATGTGTGCAAAGCCCTACACCAGGGGTGCCCAAAATTTTTGGGCTGCGGGCCGGATATGTGGTTCAGTGGACCAGTCATGTGTTTCCTCCCACCAGAAGCAGAAGTAAAATGTTCCTTGCAATCTGTTTTGCAACAGGATGTGATAGATTTTAGGCTGCTATCTCCACGGTTACCCAAACTATGGCCCATGAGCCAGATCTGGCCCCCAACACCAATTCATCTGGCCCATGTCGCCCTTGTCGCTCCTGGTAACAGAAGTAAACCATGCCTGTACACCTAAGGAATCAAAAATCCAAATACACACTTACAAGATGGGGGGGGGGGGATACTTAGCTAATCAGCGTATATACTTGAGTATAAGCCAAGTTTTTTAGCTCAAAAAATTAGCCTCAAAAAGGGGACTCTGCTTATACTCAGGTCAACAACCATGAGGGTCCCAAGACCGTGCCAGATTGGGATGTGCCAACAATTTAATTAATTTTACCATATTTTCATGTACAGTACAGTCAAACCTCATATAACACTAAAACCTGTTTCCACAAGTCTTGATGTTATATGATTTTTAGTGTTATCCGATGCATGTTAAAATCCTATGGGAGCCATAGAGATACATTGTAACCACACAGGCTTTAGCGGTTGTTATCTGAAGCATCCCATAGGATCTTAATGTTATCCGATGCAATTCTTCCCCCCAGATTCCTTAATGTTATGCGATTTTCGTGTTATTCGATACTAATGTTATATGAGGTATTACTGTATTTTGATTATAAAAACTCACTAGCAGTTGCTGCATTTCCCACCCTTGGCTTATACTCGGGTCAATCTATTTTCCTGGGTTTTCAGGTCAAAATTAGATACCTCAGCTTATATTCAGGTCGGCTTATACTCGAGTATATACGGTGATACTATGATTGAGAAGGACCTTGAAATTGTTGTAGATCACAAAGTTAATAAGAACTAACAGTGTGATGATGCTAATTTGGACTGCATTAACAAAGTAGAGTGTCCAAATCCTGTGAAGTCCCAGTTCCCTTCTATCCGTCGTTGATTAGGCCTCATCTTGAGTACTATGTCCAATTGTGGACACCACCGTTTAAGAAGGATGGCCTCCAAAACAAGCCCAAATGAGGGAAAGAATACTTGAAAGATAGTTCTAAAGAGGAGAGGCAGGATCTAGTCTCAATCATATCAAAGTGCAGAATACATAATAATGGGCTCAAGGTACAGTATAGGAAACCAGATACAGGCTGAATACCAGGGGAAACAGCTGTTAGAGCAGTACAACAACAGAACTAACGTCTTGGGGAAGCAGTGAATGCCCCAACGCTGGAGGCCTTCGACAGAAAATGATACAACCATCTGCCAGATGTTTGATTTGGGTTTCTTCCGTGAACAGAGGGGTTTGGACTCGATGGCCTCACAGACCCCTTCCAACTCTATGGTTCTAAGACCCAAGCTTTTATTTACTTTCCCAACAAATGTGAATCTAGATCCCTCTCCCTACCAACAAAAATGTTCCACTCTGCACACGCTTGACAGAAACACAGAGCATAACCACTCTGGAGAGCCTCATGGCACCTAAAAATTTGGAAGTGGAGAAGTTGCCAGGGTATATCTGTCCCCCCCAAAACAGGTAAAGATTGCCCAAAAGCCAGTCATATCGAACTCTAGGGTTCAGTGCTCATCTCTGTTTACAGCCAAAGAGCCAACGCTGTCTGCGTTTGCAGACGTTTCCGTGGACATGTGGCAGCCATGCCTAGACACTGAAGTGCATGTAACACTGTTTACCTTTCCCCCGAAGTGGTACCTATTTATCTACTTGCAATTTCTTGCTTTCGAACTGCTAGGGTGGCAGAAGCTGGGACAGAGACAGGCGCCCATTCTGTCATGCAGTACTCGGGTTTTGAACTGCTGACCTTCCGACTCCCAGTCAGTGTCTTGAGTCATTAAAACTAACAGCTTTAAAAGGGAAATGTGGTTGGGAAAGGCAGAAAGGGATATTTTGCAACCGTTGCAACATACGAGCAGGCTTCTCTTTATATTTGGGACTTTGACACGTTCACACAAAATCCAGTTTCCTTAATCTGATGCCACTGTGTGGAACATCCGAATCCCAAGATGTATTGCAGAAATTCACTTTTATAATCTATTTACTTATTGCATTTATACACCTCCCATAAAGTAAAATAGACCATTCTGGGCAATTTGTAAACAAGAAAAAAATAAAAGCAAAGTCAGAGTAAAACCAAATAATGACACGTTAGACAACATAATAGGAACCAAACATCGGAACCCTATAAGCACGTACACTTCAATATAAAATCAGGACTGAGGGGTAATTAGAGAAATAGATCAGAAAAGCAGCTTTTCTAAGCAACAGGCAGTAATTCCACCGGCACCAGCCGCTTGAACACCTCATCGTGGATTGCAGCCAGGTTCCAAAAGGGTGTAAATACCATTTTCATACACACAATTACACACTTCTCACCAACCAGGCCTGGAGTGGCCACTGCAACACCTGCAGTTGACTCTAGACCGGGAGTTCTCAACCTTTTAAAGCCGGGGAGCCTTTGGGTCACGCTCCCTCACAGTTTCAGGGGCCAGTCATTTTGCCCTTCCTTCACCACATGGCACTTCCTGGTGTGGTAGAGGTGGCACATAAAATGGTGCCGTGGGCCACATCCGGCCTACAGGTTGAGAATCCCTGAAAGTCTAAGAATGGTCTTCACCAGTTTGCTTCCTGATGTCTCTTAACCTAGGAGTGCTCCCCAGACTTCTTACTCTCGAGGAATCCCAAACCCTCCTCCCTCACTATTTCTCTATTCCTACCCCCTTCCAAATATCCAAGTCCCTTTGAAGGGCACCCCTTCCAGTGTGATTGCCACCACTATTCCCACTACTATATTAACACTATATTAATAAACTATAACCATACCTGTAAGTTTCACTCTTTGTCTGAAGAAGTGGACTTGATCCACGAAAGCTAACAATAAAAATATAGCAGTTAGTCTTTAAAGTGCTACAGTGTTATTTATTTTGTTTTCTGATGTGCCTGAACCACAGACTAACACGGCTACTATTCCAAAAAATAAAAATATAGCAGTTAGTCTTTAAAGTGCTAGTGTTTTTTATTTTATTTTCTGATATTAATAAAATATATATCTTTTTTTTTAAATCCCCATTAAGCTGCTAATTATAGGCTGCCAGGTATTTTATTTTTTTCAGATATTTATTCTGTTGTTTATTTTATTTAGTTGTCTGTTCCATTACAGTACTGTATATTGCTTTTGTTTATTTGTGGGAAATAATATCCCAGCTGGGCAGCACGGACTCCTAGGGCTGAGAGGGTGGGTTTCGAGATTTTCAATGTATTGTCTTGTAATAGTCTTGATATGTTTTTTACGATGTCCTGATATTGTTTAGTTTTCTTCTTTTGTAATTTTTGTGTAAACAGGACTGATATTTTGAATTTTTGGTTGTTGCTTTTTTATTGTTGCTTATTGAATGTTGATTAATTATTTATTTTTGCTTTATTTCTTAGGATGTCTTGATGTTTTGTAATTGCAATTGCTATTGTAGATATATGTGATATTTGTAACTTATCTGTAATTATTATTATGCTATGGAATATGGTATGTAATTGTAACTGTTTCTTCTGTAAGCCGCCCAGAGTCGCTCTGTGAGTGGGGCGGCATATAAGTCGAAAATACAAATACAAATACAAACTTAATACAGTAAATAAAATCACCATAAATAATAAACAACTAATAACGATGAAGAGTTGGAAACTATTCAGTCCATTTTTTTAGTGTGGATAATTAATCATACGTCCGCTCTATTAGGTCTCCTTTCTTCCAATGCCCTCATGACTCATAAGTGGATCTTTATGCAACCCTACCTTATTTTGCAGGGCTCTGGCACAAATAAACAAACAAACAATAACAAAAGCCATGTGCCCATTGGCAGGACAGGGTGTGTGAATGTGTGTCTCTCTATATAGGCCTGTGGTTGTGTGTGCATGCAAGACCCTAACTTTTGCAAAGTGGGGGTGGGGGTAAATTGGGGGAGGGGGGCTGCATCCTGCACTCCCCAACCATGCATTAAGGCCACCCCCATTCCCAGAAAGAGGGAGGGAGGGGCTGTGGACAAAGACTATGCTTCCCAATAACTCAAGGTCCTCCTTTTTAGGGGGGGGGAGAAAAAGGGTTATAATCCCCCCACCCCAATTATGACCCCACACACACACACACATACACACCCCAAAACCTGCCCGCCCATAGGGAAGGGAGGGGAAAGCCCAGGCCAGAGCCTAATTTTTTTTCTTCCTTCCAGGTAATACCAACCCCCTCCCCAAATTTTAACACCCTCCCTTGCAAAGGAAAATAATGGGGTCCCTCCCTGCTTACCTGAGCTCCCCTCTCTGCCTCAGCCCCCCAGTTTCCCTCGCCATGGAACCAGCGCGTGCGCAGTCAGCCTCTCTCCGTCCACCTCCTCTTCCTCTTCCTGCCCCGCCCCGCCCCCTTCAGGCCAGGAGCCCGCCTCCCAAGCGGACCTGGACCAATCAGGTCGGCGGGCGGGCACCTCCGGTCTCCGCCATCTTACGCCGGAAGCGAGGCTGGGGCTTTCCGCCATTTGCAGCCATATACCCTCCCACGGGCGCGCCATCTTAACGAAGGGCACCGCCTTCAGGCGTCGCGGCCGAACTTCCGGTTTCCATAGGCCCCCTTTTTTTTCTACGCCGTCGCCATGTTTATTAAGGGCAATCTTCCTCTATTTCCTTCGCAAGTTTCCTCCTGCCTTTGTGGCTGTTCTCAAGGGCCGGCCGTGGTTCTTTGGGGGATTTTGGGAGTTGTAGTCCAAAGCTGAAAGCGGGAGTTTTTTTTTCCTTGAAGGGCCACCTTCATAAACTGCTCTCCTGCGGTGTAGCCTAAAACTTGAGCCATATTAAAACCCCACAAATAGGCTTCAACCCAAAGCTCTCTCAGTCTGGCCTACCTTGCAGGGTTCTCGTGAGGAGAAAGTAGGGAAGAAAAGATGAAGTGTAAATTCCACCTTAAGCTCAAAGGAGCTCCAGGCAATTAACATGTTATCTATTGACTAAAGATCTTTTCAAAAAAAAAATTGGGGAAATCAAGGGAACATTTAAAGCAAAAATGACCATGATAAGGGACAAAGATGGCAAGGAGATACCTGATGCAGAAGAGATTAAGAAAAGATGGAAAGACAGAGTACACAGAGGAACTCTACAGAAAGGACCTCAACACTCCTGATAATCACAATGTTGAGGAAATTGAACTTGAGCCAGACATCCTAGAGAGTGAAGTCAGAAAGCCCCTAAAAAGCACTGCAAACAACAAAGCCAGTGGAGATGATGGTATCCAAGATGAACTTTTCAAAGGCCTAAAATATGATGGAATCAAATTATTGCATTCTGTATGCCAGCAGATTTGGAGAACACAACAATGGCCACAGGATCAGTAGTATACTGATATACAGTATACATGTATAGTATATAGTATACAGTGATGAGCCCTGAACGCTAGAGTTGGATACAACTGGCTTTTGAACAAGAGTAGCCTTTACCTTTACTATTGACAGTCTGGGCAGGTGATCCTGCTCTGGTAATAGAGTAGACCCTACTGCCAGTGACTCAGTGCAGATCCTCAGGCTGCGGTTAACTAACCTGACCACCCTGAGGACTAGTTGCCTTGGGTGGAGAAGTCCACAGGGAAGGGTGATGGTCATCAACCGGATTAAATCCCACTTGAATCCCTCTTGATGGAGGGCAGCAGCTTCATCAGTACAAGCCTGGGGCTGATGATGGTGAGGACTTTGTGTGCCAAAAGGGCTCAGGACCAGAGAGTGACTCGTGGAACTGGGTCAGTGGTACTATGGGTGTCGCGCTGAGATGCGGAAGTCAGATGGAAGGCAACTGCATTATATGGTTCCCGGGACAGTCTTCATGGCCGATCGCCATGACTATAGCAAATATTTGGAATCAGATACAGCACAAGAAGAAGTATTGTCAGCCTACATAACCAAACTAACATCGTTATTGTGCTCAGCATTTGTCAAGTGTGCTGTGGTACATGTACAGAGTGCTACAATAATGAGCGGTGATATAGAGCAAGTAGCCCTGAAAATGTAAGCAAGAATATTGGCAAAGCCTGTTTTTTAAAAGAAATGCATTGAGGGACAACTTTGGCATCCAGCCACCCAGTGATGGGATGTAACAGGTTGTCACCAGATCGCCAGAACCGGTAGTAACTTTTCCCAGTGTCCTGGATAACCGGTAGCAGCTTTTGGGGCAAACCACCTTCAGGGCTTCCCTTTTCACTGTGCTTGGTGCGTACGCCTACAGTGCTTGGCGCGTATGCACGGCCTCCTTGCTGTCCTCCCAAGCGGGAGGAGGAAGAGAAGCTGCTAGCCTGAAGCTCCCTATAGCCTGAAGCTCCCCAGGGTAAGTGACTCACCTTTGGATGTGGTGTGTCTGTGTGTATTTTAATGTGTATTTAATACCTTTACCTATATTGACGTACTACCCCAGTTCCTAAAAACTTGGAGTTTTAAAGCAAAGTCTTGGAGTGACCTCATCAATAAACTACACCTGTGCTGTTCCAATTGCTGTTCCAATTGGAGAACCCTTAAGGAGGTACAGCTGTTTTACATTTACATTAAGGCATATTATCCTAGAGAACTGGTTAGGCAAAGACTTAGTACCTAACTTCTTTAACTGTTGAACAGTTGAAAAGTGCCAAAATGAAGCCATCTTGTGGTGAGTTCATTCTGTAGCTCCTTCCATCTGACCTAGTGTGAGAAAGATTAGCCAGAATAAGCTTTAAGATCTGGTTTAAAAGCTCTGGTTGATTTGTGTTTGGTGGGTGGGTGGGTGGGTGGCTGTATTTTAATGTATTTATTTATTTATTTAATTTGTTTATGGGTTTATGTTGTGGGTGGGTGGCTGGGTTGAGGTGTGTGTATGTGTGTGTGCTTATTTTTTTTTAATTTGATGTCATGATGTTAGCTCCCCCCACACTGTGATGACGTCACGGTGGGGTAGTAAAATTTTTGACATCCCACCACTGCAGCCACCCCAATACCATCCTAAACTAGCAGAGTATATGTTTATGATTAGGAAATACTAATTAAAATAAATAATGGCTAGAAAAGACAGTAAGTGTAACACATCGGACTTCTACATGAAGCTATGCCATGTTCCAGATATCAACAATACCAGAGATACGTAGCAACGAGACACAGGTTCTTCTCCAGAAGCCAACAACAGAAAATAATGGGGTTTCCGCCCCATAGATTCACTTTTAAGGACTTCACCCTTTTAAGAAATACTTTTCAAGTGGTATATTTCAGAGATGTGCTTTCTGCTTTGTTCAGTGTGTCTTTTTATGAGCATTTCCAAATTAGCTTTTTGCATTTTGTAAGCAAAACAATTGCACATCACTTTCTGGCCCTGACATGTGTTACAGGAGTCGTTTTATATTTTCAACACTTCTGTGTTTTTTGACCTTTTCCTAATCCTCTATTTTGGATTGTATCCGGAGTTAAGTATTTGTGCCTACAGTTTTCTATAGCTCTGTGTTCCACATGCTTCGGTCTGGAATACATGATCTTTTCATTCCTACATCAACGTAAAAGCATTTCTAAACCAGCTCTGAATGTTAGAAGTTTCTATATGTTACATTACTTAATTTTAATATTTTATACCCTAATTTTGTGTTGTCAGAACTCATTAAAACAATGCAAGAATAGAATCCAATATTGTTTTAATGTCTGTTGCCAGGTATGAGCAATTTCAGTGATCCAGTTTTGGGAAATGACCAAGACAAAGGTTGCAAAAAAAAGTCTTATACTGTACTGTATTGCCACACCACTCCACAATTAATGTTGTATGTTTTACATTTATTTCATTTATACTCTCAAGGGGCGGATTTGGAGATTTTGCATCTAGAATTGATCCCTGCTCCCTCTGTCCAGACCTGCAGGAAGCAGAAAAACCACCATGATCTGGGTCTTGGGTTTTACCTCAGAGGTCTTCTTTTGTGCCAGTTTGGTTGGGGTGATGAGGTCATGCGCACGGATGCTGCATCTGCTGGGCTGGACTTGGCTTAGGTCAGCAATGGCTAGCTTTGGCACTTCAACTGTTCTTGAACTTCAATTCCCAGAAGTCCAAGTCAGCAGGAGTGCTGGAATCCAAAGGTTTGCCCTCATGGACTTAGGTCAGTGATGGTGAACCTTGGCACTCCAGGTGTTCTTGGACTTCAGTTCCCGGAAGCCCCAATCCCAGTGGACTGGGGCTTCTGGGAATTGAAGTCCAAGAACACCTGGAATGCCAAGGTTCACCATCACAGGCTTAGGTCATCATGACGTAATATCGTTTGGCCCACCTGGGGGCCGTTTTTTGGGAATTAGTCACCACCGCTCCTGTGGCACAGAGCAAGGGGCTTCTTCTGATACTGAGAAGTGGCGACCCATCCTTGGCAAACTTCTTCTCTGCTTTGGCTGAAGATCTTGAGGCGACAACAGAGCTTCCTGGCTCAGGGAGAGCTCGCCTTCCAGGCTGATGTTGGGTGACACTTGAATAAGAAATGGTTTCTTGGAAGCGGGAGCATCCGATGGCCCCGGGGTCCCTATGCAGCTCACCGGTCTCAGCGGAGACTCTCCGAGGGACTTCAGGGCTGGTTTGGGTTGGGGGGCGGTTTTCTCTGTCCTGAGAGGGCCGGGGGCTCCCTCTACATCTCCACAGCAATAGGTCTGCATCCTTCTCATGGGGGATTGAGCAGCTTGCCGCTCCTTGGCAAGGGCCACCGCTTCGTCAAAGGACATGCTTCCCCCGTGGCGCCAACGGTTATACCTCACCTTCTGTGCCCCGTGGTCCTCCAGGGAAATCGGCACCGGGATCTGTTTCGGGAAGGATTCACTTTTCCCATCCCCGCTCTTGGGCTTCACCATCTCCAAACTCTCAAGTGGAGGGCACTGAAGTGGACTGAAGTCATCCCTGTTGAGTTCACTCCTCTTGGGAGAATGTCTGTCTTCATCCAGTGGCGAGAGCAGTGGTTTGGCCACCAAACCTTCTCTCCCCTTGCCATCTCTGCCGTACTTCTCCAAACTCCCTGGAATGGAATTCCTCTGTTTCTGATGTTCACTGGAATCTTTGTTGTCCAACAAGTTGGGCAACACGGAAAGCGACACAAAGGTTTCCATGTTTTTATTGATTTCTACGTTGCTCCAGGATGTGTCCAGGCTACTGGGGCGGAAGGCCCTGTGGAGAGACCTTTCGCCCAACCCATCCTTCATCCCATTTTCACAGTGCCTAGCTATGACAGAGAGGTTTGGACATAAGATAGAGATTTCCTTGGTTGGTGTTTTTGGCTTCAAGGCAGGTGGGATCTTCGCAAACTGGGGTTTCGGGGGAATAACAGGGAAAGATCTCACCTGCTGCACTTGGACAGTGCTAGAAGTCAACTTCATGGGGACGCTTCCATCCATGACGTCATGCTGGGAGGCTGGGAGAACTTCTCCTGGTGGTTCATTCTGAGGTTTTTGCAGAGGACCTTCCATTCCGCTCATTGGAGAACAGACGTCAAGCTCAACGCATCTGTCGGAGAAGGAGGCTGCCAGAAAGCCTTCAGTGGATGAAGCAACTTGCTCCAGATTCTCAAAAGCTGGGATCAGTGATGAGGATCTTGGAGAAGACTTGTTTTTAGAAATATCACCCACTGATGAGGAAAGATGACCACCATGTGAGGAAGGGTCCTCCATGGATGAAGGCAATCTGGCTGTTTGAGAACAAAGTGAAGCTTCTCTGCCTGGCCGATGCTCTGTTTCTTGCGAGACGCCATGTTTGTCAGACATTCCTGATGGAATGAAACCGTCAGTCTCTACATTGGTCATGCTAGGAGGCCTTTGAAGATGTCCATCTTGAAATGCCTTGTGACCTTCTAGGTCCCAGTTCCACTCATCCTCCAGGCTTGGTTGAGTTGCCTGGTCGTTGCACTCCACGACTGGGGAACTTTGGAGGTCCTTTCCCAGAAATCCACTCGTGGGCTTCGTTTCCACCAAGTCCTCGGTTCGTAGAAACAAGTCATCTTCATTTTGACCTCTCACAGCTGCTACCTGCAACGGCGAGCCAACATTGAGCTCCCTCTGAGTGGTCTCGGCTTCATCTCTCAGTTGTGTTTCCAAGCTGATGTAGTTGCTTCTGAGAGCCACTGTGGTTTCCTCTGATGGATTGGATTCTGATTCTGGATCCAAAGAAAAATCAGTTAACCCCAAGTGATAGTCTCGTGGGCCATTTGACTGAGTGTCTGCCACAGCTTCAGAGAGATGGGACCCAGCTTGGCTTTCAAGAGAGATCCTACCCACCAGACTCAAAGGCTGATCTTCCAACACACCTTCTGGGGGATTTGTGTCAGGATCTCGAAGCTCGTCCTCTGGCTGAAGAGGTTGGTGTTCCTTAGCTAAGGGGCTGAGGTCGTCGAAAGCACTGAGATAAACCTCTTCAGAGTCACCCTCTCTAGCAAGGCCTTCACCATGAATACAGTCCATGGCTAGATAATATTGTTCCTCTTCCTCTAAATGTTCATCCATGCACTCTTCAATGGAGAGGTAATCCAAGGGGGGCAGCGAGGAAAACATATCCGGCTAGGCACCAAAAACAAAGAGAGAGTGGGTTAAACAAGACTTCTCCTGTCAAGACATCAACTCAGTTCTTCCTCACACACAATTACTTTTAGCAGATCTGTACAACTCAGGGTGGGACTGTACAGTAAGGAGGGGGGAGCAAATGGACCGCCTGCGAAGTGGCACTAGGAAGTCAGTTTTCTCTATATCAGGAGTTCTCAATCTTTTAAAGTCATGGGCTGGGTCATGCTCCCTCAGACAGCTTTGGGGGCCGGACGGCCATTTTGCCCTTCCTCTACCACCACGTGGTGGTGGAGGCGGTAGTGGACCACATCAAATGGTGCCGTTGGCCACGGGTTGAGAATCCCTGCTCTACATCAGTTCACCTTAACTGGCCTTGCAAGAAGAGAGGAGGAAATTGACCAACAGCCCTGTCTGCAGCTTGTTAAGGTAACTCTCCTATAGCCTGCCTCATCTCCAGGAGCCGTAGCTAAAGAAGAACTACCTTAATAAGCTTTAACTAAGGATTGCATTTCAATTTCCTTCTTTTATTCCCTCTCTCTGTCTCTTATTTGATATCTAGGTGTAGTAATGCAATAGTAGATAAATAAGTATTGCTTTGTTGGAAAAGGTAACAGTATTCCATGCCCACTGGTGTGTAGTTATGCCTGCCACAAGACCATGGAAATGTCTGCAGACTCATACAACACTGGCCCTAGAGTCAGATACAACTGGCTTTTGAGCAAGGGAGACCTTGACTGTAGTAAACCCACAAGGGGCTGGATTGAAATATAGGAGTCCCTCTGAGTCGATGAAATTTACATAAATGTCTGGCTTAGTTGAGCCAATGGTTCTGCCTTTCTTAGGACTATCTGTTGGTTTGGACCGTGATCTTCTTGTGGAAGAACGGCTGCTCTTTTAATGCTGTCAATTCACTCACCTGCATTTCAGTGCCTATCATCTCGTTCATGAACATGCTCCCCACGTCATCTTCCGTTGTGAGGCTGTCGTCCAGGTCGCTGCCCACAAAATCAGGAGCAACGCTGGAGCTCTGGGTGGGCTGCTCTTCCTGCAAGTTGTCCCCCAGCCATGCATCTTGGCTATCCAGGAAAGAGAAAGAGTCTTGGACTGCCATCGACATCCGGTTGAATTCTGAGTCGTTCAGGCTTTCTACCTTTCTGTCTGTTCCTAAAAGGCACAATAAAAGAAAAACCAAAGTCAGATATACATGGCAAGGAATAGCTTTTTGGACAGTCCCTTCACAACTTCCACTGCTAGACTTCAGCCAGAAATAGACATTAGAGGCAGCTCACGATTGGAAGAGCAAAATCCTGAACTAAATAAAAGCATCTGAGTGTATCTATATAAGCTGCTTTCTCCTCTGCGCTTACAGTTTTAGCTTCCTTTGTTTGAACTGTTTTTCCAGGACTAAAACACAAGGATGCCTTTGTAGCTTAATTTTTCAAACATGTAAAGTTTTTCTGAACCACCTTTCTGTAACCTTTGCATGTTTCAACTCTAATCACGAGTCTTGTGTCTCTTTCTGGCCTATGTTAAAAATATTTGTATTCCCTGGAAGGTTGGACTGGATTCTATCATTCTTGGCATCCCCGTTCTCTCTGCATGGCTTATTTACCTGTGGGCTCTTCCTTGTTCATGGTGGCTGTGGAGGTGACTTTCTGATCAGCTTCTTTTGTAGAAGTCTCTTTATCCTTATCCTTATCCTCTTCCTCCTCTTTCCCCACAGAAGACTCATCCATCTCTTTCTCTAGGGCGCAGTGGCTCAGGGCAGGACATTCTTGGCCCCGCGTCAGCCGGGACAGTGTGAGGTTGGAAGTGATGTGGAATGGAACCGTCACCGAAAAGGGTCCTGAAATGTGGACCCCGGCACATTTCTCGGCTCGGTTGTGCGAAACCTTGGGGGATCGCCCTGGAGGGGACGGCCCAGCAAGGCTGGACCGGCTGGATTTCGGGGTGGTGGGCTCCGATTTGGCTGTGGCTTCACCCTCGGACCCTCCGTCCCGCAGGTCTTTGCCCTTCTCTGGACACTCAGCCAGCTCCAGGAAACTGGGGTCTAGAGAAGCGGGACCCTCGAAGCTTTCGCGGCAGAGGGTCAGTTGCTTCTGGGACTGATTCCTGCTGAACTGACCATCATCTGAACCCAAAGGGGAGTGAGAGAGAAAAAAATAAAATTACAGAGTCAAGAAATGCCATACTAGTCCCAAGCAGTGGCCATTTTTCTGACGGAAGCTGAGCGCTACCATTTGGGGCCTTGGTGGCTCAAGTGGCTAAGGTGCCGACTGGAAGGCCAGAAGGTCAGCAGTTCGAGACCCGAGTGCTGCACGACAGAGTTAGCTCCCATCTCTGTGCCAGCTCCTGCCAACCTAGCATTTTGAAAACAAGAAATTGCAAGTAGATAAATAGGCACCACTTCGGTGGGAAAGCTAACAGCGTTCCATGCACTTCATACCTGAGACTTGTCCATGGAAGCTCTGGTTCTTTGGCTATAAATGGAGATGAGCACCGAACCCTAGAGTTGGATATGGCTAGTTTTCAAGCTAGGGCGACCTGTACCTTTACTGATGCCTTAAAGAGGCAACCCAGAACTTTGCAATTATCACAGACTTAACACAATGTGGAAAACATCTCAATTTTTACCCGCTGGGAGTCCGATTTACAAGCTACATCCAGGACAACTTTCATGCTGTAGCTTAATTTTGCATGTTGCCATCTTAATCGCATGCTTTATTAATGTCTTGCCCACCTCCAAAATCTTCCAGTTTCCTAGTTAATCAACCTTTGTCAATTAGAAGGGGTGGGGGAGACACTATTTGTCTTTTTTACACAGGGTATATAATTTATTTTGATTGAGTAGGGAACAAAAAATTAAAATGAAACAGAAATCAAAATTAAAACACAGCCTTCCTAGCTGTCTTGTTTTTGTGACAGCAGAAGGGTAAGAAAAGGGTCGAAACACGCTCACACCCCTTCCCTAAAGTGAATTTAAACAATTGTATATTTTTATTTTCCACCTACCGTTGCTGGCACACGGCATAGAGCTGAGAGAGTCCATGCTTTTGGCTGGCCGTAGGCGCATCTTGGCCATTTTGTCTTCTGGAACACAAAAATATATTTGAGAGCCCTCATTTCTGCATCAAATCCCTTTGATAAAATTTATACTGATGCTTCCCCATCCACACACTTTGTGATATGGTCAGATAAGGAAAATGCCATCCGATGGTCACCGGAGACACAGTGAGATGTGATGATAATTCTGGACTTTGCCACCCAAGGCTGTTAGTCCTCACTGAGGTCAAGTTAGTTAATTGCTGCATGATGTTCGACATTGAGTCACTGGCAATGCGCATAGCAGAATCACCTGGCTAGAAAGGTTGTTGTTGTTGTTTTTTACAGTTTTCTAGAGTATTTCAAGAGACTTTGAACTTGACAACTGGAAGGTTGGCAGGTCAGCAGTTCAAGACCTGAGTGCTGCATGACAGAGTGAGCTCCAGTCTCTGTCCCGTTCCTGCCAAGCTAGCAGTTTGAAAGCAAGAATTTGCAAGTAGATAAACTGGTACTACTTTGACAGGGAAGGTGAACAGTGTTCCGTGTGTTTAATCATACCTGCCACATGTCCACTGAAACATCTGCAGAGGCAGACAGAGCTGGCTCTTTGGCTATAAACAGAGATGAGCACTGAACCCTAGAGTCGTGTACAACTGGATTTCAAGCAAGGATGACTTTGACCATGACCTTTACTGCAGTGATGGCGAACCTTGCCACTCCAGGTGTTCTTGGACTTCGATTCCCAGAAGCCCAAGTCAGCACACTTGCTGATCAGGGCTTCTGAAAATTGAAGTTCAATAACATCTGGAGTGCCAAGTTTTGCTGTCATTGACCTAGAGCTGTGATGGCAAACCTTGGCACTCTAGCTGTTCTTGGACTTCAGTTCCCAGAAGCCCAAGTCTCTGAATCCATACACGCGCAGTAAACCCATTCGTGTGGATTCACAGGGACTTGGGCTTCTGGGAATTGGAATCCAAGAACATTTGGAGTGCCAAGGTTTGCCATCACTGACCTACAGTATTTCATTCTCTGGATCTACACTTCAGTGCAGTGGTTGATAGTTAGTTTGAGACAAGCAGGTTTAGTTAGTTAGTTAGTTAGTTAGTTAGTTAGTTAGTTAGTTAGTTAGTTAGTTAGTTAGTTAGTTAGTTAGTTCATATATGTATTGCCACCCTCTCGCCAAGGCGACTCCGGGCGGCTCGCAGGTGTAAATATAAAAACATTTCATAACAATAAAATCGTGAAATGTACCGTAATAAATTTTGGAAAGTTTCTGCTCTCTTTGCCATGTATGTGGCTAGATATCTGCATGGATGATCATTGGAGCATTTTCCCATTTGGAAAAGTCCCTGCATACACTCATATTGTACACATGGGAATAGATTACCTTTGTCCTCCGGCTTGTTCAGTTTCCGTTTGGAGTCATGACTATACCGGCCCAGATTGAAAATCGACTTCCATTTCTTTCCCTTCAGAGAGCCTTTTCTTCTGCAAAGAATGGGAAACAGTCTTAAAAACTGGACAGGATCCCAAGGAAAAATGTGTCTCATACAGAGCTTGTAAAAGCCATACTCCCCCCCCCCGGGACTACAACCCCCAGAATCCCACAGTGCATCTTGAGTACTCAGAACAGTAGGGTCTGGTAATTCCAGTTTCATGGACGCTGCAGTGACTCCACTGCGGGTTTTACCCTGCATTTTATAGAAACTACTGAAAAATGTAAAACATCTCCCGGAATACATGCACGGTATTGATAAGTTCCTTTTAAAGTTCGGACCAAAACCCAAAGCAGCTCTTCCACTGCCTCAGAAGGAAAGAATAGAAACAAAGAAAGACACTTCTATACCGCCCCATAGTGTTTAGTGCCTCTCTGGGTGGCTCACAAGTTAATTAGCATTCTCCCCCCCCCCCCCAATATGTTGGGGACTAATTTGACCAATCTTGGAAGGATGGAAGGCTGAGTCAACCTTGATTCCCATTCAGGATCAGAATCACAACCTTCTAGTTTTAGCCACTGCACCACTAGGACAAAATGATATTTTTTAATTTAGTTTAGTTTAGTTTAGTTTAACACACACGCACCAAAAATATCATGTTCCATAGAGCACTTCCTTCCTTCCCTGTTAGATACCCACCTGCCTCTTTTTACTGAACCCCAATCCTACTATGAGACTGCGGTGGCTCAAGTGGTTAAGATGCTGAACTCACTGACTGGAAGGTCAGAGTTCGATTCCCGGGTACTGCATGATGGAGTGAGCTCCCATCTCTGCCTGCCCCAACTCCTGGCAACCTAGCAGTTCGAAAGCAAGACATTACAAATAGATAAATAGGAACTGCAGTGGCTCAAGTGGTTAAGACACTGACTGGGAGGTGGCAGGTCAGCAGTTCTATACCCAAGTACTGCAGGACGGACTGAACTCCTGTCTCTGTCCCAGCTCCTGCCAACCTAGCAGCTTGAAAGCAAGACATTGCAAGGAGATAAATAGGTACCACTTTGTGCATTCCATGCACTCCGGTGTCTAGTCATGCCTGCCACATGTCCATGGAAACGTATGCAGACGCAGATAGCGCTGGCTCATTGGCTATAAACAGAGATGAGCACTGAACCCTAGAGTCGGATACAACTGGCTTTTGAGCAAGGGTGACCATCACCTTTACCTATTCCTACTATACATGTAGCCAACCTGTACATGGTCCAATATTTACAATCCAGGCAGACCTTTGGCTGTGATAACCCAACTTGGTAAATACTTTAGAAATCCATTTTTCTACAGATGGGTACATTTTGCCCGTAACATCTCAAAGATTTGCCCTTGAAAGTGCCACATCCCTTGGGTGGACGATAGGTGCGTTTCCTATCTTTACACCTGCCAAACACCTCAATTCTTTGCACTAGACCAGTGTTTCCCAAATTTTGGCTTTTGGATTTCAATTCCCGGAAGCCGAAGTCAAATCCCCAAAAGCACCAATTGGCCCATGGACTGACGGAGGCTTCTGGGAATTGAAGTCCCCCCCCCCCCCGGTGGGACGTGGTCCCCACCTTGAGACACGATGCAGGAGAGGTGCAATATCTTGCCTGAGAATTCTGGGAGTTGTAGTAAAATAATAATACAAATCTGCATAATCTCTATAAATTTGCACTAAGAGCTACGAACAGTCTCTCTTCTCCTCGTACTGAAACGTTCTCAGCAGAAATGGACAAAAGCAGATTGCAAATCCACTTTTGATCTGGTCTGCTATCCAAGGTGCTGAATCTGTTTGATGCAGAGACTTCAATGGTTCAGGATCTCGGCTGTGCAGAGTAAAAACCATAACAGATTTGTGATTTCCTTTTCCTTTCTCCTCTGTATTCCCCCCCCCCTTTTTTTAATCTCTCAGGCACGAAGAGGTTCTCTTTTTGCCATTAGACCAAGTTCCTATATAAATCAGTCAAACTTTTATTGCAGTCAATGGCCGGTACAGTAAAAAAGGGTTTAAGTCAGGGGTGCCCAAACTATGGCCCATGGACCAGATCTGGCCTCTGTTGCCAATTGATCTGGCCCATGCCACCCTTGTCACTCCCAGAAATGGAAGTAAAACACGCCCGTACAAGCATGTTTTACTTCTGCTTCTGGGAACGATGGGAGAGGCTTGGGCTGGCTGAATTGGCATCGGGGGCTGGATCTGGCCCACAGGCCATAGTTTGGGCACTCCTGGTTTAAGCACAGAAAAATGGCAGCTTAAAATCTATCCCATCCTGTTGCAAAACAGTTTGCAAGGCACGTTTTACTTCCGCTTTCGGTGGGAGGAACCACGTGACCAGCCCCTGAACCACATGACCAGCCCACGGCTCAAAAGGTTTGGGCACCCTTGGTTTAAGTGCATGAAATACCACCAAAATGCACCCCCGTAAACATTCGTTTCAATTAAAACTGAATAGAATAAAACCAGTTTTTAAATGTATGCTACATTTGGGACAGGTATCTGGTTTAAAAAGAATAAAACAGCACACAAAACAATTTAAAAGTTATAGTTACAGTTATAAAATAAGGATAAAAATGTCTATATATAAATGCACATAGTAAATACAATTCTCCTGCCAGCCTAGCAAGTTTGAAAGCAAAAAACTGCAAATAGATAAATAGAGGCCACTTTGGTGGGAAAGGTAACAGCATTCCTGACACATGACTACGGAAATGTCTGCAGAAGCTGACAACACTGGCTCTTCAGCTTTGAAACACACATGAGTACTGAACCTTAGAGTTGGATACGACTGGCTTTCGAGCAAGGGAAACTTTTACCTTTAGTAGATACAATTGCATGAGGTTTCCCCCTCTATTCTTTGTGCAGTCATGGCTGCTTAATCAATCTGCTCCCAGGTGGCTCAGTGGGTAAAAAGCACTGCACTTGGAGACTGAGAGGATGAGGTTCGATTCCCTGAGAGATGCACTATAGGGGACATGAAAGGCATCCCCTGCAAAAATTCCTTTCAACCCAGAGTAATTTCTGACACGAAGCACAACCAGTGACCCTATTTCTATGGACGGAGGGTTGGCTGGCTGGTTGGTTTTGACAACACAACAGCAAACTTAAACCCAGGACCATGGAAACAATTGCTTTAAAACCATTAAATGCAAAGACACCAAGGGACTGCAGTGGCTCAAGTGGCCAAGATGCTGACTGGAAGGTCAGCAGTTCGATTCCCAGGTACTGCAGGACGGAGTGAGCTCCCGTCTCTGTAACAGCTCCTGCCAACCTAGCAGTTCGAAGGCAAGACATTGCAAGTAGATAAATAGGGACCATTTTGGTAGGAAAGGTGACAGCATTTTATACTTATTTATGTTATATGCTGTTTCCAATTGTAGTTTGTTTTATTGTACAATGTTATGCTGTTACTTTTTGTCTATTTTGGTTATTGTATACAGTTGATTTGCTATTTGTATTGTATCTATTGTGTATGATTTTTATGATTTGTAAGCCGCCTAGAGTCGGTTTCTCCTGAGTAGGGCAGGATATAAATTTGAAACAACAACAACAACAACAACAACATATTTTTTTGTTTTTCAGCCGCACAGTCGGTTCTGACCCTTTGCGATAACCCCATGGACCACTGTCCGCCAGGCACTCCTGTCCTCCACCATCCTCCTCAACTCGCTCAGCTCTGTGCCCATTGTCTCTACAATACCATCTAGCCATCTCATTTTTGGCCGCCCCCTTCTTCTTTTGCCCTCGACCTTTCCAAGCATCAATAATAATAATAATAATAATAATAATAATAATAATAATAATAATAATAATAATAATAATAATAATAATAATAATAATAATAATAATAATAATAATAATAATAATAATAATAATAAAATTCTGTGCGCTCTGGTGTCTAGTCATGCCTGCCACATGACCACGGAAACGTCTGCAGAAGCAGACAGCACTGGCTCTTCGGCTTTGAAGCAGAGATGAGCACTGAAGCCTAGAGTCAGATACAGCTGGCTTTCGAGCAAGGGTGACCTTTACCTTACTTTACAAAGGATATTTAAGGTCAAAATATCTAGCACTTTTTAAAAAATCACATAAAACTGCGAGGGAGGGAGGGAGGGACTTCATACTTGCTGTCTGTGAGTTCGATGATGGTGTGGTAGGGGCGCATCTGGGGTGGGCCGTCCCCCTGGTTCAACATTGCTGGAACATTGTAAGAAAAACTGTACTTGTCATCCGGAAGAGGCATGGATGGCTCCATGAGAAGGAGGGACTTCCTGAGAGATTCACGGTTCCCAGCTGTGGTGGACAAAACAAACAAACAAACAAATACTCGTAGTTGGCTGCAACTGATATCAGATAATGCACCCACCCACCCCCTTTGAAGCAGCAAAAATGCCATTGGGGTGAATTTGTTTAAAGTGGATCCCAATTTGCCATGGATCACGGAGCCGTCTCCTGTGGCACACGTGAAATGAGGCATGCAGGATTTAACACCGGGACTGCGATGGGCTGCCACACCCTTGAGGAGATGGACAAGGCGCGCCTTCACAGTCAGTCCATCTGGCGTGGCCTCTTCCGCCTCCGTGACCGTTGGGAATCCATGTTCCTCCTCCGCTCATTTTGCCCTTGGGCCCAACAGGATGGTTTCCAGTGGCATTTCCTCCACTGAGGGGGGCCCTTGCCCCACCTAAAGGTGCTCATCCACCCCACAGCCATTGGCCCCTTTAGGAAGTCAGGTTGTTTACCACCGCCCAAGACTTGGCATTGAGGCGCTGGCTGTATGGTGTACTATACTACTCTATTACTGTAGCGGAATGTCCGGCTAACTAACCAGCTAACTAACCCAGCCCCCTGAGATATTCTGAAGAGTCCATTAGTCACCCAGTTATCTGGCTAAAGAGACAGTCAAGGGGAATCTAATGATAGTAAAACTCAGACCTGCCCACTGTCTGAGAAGGCCTACACTGGCAGTGATGGTCAACCTTGGCACTCCAGGAGTTCTTGAACTTCAATTCCCAGGAGTGCTGACTTGGGCTTCTGGGAATCGAAGTCCAAGAACACCTGGAGTGCCAAGGTTGACCATCACTGGCTACAGCATGAGTCTTGAGTGGGAGGGCTTGTCGTCGTCGTCCCCCCCCCCCCCGGTAAATAAAGCTTGGATGGTGTCAATGCTTTACTAAAAGGCTGGTCCCATTGACAGTCGTTCATGCGCTGAGGATTCACCACCACCACCACCACTAGTTCTGTGGACTGGGGAGATTAGGGCGCCCTACCTGGGAGAGGGGCATCTCCGAAAATCTGCTCCACATGGGTGAGGATAAACTCCACCACAATGGACTGGACGCGGACCTCCATGAATGCTGCTGTGCCGTTGAAGCCAGACGATTCGATCTCCTTGGATCTGAAGAGAGAAGGAGAAGTTTGGAAGGAGCAGGCCAGGAAATGCCAAACTGCAAATCTGGGTCTTTTTCAGTCTCTGCTTCCCTTTAAACTCTGATTTTTATTTTTTGAAATTTCCCTCTGCCCTGATCCATTTCACCTTTGCCAGCGCTAGTTCAGCATAATTAAGAACAATGTGGTTTTCCTAGGGGCTCAGCTTGCTTAGCCAAAGGCAATATTATTCATAAGCTTTGGTGCTTGCTTGTGAGTTTATTTCCATTTTTGTAGTGCAGTTTGGCTATTCTGTTAGCAAGGCTGCTAGACCTGAGCTGCGAAGGGCTTTGTATGGCCAAAAACGCTGTCCAGAACCTCAGCTGCTTCCACCAGCCATCTGGAGCTCCTTCCCGAATTGATGTCTTTTCGTGCAAAAAAATACGAGCAAATGTGGCCATACATTACATGAAATGCAGATTTGAAATTCAACCCTCATGTGAATCAGACTGGGACCAAGTTACTGGCCAACGACATACACCTCTTCTCTTTCACGGCTTTAATTCCGACGAAATAAAAGTAAAACCAAACTAAACAAAAGTAAAATTTTACAGACTGCGGTCGCAGTTATCATGTCACTAATTTAAAAAAAAAACTGATTTTATTCTGTTCCTTTCGGTTTTGAATGGATATGTTTTCAAAATAATTTATTTTAATTACATTTTAAGCATTTAAACATTGACCTCTCATTCTACTGTGCTGGTCATAGGCCATGATAAAGTGATTTAAAAAATAAAATAAAAAGTCATGGTGCACTGGCTGGAATAAAGAAGATGCCTGTGGATAGAAAGAACAGGACGGGATTTTTTTTTCTTCCTGGACATTTGGCTGAGAGCCTGCCACCAAACATCTTATGGTACAACTGGGTTTCGAGCACCGGTAGCAGCTTTTGGGGGGAACCATCTCGGGGGCTTACCTTTTCACCAGTTCCCCCACTGCGCATGCGTGCCTACAGTGCTCGGTGCACATGTGCACCTACAGCGCTTGGTGCGCATGCGCACCTACAGCACTTGGTGCATATGCGCACCTACAGTGCTCTGCTATTCGCTGCTTGGAGTGTGGCAGCGCAGATTGTTGGATGGCCACACACAGCCACAGAGGAACTGGTGGCTGCTGCTGAGGCCCTTGGCGGCCTCCTTGCTGTCCTCCCAAGCAGGGAGGAGGAAGAGCAGCTGCTAGCCTGAAGGTCCCTACAGCCTGCTCCCCAGGCTGACTCGCCTTTGTGTGGGGTCGGTGGGTATATTTTAATGTACCGGTACATTTAATGTGCCTTTATTTTAATGTGTATTTTATGTGTTTTATGTGTATTTATTGTGTATTTTTATGTGTTTTATGTCTATTTAATTTGTATTTTTATGTGTTTTATGCCTATTTAATGGGCATTTATTTTTAATGTGTATTTTTATGTGTTTTATGTGTACTGTATTTGTATGTGTTTTTATGTCAATTTAATTTGTATTTTTATGTCTACTTATTTTTATGTTTTTTTTACTTTGGCTCTGCCCACGTTGGCTCCACCCATGACATCATGATGTCATGATGTTGGCTCCACCCACAATGTCGACTCCGCCTACAGTGTGGTAGTAAAATTTTTGGCTACCCATAACTGCGTGGGCGGCTTTCTCACCTGAGCAGATTAGGAGCCCACACGATAGCCAGGTTGCGCGTGTGCATGTTGGTCTGGGAGCAGAAGGAGGCCATGTGGACAAGGTGCTTCATCAAGAACTCCAGTGTCCTGAAAGATGGGTGTTATAGAGTTAGAACACAAAAACCACGATGAAAGAGGGACACAACTGGAACAGCAGGCGGAGGCAGGAAATGTGGCTTGGTTTTATTTTTAACCCACATCCAGAACTCTCCCAGGTCTCATGAGCGTCTGGTTGCAAGGACAGGAGTTTCAGATTTAAAGCACTTCGACTTTGCAAAGTGGCGGAGGTACTAGAGACCAAATTGGCAACATTCGCAGGATCGTGGTGAAAGCAAGGGAGTACCAGAAAAGCACCTACACTATTTCTAATTCATTGACTACGTTAAATCTTTTGATTGTCTGCATCACAACAAACAGACTTGATGGTCCATTTCAAAAATTTCATTTATAGACCTTGCAACTACCTGTAATGAGGGGCTGGCAGTTCCTTCAGCACGTCTTTAATCTTCTCCAACCTTCCTTCTTCCATAGGGATGCCCACCGCTTCCTGAAAGAAACGGTGACGGTTGCCTAAATTGACTGATTGTTTTGTGAAATTGAATGCCACGCAACCAGCAAAATGCTTTTCAATTCCTTCCAGAAATCCCTTAGAATGTCCTTTAAAGAGTAACTTAGGTAAGTAACTAGAAGTGGTTACTTGTTACATCAAGGAAATAACGGCATAACTTCTAATTCCAGCACTTTTGCAATGTTAACTAAAACTATGTAAAAGGTAAATTTCACCCTTGATTGAAAGCTGGTCGAATCCGACTCTAGGGTTCAGTGCTCATCTCTGTTTATAGCCAAAGAGCATCTGCAGACATTTCCATGGACATGTGGCAGGCATGCCTCAACACCAGAGTGCACGGAACGCTGTTTACCTTCCCACCAAAGCGGTCCCTGTTTATCTACTTGCAATTTCTTGCTTTTCAAATACCAGGTTGGCAGGAGCTGGGACAGAGACAGGAGCAAACTCCATCATGGAGTACCCAGGAATCGAACTGCGACCTTCCAGCAAGCAAGTTCAGCATTTTAACCAACTGAGCCAACTAAAAGTAACTAATTACACATAACGGGAATGTTTAGTTTGTCGCTTTCAAGCGGCTTTGTGTGATATGGAAAGGATCTCCTTAGAATTGTGTTTTTTTGTGGCTTACAATGGACCAAACTCCAGTGGCCCGACTGAATGGAGGTTTTTGGGTGGTGTAGTTCCAAAAAAGAAACTTACAGCAAACTTGTCATATAGCTGATATGTCAGCAGCGGGTTCGGGAGTTCCCGGAAGTAAGCTTTGCAGAGGGAACTAACACAGTGGATGTCCTGCAGATAGACATCCTTGTTGAGCTCCGGCGGGCGGTCACTGTCGAACTCAAGCCTGAAATGAAGAACAGGCACAGATTAGAAAGTCAGTGCAACCCAGTGGTTCCCAAGGTGGGGCCCAGGCCCCACAGGGGGCCTTCAATTCCCAGAAGCCTCAGTCTGCCCATTGGCTGCTCAGTGCTTTGGGGAATTGACTTCGGCTTCTGGGAATTGAAGTCCTCAAAACCCAACCGTTAGGAAACCCATCCCAGTGGCCAACCCAAGGTCATCGGAGGAAGTCTCTGGGAATCCGGAAGGGAGTTGATTTGTTTGAACTAGGGTGAAAATTGAGTCGGGAGTGACTTTGCAGGGCAAAATGGTGAAGCTTCATAAAAAAGAAGACTAAACTCTCTGGGGAAAGACAGTAATGCTGGGGAAGGTGACAAAGAGCATGAGAAGACGAAGGCCAAATGTGAGAGGGACGGACTCCGTAAAGGAAGCCGTGGGTTTTGAGTTGCCAAGAGCTGAGCAAAGCTATTGAGGAAGGACATTTTGAAGCTCACCTGTTCATTAGGCCGCCATAAGTTGGAGACAACTTAATGACACAGAACAGCAACCAATTATCTGTCCTAATTAACTTGTATTCCTGCCCTGTTAAGCTAAACTTAGCTCCTCAGGATATTCCTTCACACACACACACCTAGAGTGCTTGGATGGCTCTTCCAACCCCACAATTTTGTTCGGTGAAATCTGGGCCCCATAAAGGGGTCGTTGATGTTTCTGGCCATCAAGGAGGGTTTTTCCGTGCCCACCCTTTATGTGGCCCATGGGCCACAGGTTAAGAATCTGTACTTTACCTACTAGTCTGGCCAGGTTATCCTGCGATGGTAATAGAGTAGACCCTACTGCCAACCACTCAACAGCAAGTGTCAGGCAGCGGTTAACTAACTTAACCACTCTGAGGACTAGCGGCCTTGGGTGGGGAAGTCCAGAAAAAAGGGTGATGGACCCCAAGTGGATTAAATCCAACTTGAATCCCTCTTGATGGAGGGCAGCAGCTTCATCCATCCTAGCCTGAGGAGGAGGAGGACTTTGCTTTCCCAAAGGGGTCAGGACCAGAGAGTGACTCGTGGAACTGGATCCGTGGTACTCTGGGTGTCATGCTGCGATGTGGAAGGCAGTTGAAAACCCACACCATGATATTCTCAGGACAGTCTTCATGGCTGATCGCCATGAGGATCGCCCATATTCGGATACGGCAGAAGAAGAAGAAGAAAGATGTTTCTAAGTGTCAGGGCGGCTTTCCCTGTGCCCAGCCTTTACCTCAATCTCTGGATGTTGGACGAGACTCCTGACAAACGGTAGATGCCGTCCACGACGCCGTGGTGCTCCACAAACTCTGTGCAGCTTTTCAACACCTGGGGAACTGGAGGGAGTCGGAAGCCGTCAGCCCGGGAAATGTCTTTCCCCGTCTTTCTCTCCAGAGACCACCCAAACTGGCCAGAATAGAAGGCAGTTCCCCACTATTGAGGGGTCCTCCTTCATTTTTATCTCCCCTCCCCGCACCCGTACTAGCAACGAGCCAACCTAGGAAGCCTTGAGAAAACTGCACAATCTCAGGAGACTCCCCAGGGGGAAAGGATGGGAAACCAAGTCTGCAACGTCTGTGTATGTTCTGGTTTTAACTGTTGTAAACTTCCCAGAGTGGGAAATATCTGAGACGGGCGGTAGAGAAATCTGACAGATAGATAAATAGATAGAAAAGACTATAAATGATAGATAGATGGATGGATAGATAGATAGATAGATAGATAGATAGATAGATAGATAGAAAAGACTATAAATGATAGATAGATAGAAAAGTTTATAAAATATAGACAGACAGACAGACAGATAGATAGAAAAGACTATAAAATGATAGATAGATAGAAGACTATAAAATGATAGATAGAAAAGTTTATAAAATATAGATAGATAGACAGACAGATAGATAGATAGAAAAGACTATAAAATGATAGATTAAAAAGATTATAAAATGATAGATAGATACAAAAGTTTATAATAAAAGAAAATATTATAAAATGATAGATAGATAAATAGAAAATACTATAAAATGATAGACAGAGACAGACAGACAGACAGACAGATAGATAGATAGATAATAAAATGATAGAAAAGACTATAAATGATAGAAAAGTTTATAAAATATAGATAGACAGATAGATAGATAGATAGAAAAGATTATAAAATGATAGAAAGAAAAGATTATAAAAAGATAGATAGATAAATAGAAAATATAAAATGATAGAAAAGTTTATAAAATATAGATAAAATATAGATAGAAAGAAAGAAAATATTATAAATAGATAGATAGAAAATATTATAAAATGATAGACAGATAGAGAGATAGATAGAGAGAAAAGATTATAAAATGATAGATAGATATTCTCTACCTAGAAAACCCTGGAAAGAGCCACCATAAGTCAAAATTTACTTAACAGGATACAGTTATTGAACTGCTGGATAGTATACCACAGTGATTCAGGCTCCTAGGTTTAGAGTTTGATTCCCATGCTGTGCTTTCTCCTCCTCCTTTTGTGTCCAGGCCAGACATGAATCAGTCGACCTTCCATCCTTCCAAGTTCGGTCAAATTAGTTGGGGGCAAAATGCTAATTACTGTACTTTGTGAACCACCCAGAGACGGCACCAGTGGTGTGGTGGCCCATAGGGATACAGGGACTCCTCCAGTGACTGGCGCCCCCCAGAGGCAGGCAGAGGTAATGGGAATGTAAGGGAATTCTCCCCTCAACCCGGTCCCATCACTTCCTGTCCACCGACTGCCCTCCCTGGACAGCAAAAACACAGGGATGGGTACCAAACCTGGCAACCGTAAGCAAGAATCCAACTTTTCTCCCCATGCCCTGCCTATTGTGTTATCATTCCAGGCAGAGCGGGTTTCCCTCCCCATTTTGTGTTGTTTTTTCCTTGCTCAGCAACCAGATCAACACAACCGCCCAAATTTGCCAGGGCCAGGCACCAGCTGAATAAGGAAGCAACATGAATTCTGCCTTTTCTTCTTCAGACATGCCTCACCTTCTTTCACACTGCTTTGACTTCCTGTGCCTTTTGCATGCTGCACAACCACCTCAGCTTCTCCTGGGCGGGCCGGATGCAGCCCACAGACATGTTGTCAAAGAGTCGAGCAGCGTTTCCCGTCCAGAGGTGGGGGAACACCTGCTGCTGCTGCTGCCCTCCAAAACCTCCATCCCATTGGGCATAGGACACGAGGGTTTTGGAGGCCTGGCTCGTGTGGATGGTGCTAGCGAGGCCTGGCTCGTGTGGATGGTGCCCAAACTTTTCAGGCCATGGGTCACGTACTTCAGCGGGCCAGTCACGTGGTTCCTCCCACCGGAAGTGGAAGTGAAACGCACCTTGCAATCTGTTTTGGAACAGGTTGGGATAGATTTTTAGGCTGGCATTTTTCTCTGCTTAAACCAGAGGTCCCAAAACTACGGCCCATGGGCCAGATCTGGGACCCAACCAATTTATCCACACCACACCGCCCTTGCCGCTCCTGGAAATGGAAGTAAAACACGCCTGTATGTGTGTGTCTTCTGCTTCCAGTAGCAGCAAGGGCGGTGCGGGCTGGATGAATTGGTATCGGGGCCCACATCTGGCCCACGGACCGTAGTTTCAGCACCCCTTTGCTAGCACATCTGTTCATGCTCAAAGCACCTTCTGGGCCAAAGGTTTGAAAGTCTTCTGCCGCAGTTTGGTCTGTGGCTCTCCCTACCGCCTGTTGTGTAATAGTGTTGTGTAATAGTTTGTGTATAGGAAATGGATGACTCAAACTGTCAAGCAAGCTGGCAAAGCGCTGTGTCCAGGGAGCCACTTAATAACAGCAATGGCAGTGGAAATGGCAACAGAGATTGTCTTCTCCCCAGAGTTTGTGCCTTGACAAGGAGCAGATACACCTTTCTGAGTCTTTTAAGCAGCAGACACAAAGCAATCATACCTCTATACCACCCCATAATGGACTTCTCAGGGAGGGGGGTTCACAAGTTAATTAGAATTTTGCCCACCAACATGCTGGGGACTTATTCGACTGACCTTGGAAGGATGGAAGAGGCTGAGTCAACCTTGATGCCTGGTCAGGATCAAACTCACAACCTTTTGGTTGAAGTACGACAGTTTAACTCCTGCGTCACTTTTAAGAAGATCTCTGCTCCAAAAGAAACGGACCCTCCCCATATCCCTAATGGTCATAGAATAGGCTCAAGATATTCTCTTTCGTGTCTGGCTCAAACTTCAGACTGCCAAAATTAAGCCACTTTTCTTGGCTTGGTCGTTGGCCAAAGATGAGACAAAATCTAGATGGCGGGCAATGCCTCTCAAATGTCTCACCTCCTGGACGTTTGACTTTGATTGCTACAGATCTCTCACCGTTGTTTGTGCTGGTTGGCCCTGAAATCCAAAATATTTTGGGGTGGAAAGGATAGGAGCTCATGTTCTCCTCGGTCCATTTTGTGGTTTCTACATCACAGAGAGCCTCTTTCTTTCTTTCTTTCTTTCTTTCTTTCTTTCCCCCCTTCTCTCCCCCACTCTCTTAAAACCCCTTTCCTTGTTTGTAACTTCCTTCCTTAGTTGTACACCGGTATCAATCCTTTAAATTATGAGCTCATAATCAGTTACTCCATTAAAATGATCAAATTCTTTATGAACCTCTGATTAAATTAAAAAGTAGGATCTAAATGTGATGAATAGAAGACATGCATATAGACGAATTTGCTAAATGTTGAAAACCAAGCAGCATGCCCAGCCTTTTCCAGTTGATATTCAGTTCTGGGTTATTTATTTATTTATTCTTCTGATATCTATTGCAGCCCATCTCTTAAGACCCTGTCCAGCTCACAGAAAATAAAACCAGTCATGTTTAAAAAAACCCATTAAAACTGTCACCAATTTTTTTTTATGCAGGTGGTTCTTCTTTCGTGTCCTGATCAAAGCCTGGAATGCTAAAACTAAGCCAATTTGCTTGGCTTTGGTGTTGGCCAAACTCAAGTCCTCATTGGTGGGTGTTTTTGGTTCTTCTTCATTCGTGTCCTGATCAAACCCTGGACTGCCCAAATGAAGCCAATTTGCTTGGCTTTGGTGTTAGCCAAACTCAAGTTCTCATTGGTGGATGTTTCTGGTGCTTCTTCTTTCATGTCCTGATCAAACCCTGGACTGCCCAAATGAAGCCAATTTGCTTGGCTTTGGTGTTGGCCAAACTCAAGTCCTCATTGGTGGATGTTTCTGGTTCTTCTTTTGTGTCCTGATCAAACCCTGGACTGCCAAAACGAAGCCAATTTGCTTGGCTTTGGTGTTGGCCAAACTCAAGTCCTCATCGGTGGATGTTTCTGGTTCTTCTTTCGTGTCCTGATCAAACCCTGGACTGCCCAAATGATGCCACTTTCTTGGCTTTGTCGTTGGTCATTCTTCAGTTCCTTTGGTCCGATCTGGTGTTAAGAAAGATTAGCAGGCAAGATTCCCGACCAGGGTACACCTGATTGCATTCCCAATCTTTGAAGAGGCTCTTTCTGTATACCCCTTTGTGCAAGAGATGAGCCAAAACATAGATAACCCAGGCAAGATAGAGACTTTGCGGACCCACAAAGGCACTGGGGTAGGGAGGAGGTCAGTGCCATAATGAGACTTGCTTAGAATTAGCCTAAATAGTATTGGTACTGTTGACTCGTGATAAAGAACACGTCCTGCAAACACAGCTTGGAAAAGTTACCTTTTTTGGAACATGGCCAGCCTAGCCAAAAAAAATCAATTTTGGGAGCCACCAGGAAGGTAATAGAAGATAAGATGAAGATACCAAGCAGTGATGGCTAACCTTGGCACTCCAGGTGTTCTGGGACTTCAATTCCCAGAAGCCCAAGCCAGCACACCCGCTGATCGGGGCTTCTGGGAACTGAAGTTCAGGAACATCTGGAGAGCCAAGGTTCGCCATCACTGATATAGGGTAAAACTAGGCAACAGTTCTAAGCCATCCTTGTTCTACAGAGATCTTGGCCTCATAGCTTCTCCTGTTTGGGGCCATGGACAAGATGAAGCCATAGAAAGAAACATCTGGTCTTAAAGAGGAAATCACTTACCGTCTTGATTAGAGAGCTGCAAATGTTCCACTAGGTCACACCCAAAGACCCGGTCCTTGGTTGCTCCCTTCCGCTTCACCCTCTGTCGGGCTTTCATGGCCAACGACATGTGTGTAGAAGATGCTGGGCTCTGGGCTCTCAATGGTCAAAGGTTTCTGTCTCTTGCTAAATCCACTTGGGGCTCATAGGGTCTTCTCTTTGGACTATGAAGCTCACAGCCCCTCCAGAGACATCATTTGAAGTAGCTCAAAGGACCATCACTGTGGTGGGCTTCAGCTTCTTTGAACCCATGACCATGGTGCCAACTCTTCACAGCCCAGGTCCATCCGAGGTGGGCCTCCCACATCTATGTTAGGAGAAGTGAAGGCATTTTGGAGGTTCTGTAGGCCAAGGAATCTGTTGGCCAACGTTGCTGGCAGGGAGAAACTCCAGTGGAAAGAAGAAAAGGGGTTGATCGTCCCAGGGCCTGAAGTTTGGAGGAAAAAATCGTTGCGCTTCTGTTCTCACTCAGAGCCCGACAGGAAGTGAGTTCAGCTTCGCCTTCAAACCCAACTTCCCCTACCCAACATCTCTGAAACCACAAAGAACAAGTTAACTCTTGAGTTTTAATTCTTATCTCCTCAATCTCCTTCTCACACTTTCTTAGACACAACTGCACGTACTTACCCACCGAAACGTGGCCTTAAGGTTGGCTGTATGGACTTCAAAAACCGGTTTTTTCCCCTTCTCTTTCCTGTCAACCTATTGTGTGATTTCTCTCTTCAAAATCGAAAATCGTCACCAATTCCGGGAAAGACAAACAAAGTGCGTTTCCAGATTTCGGGCCTGTAGCAAGGATTTCACAAAGCATAGGAAGAGTCTAAGGAGGCCCAAACTAAAGGCTGATTCAGTGCTTAATATAATCATACCATGTTTTATGAAATATAGTATGAAGAGCCTACAGTTTTGAATGCTTTTGTATTCTTTTGGGTGAGCATGGTTGGAAAACATCAGCTTCTGGGCTAAAATGGTGTCTTGTGAGCTCCAACTCTACAGAAATCACCTCTCCTTCCCCAAGAAACCGTTATTGTACAAGGTGTTTTCTATTCAAGAAGGTTGGCATCCCTCTATCACTTAAGCCTTAGGAATCTTGTATCTGTGTTTAACATTTTCTTCTGTGACGATCCTTGATGAGTGTTCACTATATTTACCAGCATATTCCAGGAGTAGTGTCTTGACAACAGGTGGTCTAGCGCTAAACCACTTCTTTGGTTCAGCATCCTTGTACATTATATAAACCTAATGCATTACATTACATTAATTGTAAAGGAGGGAGGGAGCTAAGACTTCCTAGAGCAGCTGAAAAGTGGAGGACCAGGATGACCTATCCTGATTCCCCCCTCAAAAAAAAAAACATCTGCAAGAATTATTTGATAGGGTGTCCTCCCATCCGTATTTGTGCGAGTATCGGTGGATGATCAATACCAAATGCTTCTGCTGATCTTTACAAAAGAGTATAAAATAGATCATCTGGGAATTGAAGTCCAAGAACATCTGGAGTGCCAAGGTTTGCCATCACTGTAGTAGTGGATCATCAGTAAACTAATTGGATGGATTGATGGATGGATAGGAAACTTGGATGGATAGAAAGCTTGGATGGATGAAAGGTTGGTTGGTTGGTTGGTTGCCTATCTACCAACAGTAATTATACTTATGTACCACCTCTTAGATCACCCTCTGGGCAGTTTACAAGGTAATTAGTATTTAACCCTGAACATGATGGTTATTTAGTTTACTGAATCATATGTCAGGATCAAACTCAGATCGTGAGCAGAGTTTTGGCTGCAGTATAATGGCTTTAATCACTATCCCACGAAGGCTCTTCTTCTTTGTTTACTGGTAAACACTGCTCTAGATCAGGGGTTCCCGACCTAAGGCCAGTGGTGCCATTTCATGTGCCCCCCTCCCCCAAGATCATTCAAGAAACAAAACGGCTGCCTCGTTGAAACTGTTGGGACAAAATGGCCACCTGGATCACGCAGGCAGAGCAAAATGGCCACCTGGCCCTCAAAGCTGACTGAGAGAGCGTGACCTGGCCCTCGGCTTGAAAAGGTAGGGAACCCCGGCTCTAGATCGGGGGTCTCAAATTTTTTAAGCTGAGGACTGGGTCACACTCCCTCAGACAGCTTTGGGGGCCGGTCGGCCATTTTGCCTTGCCCACCACACATGGCACTTCCGGGTGTGGGTGGAGGCAGGGGGGCACATGAAATGGACCGTAGGTTGAGAACTCCTGTTCTCGGTCATGGATGCCCAAACTTTTCGGGCTGCGGGCTGGTCACGTGGTTCAGGGAGTTGGTCACTATGGCCTGGGGGCCACATCCAGCCCCTGATGCCAATTCATCCGGCCTGCGAAGCCCTCGTCGCTCCTGGAAGCGGAAGTAAAACGCGCCTGTATGGGCGCGTTTTACTTTCACTTCCAGGAGCGACGAAGGCTTTGAGGGCCAGATGAATTGCCGTCGGGGGCCAGATCCAGCCTCCAGACCATAGTTTGGGCACCCCTGCTCTAGATGGTTCATTGTATGAATAAAACATCCAACCCACCCACCCCAAACATATAGCTAAACCAGCATCCCTCAGGAACAACCACAAGCATTTGTAAATAACTACACACAGTGACAAAAATGGATTGAACAAGGGTCAACAGGAAACAAAATACCCCAAAGGGGGCCAGATAGTTATGGAAATCTTCTTTGGGTAAATCAGATTTAACCAGCTTTCAGAGAACTAGGGGGCTTGGATGAAACTTTAGGTCACAACAGAGTCCTGGCCCACCCAAAGGTTGCCGTTTATTTACAAAACGAGGCGGGCCGCTAACACCAGACAGGGGAAACAGGGCCCCCCATCTCTTCCAAACAAAGACACGTTAACTAGTATTCTCTCTATATTTTTATATATATATATTTACACAGAAAAATACACAAATACATGCATTTGCTCAATTTATGTACACAGACATTTACAGATCATACAAGGAGCTGGCAGGAATTTGGGAGAGGGTTTTCAGGGGCAAAATACAAACTTCTCAGAATTATTATTTTTTTTAAAAAAAGACAATCAAAAATAACAGTAGTTAGAAGGATATAGAAACCAGGAGGCGAGAGGGCTCATGTCTAAAATGGAATGGGTGGAGAGAAAGGACATTTTTCTAAGGGGCCAGAAAGGTAGACCTGGTCTCCTGATGGGGGAGGGAAAAGACAGCAAGATTTGAGACCCCTCCTCAATTCTGGTTATCACTTTGAGGTAGATCAAAATGTCATGCGTTTTAGCTCTTTGAAGTTAGGGCTTCATCACGCGATTAGCAATACCAGTTGTACATACGGGTCATACATGCACTATATCTGTGAGTTCTACATCTGTGGTTTCGGTTATCTGTGGGTCTAAAAATATCAAGTTTTTTAAATCCCTGAAATACAGATATTTCTATGATGCATTACTGCAGCTGGTCACTAGGTGCCACTGTCTGCAATGTAATGTTTACAAGGAACGGAGGCAGACATTTTGGTAGCTCTCATGTAGAATGATGGAGGCATTTTAAAACGCCTTCTCTGACACAGGTATATGTGTTAAATACAGGGGTTGCTGGTATCTGTGGTTGCGGGTATATGCAGTAGGTCTCAGAGCATATCTGCTGTAGATACAGTGGGCAACTTGTATATACTGTCCCATAATGCTTAGCCTTAGAGTACTAGCAGTTCTCAAGGTGATTACGCAAACTGCAGTTTGTTCCCAACAAGGAGGGTGCTCATTTTACCGGCTTCAGAAGGAGGGAAGGCCAATAAACTTTGAGCCCATTAGGATTGAACTCAAATTGTGAGCAGAGTTTTTGGCAGCATAACCATTGCGCCACAGGGACTCTGATGCAGGTTCTTCCTTGATTGATCCTAGGAATTAATTAGCATTAGGTAAAGGTAAATGCCACCTTTGCTCGGAAGCCAGTCGTATCTTACTCTAGGGTCCAGTGCTCATCTCTGTTTAAAGCCAAAGAGCCAGCACTGTCTGCGTCTGCAGACATTTCCGTGGATACGTGGCAGGGATGCCTCAACACCGGAGTGCACAGGACACTGTTTACCTTCTCACTGAAGTGGTCCCTATTTATCTACTTGCAATTTCTTGCTTTGGAACCACTCGGTTGGCAGGAGCTAGGACAGAGACAGGCGCTCACTCCGTTATGCAGTACCCAGAAATCAAATTCCGACCTTCCAGTCATTGAATTCAGCGTCTTAACGACTTGAGCCACCACAATCCAAATGGTATAAAATTTAAACCTATGCTTGCTTGGGAGACTAGCTTGCCATCTTTTTAAAGTTGATATGTGTCTCTGTTTCCACCCGAAAAGGATGGCTGAAGAGGTGCATAAGACAAGGCAAGGATATTGTCTATAAAATAGGGAACAACGTCCAAATAACCACCACCTTTCCAGATCTTAAGAATACTTGTGAGAAGCCGCACATCCAAGCCCACCATACCGAGAGAAATATTTTAAAATAAATCCAGCGCTTGCAGGCCTTGAGGCAGGATGAAAAGCAAATGTAAACATTAAAGATGACCCAACCTTAAAGCCAGCATCATATTAGAGTTCAAGAGAGCAGACTGAGGCTGCTTTTGAGGGGTTAGAAATCAGGTTTGCAAGGGGGAGGGGGGAATATAGTCCTGGAGTTCAACTGCAAAATAGAGCCAGTTCATGAAAATTATAGGCAGTCTGGGGATGGGGAAGAGGGGGAGACCTTACACTGTGACACTCACACACTATCAGCACTTCATTAATCCTGTTCTAATGATGGGTGAGCTGTAACGTGCGTAGTTCAGTCTCAGAAGCTCAGTCTGGAGTTACTGTATATACTCGAGTATAAGCCTAGTTTTTCAGTCCCAAAAATGAGCCCCCAGAAGGGGAAATGGCTTATACTCGGGTCAATGACCACAAGGGTCCCAAGACCTGAATTGAGACGTGCCAAAATTTTAATTAATTTTACCATATTTTCTTTCTATTTTGATTACTGAAACTCACTCGCAGCTGCTGTATTTCCCACCCTCAGCTTATACTTGGGTCAATCTATTTTCCTGGGTTTTCAGGTCAAAATTAGGTATCTCGGCTTATATTCGGGATGGCTTATACTCAAGTAAATACGGGTCCTTCTCATTTTCTGCAATCAGACTCAAGCCCAAGTATGTGGCCCTTATAACAGGGGTTCCCAACCTAAGGCCCGTGGGCTGGATCCGGTCTACGGTGCCATTTCATGTGGGGCCCCTGCCCCTCCAAGGGCATTTGAGAAACAATATTTATGTATTTTTTGTATTTATATGCTGCCCTGTTCGTGAATGGCTAGGCCCTTTGAAACAGCTGGGCAAAATGGCTGCTCCCTTTGTGCAGACAGGGCAAAATGGCCGTCCGGCCCTCGAAGCTGACTGAGGGGGCGTGACTCGGCCCCCAGCTTGAAAAGGTTGGGGAAACCCTCTCTTATTGCAGGTGAATATCAATTGCAACATTAAAGTCACATCAAAGCCATTGTTCCAACCGGGTTTCCTGTCTCTACTCACTTTTTAGAAGAAATCACAAAAGCTCATGGCCAGGTTATTAAATCCTAAAGTTTTCTGCATCGTCTTCTTTGTTCCCTTACCTTTCAGCCTCATTTCCATATAGACCAATTACTATTTCTAGACTTGTTGCAAGGAAATCCAATCAAAGCTCTCAGCTCGGAAACAAAACAGCTTCTTTCTTTAGCTCGGCCATCTCCCAAAAGGCTGTGGCGACATCCCATCATCCCCCCAAAGAGAAACATTTATGAGAAAAAAAAATATCTGCAGTGAAAAAGTTCAAACTGTTTACTCTGGAGAGACAAAACATTACAGATCCTTTAACATTAACAGTTCTTTTAAATAATAAATCTTGGTTTTAAGGCTCTCCCTTGCTCGAAAGCCAGTCGTATCCGACTCTAGGGTTCAGTGCTCGTCTCCGTTGACAGCCAAAGAGCAGAGGTTTCCGTGGACCTGTGGCAAGAATGACTAGACACCGGAGTGCATGGAACGCTGTTACCTTTCCTGCCAAAGTGGTCCCTATTTATCTACTTGCCATGTCTTGCTTTCCAACGGCTAGGTTGGCAGGAGCCGGGACAGAGACGGGAGCTCACTCCGTCGTGCAGCACTCGGGTCTCGAACGGCTGGCCTGCCAATCTTGTAGTCGTCAAGTTCAGGGTCTTAACTGCTTGAGCCACTGCGGTCCCATCTTGATTGTCGCTTCCCCTTATTTTATTGCTCCCGTTCAGGGTAGCAATATTTGACCTGAACAGCCTCCATCTCCCATCCTGGGTGGTTTGGTGCAAACGCTGCTTTGCTTAATAAATAGATGGGTTGGGGGGGGGGGACGAAGGGGCCGTTGTATTTATGCAGAGGAGGAGGAGGAGGAAGATGCTTCCCAGCCGGTTCATCTGAGATGGTGCATAATGGTCTCTCATCAGCCAACAAGCCAAGCTCGTTGCGTGCCGTGAGTCAAACCTGCACAGCCAGGCTGACAAAAATCTGTTGCAGCATCGTTTGGGGATGAAAGCACACCAAAAAGATGGGGGGTGGGGGTGGGATAGCAAATTGAGCATAGGTAAAGGTAAAAATCCCCCTTGCTCGAAAGCCAGTCGTATCTGACTCTAGGGTTCAGTGGTCATCTCTGTTTATAGCCAAAAAGCCAGTGCTGTCTGCATCTGCAGACGTTTCCATGGACATGTGGCAGGCATGACTAGACACCAGAGCGCACGGAACGCTATTGCCCTTCTCCGCCAAAGTGGTCCCTGTTTATCTACTTGCAGTGTCTTGCTTTCGAACTGCTAGTTTGGCAGGAGCCGGACAGAGGCAGAAACTCACTCCGGCGTAAAGCACTCGGGTGTCGACCTGCCAACCTTCCGGTCGTCAAGTTCAACGTCTTAACCGCTTGAGCCACCGCGGTCCCTAAACTGAGCGCACCAAACGGCATCCCTTGCCAAAGTGTCCTGCAAGCCCAGCTGCATTGACAATAAAATCTTATTTTCCCCGCCTTGTCATTGGGCTTCCTCAGTGGTGGCCCCTATCATCAAAAAACAACTGCCCTACAATATCAGGTCTCCTGGACATGTGATATTTTCCCCTATAAAGTCAATAATACTCTATTTTTTCCCCTATAAAGTCAATAACAGTCTTTTCTTCGCTTTCTTTAAAAAATATATACACCCCATCATCTTTTAAAGTTTGCCTGTCGGCCCTTGTGATGCTTACGAGCACTTTCACCCCCAGCTGTGGCAGGCTACGGACTGTAGTTAATTAATAAGAAAATGACGATGACGAGGAGCCATTTTTTAAAAAGGGAAATTAATAAAGGACAAGAGGGGTTTTTTTTTGCGGTTCCGATCCTGGGCCGAGCAAAGGAGTCGCGTGTCCATCGGTTTGCCCTGTCGATAGTCTCAGAGTCACGTCTCCAGAGTCCTTCCTTGGTGGACTCAAAAGATGTCCTTTAAACCACAAGGGAATAAACCGTCCCCCCAACCCAAAATCACAGGCTTCGTAATTTTTCTTTTACACCAAAGAAGAAGGGGGCGTTTTAGCCGGCAAGGCGGGTGGCTTGTGAGTAGACCACCTTGGTCTCCAGGGTCTCTTGCCCATCCCAGACCAAGCCAGGATACCAAACCCAAAATCCAGCACTTTCTGGACTTCCGGATCCCAGGGTTTTGTGGGGTGGGGAGGGTAAGATCCAACATCACACCAGGTGCCCCCGGCCGTTGATGTAGATGCCATTGGTGGTGGGCTTGGCCCGGAGCGTGCCGTTCTCTTGGATAAAATGGGTCATGGCCTGCTTGATGTTCTTCTCACCGTTCCTCTGCTCTTCTTCTTCTTCCCCCTCCTCCTCCTCCTCCTCTTCCTCCGTTTTGTCCTTCTCTTTCTCTTCCGGGTTCTCCTGGACGGGAGTTGGGGGCGGCGGGGGCATCTCTGTCTGGGTCTCAATCTCCCGGACCGTCGACAATGTGGAGTAGCTGCGTCCGTCGGCTTCCTCACCCTGTGCAGAGAAGAGACAAGGGCAGAATCAGACCCCTGATTTCCAGTTTATATTCATTTTGTTATTTTTCTGATTTATATTGCCACCCACCCTCCTCCTCCATCTCTAAAGACAAACAGCGGTTGAATTTCGAAGTGGGTCAGCTGGGTGGTCTTTATCCTGAGGATATCTTGCCCAGCCAGCTCTAGGGGCTTCTGTAACTAGGCCTAGGGCTCTTTCCACCTGCTCTATCACTAAGTGGATTCCCTGCCACACGTCGTTCCGTCTTGTTTTAACTACTAGCCTGTGATGACGAACCTTGGCACTCCAGATGTTGTTGACTTCAATTCCCAGAAGCGACGAAGGCAGCGCGGGACGGATGAATCGCAGTAAACCCATTTGTGTGGATTCACAGGGTGCTTTGGCTTCTTGGAATTGAAATCCAAGAACATCTGGAGTGCCAAGGTTCGCCATCACGGTACTAGGATTTAGGGTCACCCTTGCTCGAAAGCCAGTTGTATCCGATTCTAGGGTTTGTTGCTCATTTCCTTTTACAGCCCAAGAGCCAGTGCTATCTGCGTCTGCAGATGTTTCCATGATCACGTGGCAGGCATGACTAGACATGGAACAGTCTACATTTCCCATTTGTCTAACTTTTGAACTTGTAGGTTGGCAGGAGCTGGGACAGATGATGGGCGCTCACTCCGTCATGCAGCACTTGAGTCTCAAACTGCTGACCTTCCACTTGTCAAGTTCAGCGTCTTAACCACTCACTCAGGCACAGCAGCTTCTATGGCTCAGAATACTTCTTTCTGAGAATCACAAGATCAGCTGTAAGCTGCTATATTCTGCCTGTACTGTATATTTAACAGCGCTCCATGGGCTCTGGTGTCTGGTCATGCCTGCCACATGACTACAGAAACATCTGGGTGACTTACAGGAATGCAGAATACACAGTTACACAATCATAATAACATCATACACAGATCGCAGAAGCGCTGGATCTTCAGCTTTGAAATAGAGATGAGCACTGAACCCTAGAGTCAGATACAAGTGGCTTTTGAGCAAGGGAAACCTTTACCTTTACTATATTTAAAATGCCGCCTTCTTCTGTGTCTAGGCCAGACATGAAAGTGCCAAAATGAAGGCGCCTTTTGGTGAGTTCATTCTGCAGTTGCCCTCACCTGAAAGTTTACCTGTGCATTCAAGCAATGGCTCTATAAGCCAATTATAGCAAGGGGAAAAGGTAACATCTTAACTTTTTTAAGCCGGGGGCCGGATCACATAACCTCAGACAGTTTCGGGGGCTGGATGGCCATTTTGCCCTTACTCCACCACATGGCACTTCCTGGTGTGGTGGAGGTGGTGGTGGGCCACGTGAAATGGTGCCATGGGTCACAGGTTGAGAATCCCTGATCTAAATGAACTAGGAGAGCTTTTGAATTGAGGGTGTGTGTGTTAAACCCAGTGTAAACCCAGGCTTAAATTTAAACACTGAGTCTCTGAGGATATCCTGTTAACAAGAGGGGGACTGGGTAGAGCCAACGAATTATCCAGTTCAGAGATTCCCAAACATTTCCAAACTTCTCCTTTAACATGATTCAACCCCCTCTTTTAAGAAAATAATTCACATTTATAACACCCGCCCCATAGCACTTAACGATCTCTCTGGGCGGTTCACAATTTAATTAGCATCCCCCCCCCCCAAGCCTGCTGGAGACTCATTTTACCGACTCTTGGGAGGATGGAAGGCTGAGTTAACCTTGATCCCTAGTCCTAGTCAGGATCGAACTTACAATCTCTTGGTTGCAGTTTTAACCACTGCACCACCAGGCAAAGAAATCTACACATAGTTTGAAATTAAGCACAAAGACCTGCCCGGTTTCCAGGTGTATTTGAGGGACAGGCTTCGGTGGCTTAGAGAGTTCCTAGCAAGTTTGGACAAAAATGCGGAGCTGCTGTTCCAAGCTTAAAAAGTCAACCAAGTAGACGCTGGGCTCTTTCTCCAAGACAGAGAGAAACAGATGAGTTTAGGGACCATTATGGTGCAAACCTCTATTTGAAGAAGAAAAACACCCCCAATTTTATGCCACCTATCAAAATCTGCTGCCTGTTGCAACAATTGTGACACCAACTCTCATACGGCACAACAGGTCTCCCCACTCACCATGACGGAGCAAAGGCTGGTTTCCCGGAGGCTGTCAGCCCGGAAACTGCCCTGCCGGCTGTCCCGGCACAGGCTGTCGGTTCGTAGGCTGTCCCGGTACAAGCTGTCCCCGCGGAAACTGCCCTGCCTGCTCTCCATCCTCAGGGCAAGACTTTCATCCGTCTGAAAACAATGGGGGTGGGGAGGATGGGGAGGAAAATCTGAAAACTAGCGATTCCTGCAAATATTAAATTCCAAAACTTTCCTCTTTCGCCTAAAATTAGCAAGCAGGAGTGCATTTGATGGTTTCCTGGACTACATAACCCAAGGGTTCCCAACCTATGGTCCATGGGCCAGATACGGCCTGTGGCACCATTTCATGTGCCTGCCCACCCCTTCCAAGGGCATTGTGCAGGCAGGGTATATACTCGAGTATATATGGTAGTAAAGTAATGTAGTTTCTTTGAGTTCTTAATTCTTTGTGCAGAGCTAGAGATGTCTGGGGAATGACCTTCAAGGCAGGTGCTGCGCCGTTTACTTTTGAATGTAGTCATAACAGGCTGAAAACTGTGAGAACGGACACCGTAAGGTGTGCTTTAATTGATTAAAACCTCACAGTAGGAGGGATGAGTTGGGAAAAGATGGGTTTTGTTATACAGTAAAAACCAGGGTTACAACCACCTCGGTTTAAGTTTGCTGCGGTTTACAACGGCAAATCCTATGGAAGTGCTGCCCTGGTTTACAAATTGTTAATGTATTATTATTATTTTCAGTTTACAATCACCAATTCAGGACCTTTTTTTAAAAAAAATTCAATACATCCCTATGGATGTTTTGGCTTACAATTTTTTTCTGGGTTACAGCGGAGGCTGTTGGAACAGACCTCCATCGTAACCCTGGGTTTTACTGTATTGGAATGTGAGAGAGAAACACCGTAATTTCGCCATGACTTAGGATTGCTTTGCCACAATGCGTGCTTGTGAATAAACCACAGCAAAATATAGTCAAGTGTGTATTAGCAGGGCAGGGCAGGCCAGAGAAATATAGCTAAGTACTTTTTTCTTGTTTTATTCAGGGAAAGGGGAAAATACAAATTTTCCTCCCCCCCTCCACATTGTGCCTGATCCTGAACTTTTCTATTTGTTCTTCTAAACAAACCTGATTGTAACCAGAAGAAGTTGTACTTTTTTTTAAAAAAAAGTACAACTTAAGCTGGTGGGAGAAATTCCAGTTCCTTTATTTCATTTTTGGTAACACTTCCATTAAGTTAGTTCATACTGCGTGTGTCTGACCTGATCTGGCTGGTTTGTAAGCATAAACGTTCAGTGACATATGTGGCAAATTGCATTAAGTTTCCACGCAGGAAAGGCACTTCTTCATGCATTTCGGTGCCACCCCGTGCTCCTGGCCTCCCACCCCTCAAATCTCACCTGGTTGCGGGTTTCCGTGCTGTGGCTTGAATGCAACCGGCGGATTGAGTTCTCCCGGGTCAGGGTCAACTCTTCTTCGCTGCAAAAGAAAACAGAAGCAGCTCTTTTATTATTATTTTGCACAACTTTGCACAACTTCGTGTGATTCGCTAATTACGGCCATTCCTTGCTCATGGTCACACATGCCTTGGTCACCTCCAGACTCGATTATTCAATTGCGCTCTACATGGGGCTGCCCTTGGTGACCATTTGGAGGTTTCAGCTGGTCCAGAATGCGGCTGCACAAGTAGTGGTGGGATGCGGGCGTTATGCCCATGCCTCACCGCTGCTGAAGGAGCTGCACTGGCTCCCAGTTTGCCTCTGGGTGCAATTCAAGGTGCTGGTTATTACCTTTAAAGCCCTACATGGTAGTGGACCAGGATACTTAAGAGACCGCATCATCCCAAGGACATCTGCCAGTCCCACTAGAGCAGACCAGAGAGGCTCTCTGGTTGTGCCATCAGCCAGAGAGGCGCACCTCGGTGGCACGAGAAGGAGGGCCTTCTTGGTGTCTGCTCCGGCCCTTTGGAACCTCCTCCCAATAGAACTACGCATGCAGACGGAGTTGCTGCCCTTTAGAAAAGGAGTGAAAACCTGGCTGGCAGGTCTGGTCTGGGGAGTGGATGGTTCAATTTCCCCAGCCAATTGGTTGGTTTGACCCCAGTATGCCTGTGTTGTAATTTTTGGCTTTTAATACCAAGGTTTTTTTTTAAGTTTTTAGAGTTTTTAATTTTTAAAAATGATTTTATAATTGCTGTAAATCGCCCTGGGTCCCTTTTGGGAGGAGGGTGATAAACAAATTTAAATAAATAAATAAATAAATAAATATTTTATTTACCAGATCCTGAAATGAAGACTTTTCCAAGCAAGTAGGAAGCCAAGCCTACATTTAGGGCCGATTATATTTCAAGCTTTGCCCCTAAACCAGTGATGGCCAATCTTGGCACTCCAGGTATTCTTGGACTTCAATTCCCAGAAGCCCAAGTCAGCACTCCTGCTGATCAGGGCTTCTGGGAATTGAAGTCCATGAACAGCTGGAGTGACATGGTTGGCTATCACTGCCCTAAACTCTCAGGCTCCACCCATTTAGCTCTCAAGCTCCACCCCATTATCTTTTGAGCTCCACCCATAAACTCACAGGGTCCACCCCTTTATCTCTCAGGCTGAACCCTCTTTAAGTTCTCAGTTTCACACCTTTAGCTCTCCAGTTCCTTCTCTTTAAGCTCTAAAGCTCCACCCCAAGTTATCTGGCTCCACCCTCTTTATCTCTCAAGCTTCCTTTCCCCCCACTCCCAATGTTTGTGTGGTGGTGGGGACTGTGGCTCAGAAGGCTAGTCCACACTGGCAGGCAGTCCAGTTACTCCGGACCAGAGTGAACTCACAGACTGTGCCAGGAGAAAGAAAGGTGACAGCCATGTTTGTGTGAGCATCAAGAGCACATCTGGGTTGTTCCTCCATCAACCCCAAATCACTTACTATTTCTTGGTGATGCGCTTGGTTTTCCGCTTATGGTAACACATCATAACAATGACCACCACAATCAGCAAGCCCAGCAGCAACACGGAAATCAGGCCGGCCCCAATCATGGAGAAGGAGACCACATCTACATGCTTGGCCGTATTCCCTGGGAGAACAAAAGGGGGGGGGTGTCACACCCTTATCTAACAATCTTTTTTGCCACTCTCTCCTAAGAACAGGTAAAAATCATTTTAGAAATATTATTAGAAAGTAATATTCTCCAGAGGGTTCTTTGCTGGAATTCCAAGACTTATGTAGATACCTGAAACCGTGGATAACAAACTCTATACAGTATTTTACATTGCAGGCAGTGGCCTCTAGTGGCCAGCTCTGGTATTATATTTATTTTCAAAAGCATCTATTCTTCAGCGCTCAGCTTTCCTAATGGTCCAGCTCTCACAACCATACATTACCACCGGGAATACCATTGCTTTGACTAGACGAATTTTTGTTTGCAATGTGATATCTCTACTTTTCACTATGTTCCCCAGGTTTCTCATTAGTCGCCTTTTTATTTTGTGGCTGCAATCACCATCTGCAGTGATCTTGGATCCTAGGAAAGTAAAATCTGTCTCTGCTTCTACTTCTTTCCTATCTGTTTTCCAGGGACTGATAAGGGCCTGTGGCCATTATCTTAGTTTTTCTTGATATTGAGTCTCAAGCCAGCTTTTGCACTTTCTTCTTTCAACCTAATCAGGAGCTTCTTTAGGTCTTCCTTACTTTCTGCCACTAGGGTGGCATCATCTGAGTATCTCAAGTTGTCGATGTTTCTCCCAGCAATTTTGATCCCAAATTGTGATTCCTCCATCCCTGCATTGCGCATGATGTGCTCTGTGTATAAGTTGAATAACAGGGTGACAAAATGCAGCCTGTCTTACCCCTTTCCCTATTCCAAACCACTCCGTCCTTCCGTACTCTGTCCTAACTGTTGCTTCTTAACTCCTGTACAGATTTCTCATGAGACATAGAAGGTGCTCTGGTATTCCCATCTCTTTGATTACTTGCCACATTTTGTTGTGGTCCACACAGTCAAAGGACTGGGGTCGGAATCGACTGTGCGACTGAACAACAAATGGTGCATTATCAGAGCTGGACACTAGAGGCCACTGTGTAGCAAGGTACAAAATTAATCCAGCAAAATGAAACTAAATGCTATGCCAAAGTTATATTACACTATCCAAATATATACATGATTTTCACCTATGATTTCCTGGATGTGGCTACACAGTGGAAGTATTTTTGGGCCACATTCCACTGCAGCAAAATGTTTTAAAATTTAAAATGTCATTTAAAATGTTAGAGAGCATCAGAGTAGCCCTGTTGCTGGTCTTTTGTCAACTCACATTTTGCAAATTCTACTATAAAACACGTAGAACGGCGAATGGGTTTCTCCCACCTTCTCTGCACTGGGAAGAGGATGAGATTTAAACTCTATTTACTTCCCTGTGAGTTAGAGGAACAAGGAACAAACACTTAAGAGAACTTATTTTCTCTCTCTCTCTTTGGATTACAAGTCCCAAGATCCCCCAGCCAGGGCAGCCAGTCTAAGTAATTTCCCCAAACTCTAGATATTTCTCTTACGATGCAAACCTCTATCACAGGGGTGCTCAAACTTTTTGAGTTGCGGGCTGGTCACGTGATTCAGGGGGCAGGTTACTACAACCCGGGGGCCGGATCCAGCCCCTGACACCAATTCATCCGGCCCACGAAACCCTCATCGCTCCTGGATGTGTTTTACTTCCGCTTCCGGGACTGATGAGGGTTTCGCAGGCCGGATGAATTGGTGTCAGGGGCCGGATTTGGACCCCGGGCCATAGTTTGGGCACCGCTGCTCTATCAGTTGGCATCAATCACTATTTCTTTAGAATGATGCTGTCCTTCCCGGACCAGCTCGGAAAGATACCTTTGACGTTGATTGTGGCCCTGACGTCCTTGGTGGCGAAGCTGTTAGCTACATGGCAAATGTAGACACCATCATCCTCAGAACTGAGGGCTTTTTGGAACAAGAGGGTGTCCCCTTTGACTTTCACGCCCTTCGGGAGGGGTTCGTTGAGCCTGCGCAGAGAAAAGGAGAGAGATAAGTGGCTAGAGGACAAGCAAAATTACTGTCGAAAGCCCTTCAGTGTTGGAGAGATGTGATTCAGGAATGCCTTTGTGAACCAGATTTCCAACGATTTCTGTCTCAACCCTGAAGATTGACCAAACCCCCCCCCCCCTCCCTTCAAAAAAAAAAAGTTGGTCTGCAAATTACACAAGGTGAGAAAAATTCTTGTACGGTAAAACCTCTACATCAGAATTTTTTCCGTCCCACAAAGTTATTTGTACGTTGGGAAAAACTGTGTGTCAAAAATACATTGGATCACCAGAAGAGGCCACTAGATGCCACCATATATATATATATATATTGGTACAGTATGTCGAATTTTTCCTATTAAAAAATTGTATATCGATTTTTTTAAAGCCAGGATTTCTATTTGTATGTTGCATTTTTTTGGTAAGTCGAACCATTTATTTGTCAGGCTTCCGCTATAATTTCGTCTCAGAAATGATTCTGGGTGGAAAGGATTTTGTGTGTGGAAGAAACTCCGCTCAGGGAACGCCCAAATGAGGCTCCTTTTGTGTCCCCAAGAGCTGGGACAGAGACGGGCACTCAATCCGTCATGCAGTACCTGGGTTTCAAACTGCCGACTTGCCAGCCTTCCAGCTAACAAGGCGAGCTTCTTAGCTACTTGCAAGAAATTACAAGTACGGTACTGTATCTACTCGAGTATAAGCTGAGGTTTTTAGACCAAAAAATGAGCCCTCAAAAGGGGAAACGGCTTATACTCGGGTCAATGACCACAAGGGTACCAAGACCACATCCGATTGAGACGCACCAACAATTTAATTAATTACAGTATATCATATTTTCCTGTATTTTGATTACTGAAACTCAATAGCAGTTGCTGTATTTCCCACTCTCCGCGTAAATTCAGGTCAATCTATTTTTCTGGGGTTTGAGGTCAAAAATAGGTATCTCAGCTTATATTCAGGTCAGCGTATATTCAAGTATATACGGTAAATAGACAGGTACCACTTCAGTGGGAAAGGTAAACAGCACGCTTGCCATATGACCATGGAAATGTCTCCAGATGCAGACAGTGGTGGCTCTTAGGCTATAAGCAGAGAGGAGCACCGACCCGTAGAGTGAGATATGACTGGCTTTTGAGCAAGGGCGGCCTTTGCCTAGACATATGACCATATCAAGTTAAAATGTGGTCAAATACACGGCCATCCTTTGCTCTAATAATATCTCAGGGGACAGGGAAATCATGCTTTCAAGCTCGCCTGGGGTGGGGGAACATCTCAAATGCATTGTTCCAACAGCCACTTGGCGCCTGGGCTCGGTGACATGCCGCGATGCCTCCCTCTTTCAGGTTCGTTTTCGGAGGCCTCCCCGCCCGAAGGACGTGTCCAGGCCCGCACGGCGCATCTCAAGAAAGGGAGGGCGGGTCGGACCCATGACATCAGGAACCAGCCATCCCGGATCCAAAGGCATCCCAGCTTGATTTTCCCACGGTCTCTCGCCCGGCTGAGCCGGTGGCAGGGACGTGTTCAGACACCAGCCCTGAAGCCGACGCTGAGATTCCAGCAGTGCCGGAGCCGGTTCGCAGGAGGGCCCAGCGAGATCGCCACCTGCCCCGATTCCAACGCTTTCCCCCCCTTCCGCCCTCAAGCACGCAACTGACATGTGCCCATTGCGCATGGCTGTGCTTCCATGCTGTCCCCCCAAAAAGGACGGCGCATGCATGCATTGCGAACAACCCGACACCCATCATTTTCCCTATCACAGCATCTTCTTTTTAGGCAAGCATTTTTAAATGCACTCGCAATAGTTTACACGCCACACGGGGGCAATTCAAGAATGTTTATTTAGACCAGGAGTTCCCATCCTAAGGCCTGTGGACCAGATCCGGCCTGTGGCATCATTTCATGTGGTCTCCCTACCCCTCCAAGGGCATTCGAGAAACAAAATGGCCACCCTGTAGAAGCTATTGGGACAAAATGGCCACCCCGCATCGTGCAGGCTGGGCAAAATGGCCGTCCGGCCCTTGAAACTGACTGACCCCGCTTGTAAAGGTCAAGAACCCGTTTAACACTTCCAAAGTTTCAGGGTTTTGTCAGGATCGAACTCACAACGTTTTGGCTGCAGTAGAGCAGGTTTGACAAACGCCCCGAATGGCCATATAAAGGAAAACATCCTTCGTATCTCTCTCGTGCATACCATTCTCTCCGCACGCATCAGGCGTGGCCTGGCTGATCCCACACGGAAAGCAGGTTTCTGAAACAACACCTGCAAGCCAGGGCAGGAGTTCTTCAGAGCATGGGCAAAGTGCTCTCTCCATGCCCCAGCTCTTGGGGGACATGAAAGGAGCCTCATCCGGGCGTCCCCTGAGCGGAGTTTCTCCAGCAAAAATCCTTTCAACCCAGAAGAATTTCTGACATGAAATTATTATGATGTGAGAATGGAGAAAATGCCTCCCTGAAGATTTGGACTACAGTTGCCATTCTCCCCCTGCCAATGTGGTGAATGGGAGGTGTAGTCCCCCCAAAAAAAGACAAGGGAAGACTGGGGAACAGGTGTAGAAAAGAACAAGGAAGACTTTTGGGAATGAATAGCAACACTGACGTGGCCCTTTGGACCCCAAGATGTTTCAGAAGGCTGAGGTCTCCTGGGACTACAGATCCCATCTCTAAAGACCAGGCCGTCTGGCAAGCAGGGCTGATTCGTGTCTCTCCTCTCTCCTCCTTCCTGCTGACTCGGCTCCCCACCACGGCTGCCACCACGAAAGGCTACAAAGTGCATCGCCCGCCCGAGGCTGCTTCCCCCGAAACCCACGGCAAGTCCCGACGGGTCCTGGGTCGAGAGACAGGCAGGGACGGCTGGGCGGGTGAATAAGTGTTTACGGAGGATCAGCCTTCCCCTTCGAGTTCCCCTTGGAGTAGAAGCTATGGGAGCTTTTCCCCAGCCAGGTCAGGTGCGCAGCAGAGCTGGGGAGCAGCAGCACATGGAGGGGTCTAAGTGGGCTACATAGGAGCACATCCATGCTCTGGGGCAGCCAGAACATCGTGAGTTCAGTCCCGGCAGGAATCTTGCAAACTTAAGGTCATGGTTTCTTTGACTGAGTCAATCCATCTTGCGTTTGGCCATCCTCATTTCCTGCTGCATTCCTTTCTCTTTCTCTCCTCAACATTATTCTCTCCACCAACGGGGGCCTTGTGTTCATAATGATACGCCCAATTTAATAAACCTCGATTGAGCTTCTAGTGCGGGCTTTATTTGATCAACCTGCCCACAATATTTGTCTTTCTGGCAGCATCTATAAGGCTCTCCCCTCCAGCGACACACGTTGAAATCGTAAGAATGAGGCAAACTATGACTGAATAAACAAACACAGTCTAACTTTTCTTTCCCCCTATTTAGAAAGGTGCCAATATTCAAGTTGAGAAAGGAATGCACCCCTAGCAAGTATTTTTGTCTGTTTGTTTTAAAAAACCAGATTTTATTCAATTTATCCACGTCTCTCAGCCAGAGTTGGAGCCAAGACCCTTTGCAGGCAGAAACCCCTCGATTTCTGGGTTTGTAACGAGTCCAGTGACGCGACTGTTTACATTTCAAGGATTAAATTTTTTTTAAGATGACCAGGAGAAAAAGTACCGTATATACTCAACTATAAGCCGTCCTGAATATAAGTCGAGGTACCTAATTTAGACCTCTAAAACTAGGAAAATAGATCGACCCGAGTATAAGTCGGGGGTGGAAAATGCAGCAGCTGCTACTAAGTTTCAGTAATTAAAATCAATGAAAATACGGTGAAACTAATTAATTCAGACATTTTTGTGTGGGTATGTTTTTGAGTTTTTACGGTAGCATTAGTGGTTTTTAAGAAATGTATGTTTGAATTTGCACCACAGAGGTTTTGGGGACCCTCGGGATCGTTGACCCGAGTATAAGTCGAGTGTTTTTTACAGACCTCATTTTGGGGGCTAAAAACTGGACTTCTACTCGAGTACATACAGTACATGTTCCTCAGATGCCTAGGGAAAAGTCACCATTGCTCAAAAGCTAGTCGTATCTAACTCTAAAATTCAGTGCTCATCTCTGTTTATATATGAATAAATAAATAAATAATAAATAGCCCAAAAGCCAGCACTGTCTGTGTCTGCAGACGTTTCCGTGGACACCTGGCAAGCATGACTAGGCACCGAAGTGCACAAGAACACTATTTATCTTTCCCACTGAAGTGGCACCTATTTATCTACTTGCAATTTCTTGCTTTCGAACTGTTAGGTTGGCAGGAGCTGGGACAGAGACGGGAGCTCACGCCGTTGGGTATTGAACCCCGACCTTCCAGTGTCTTAATCACTCTTTTGCAATGTACAGTACAAATAAATCTTGTTACTGAAACCTGCCGCACAGAAGTTGAGATTTTAGGATAGCCCCGCCTGCCCCCCCCCCCCCCGCCCGCCTGCCTTCCTGTGGCCTCCAAGCCTAGAGGTGCCTTACCGGGTCCAGTTGTAGGTAGGCGGAGGGTTCCCATCTCCCAGGCACTTCAAGTAGGCGCCTTCTCTTCCTTCTGTCCAGTCATCCTCTGCCTCGTGGCCCAGGATGGAGGAGTCGGAGAGATCTTTTGCAAGGGAAGAAACACAGGGTCAGGCAGAAATGGGCAGAAGCCAGGCGGGTCCTCTTTATTTCGGGCAACCGGGTGGCCGCAATGGTATAAATCAGTGGTGCCCACACTATGGTCCGTAGGCCAGATCCGCCCCGCCCCCCCCAATGCCAATTCACCCAGGCACGTTTTACTTCTGCTTCCGGGAGCAACAAGGGCAGCATGGGCTTGGTGGGTGGGCATCAGGAGCGGATCTGGCCTGTGGGCCGTAGTTTGGGCACCCCCCGGTTGAAGCAGAGAAAATGGCCGCTTGAAACTCCTGTTGCAAAAACAGATCGCAAGGTGCCTTTTACTCCCGCTTCTGGTGGGAGGAACCACATGACTGGCCTGCTGAACCACATGGCCGGCCCACGGCCTGAAAAGTTTGGACATCCCTGGTATAAATGGCCATTAAAAGCTGGACTGATTGCATATGAACAAGAGTTAGAAGAAGATTAACAATAGTCAAGGTAAAAGCCGTCCTCAACAGACCATGCGATACCCATCGTAAAATTGGGGAGTCAACTGCAAGAAATGATGAGGGTAAAGATAAAGGTCGCCCTTGTTTGAAAGCCAGTCGTATTTGACTCTAGGGTACAGTGCTCATCTCTGTTTATAGCTAAAGAGCCAGCGTTGTCTGTGTCTTCAGACGTTTCTGTGGATATGTGGCAGGCAGACTGCACCAGACTGCACGGAACACTGTTACATTTCCCACCAAAGTGGCACCTATTTTTCTACTTGCACTTTTTTTTGCTTCCGACCGGCTAAGTTGCCAGGAGCTGGGACAGAGATGGGAGCTCACCCCGTCGTGCAGCACTCGGGTCTTGAACTGCTGACCTGCCGACCTTCCAGTCATCAAGTTCAGCGTCTTAACCATTAAGCCACCGTAGTCCCCCGGTTACATATTAACAAGAGTTAAAAGATGAGTGAGAAATACTCAAGGCAAAAGCAATCCCCAATGGACCACGTGGCATCAATCATAAAATTGTGGAGTTAACCGCAAGAAACGATAACCCCAATGTTAAAGGGAAAAGGGCCAAATGAGTTAGTTAAGATAAAATTCAAACCAGGAGAAATAGTAGAAGATTTGCAACGAAAGGTAGATATGGCATTTAACCAGTGCCACAAGAGGTGAAGAAGGTGAAGGATGAATGGAAGAAGAAGAAGAATGGAGATGGAGGAGAAGAAGAAGAAGAAGAAGAAGAATGGAGATGGAGAAGAATGGAAATGGAGAAGAAGAATGGAGATGGAGAAGAATGGAAATGGAGAAGAAGAATGGAGATGGAGAAGAAAAAGTAGAAAGATGGAGAAGAAGAATGGAGATGGAGAAGAAGAAGAAGAATGGAGATGGAGAAGAAGAAGAAATAATAATACCCACATGCCACGCTGAGCATGTGTGTGATCCGCTTCTTGTGCTGGAGTCCTGGGTGCGAGACAACACAGGTCAGGGCCTTTCCGTGCATGCTCCGCCCGGGAACCACGTAGAACTCGCTGGTGACGGAGGCCGAGCGAGGATGCGATGATTCCTGCGTCTTGGCTGTGCCATGCACCTCCGTCTCCCAGGTCACGGTGGGGATAGGGTTCCCCTCAGCCGTGCACGAGGCGGCCAGCGTGCGACCCTGTCCCTCTTCCAGAGGGGGCCCGAGGTTTAGGGTCGGCAACGGGGGCACTGAAGGAGAGAACAGAACAGGATTGAGCCCAAATACCAGTTTGCAGGGGGCAAACGACAATTATTGCTGGAAGGTTGCTTGACCCGAGGAAAACGGACACACCCAGAGGCTGGAAAAGTTGAACTTTCTGAACAACCCTTTTCCGAAGGCCCTGGGGAACTGGAATCCCTGCAGATGTGAAGATTAGATACAGTGATGGGTTGTCAAATTTTCCACTAACACACCATGATGTCATCACAGTGTGGGTGGAGCCAACATCATGACATTGTGGGTGGGACCAACATCATTATGTCATGACGTTGTGAGTGGGGCCAAAGAATTTTTTTTAAAAAAATTAAAAATAAAATAAAAATAAACACACACACACACCTCAGCCCACCCACCCACCCCAAACACAAAGCAACCCACTCACCCACCCCAAACACAACCTGTCACTTAGCATTGGTAGTCAGGAAGCAGCAGAGGTGGCAGTGTGGTGGCAAACCACTGCTGTGGCAAACCGCCCCAACGGCGCGGTGGCCTGGCAGGGTGGGGCAGTGCGGCGCGGAAAGGCTGCCGCCACCACTACCACCACTTCTTCAGGCGCTCCCTGTGCCCTTCCCTTCCTTTCCCGGAAGCCAAAAAAGCTCCCGGGAACTGTGCATGCATCAAACCTCCATTTGATGCATGCACAGTAAAAAATAGAACTGCACATGCGTCAAATGGAGATTTGACGCATGCGCAGTTCCCAGGAGCCTTTTTGGCTCCAAATTTAATTTAATTTTTTTTGCCGGTGAGCCATCCGAACCGGACGCCTAAAAATAATAATAACAATCCCGGGTGGTTACTACCGCCCCCGTCCCGGAGAACCACCCGGTGCGAACCGGCAACAACCCACCACTGATTAGATAGCTTCCTTCCTGTTGAGCATTGTAGCATCCAGTGGATGTTAGCACAATAACCAGAGAGACAGAAATACTAGCCTAAATCAAGGAAGTTGTTTTATATTGTTTGTCCCTAAGTCACCAATTGGAAAGGTTCCTGTCGTTATACCTCTAGGGGACCATTTGACCTATTTTGCATGTATTAAGGCTTTGCATGTTCTGGTCTTCTCTCTCTCTCTCTCACTCTCACTCTCTTTGACTTTTAAAGGAAAAAAGATCTATTTGAGCTTCTTCAATTTGCAGGCTACATGGTAGGCTTAAAAGACTGGAAGACTTTACTTAGCTATATATTTTTCCTTAAAAAAAAAACAAAAAACAATCTCATCAAGAATCTTGAGCACATGTATATTTCCCTGACCTAACTGAGACCGTGATCTAAAAAAAATATTAATCTGTGCACCTTTTCTTTCAGACCCCTGGACCTCCCCCCTCCGGTGATACAAGATTAATGTCAATCTACACAATACCCAGGCCTCAGTCAGGTGCATACTGACCTAAGACTTTGAGGGTGATGCTGGAGTCAAAATTGCCCAGTGGGAAGGTATTGACATGGCATTCGTAGGTCCCTTCATCGGCCTGCACTGCGTTCTTCAGCAAGATGGAGCTGTCCGCGTTCAAAGATCCCTCAGACTGCCTCCTCACCCGCCCTGCGTAGGCATCTTGGATGTGGGTCCCATGCTCCTTGTGGAGGACCGCCAGCTCCACGCTCTGCCCATCTTCTCTCCGCCTCAGCCACGTGACCTGGAACACAGTCTCCCCATCCGTGGCCCGGTAATAGCAGGGGAGGAGCACGTCTTTGCCCAACACGGCCGTAATGCTCTGCTCAGCATCCAGAACTGCTGCCGCACCTGGGAGAAAAGTAGAAAGTCATAGGTTAGGAAATTAACCCAGCAATTAACTGTGTTTACATGAGATGGGGTTAAAACAACCCTTCCATCCTGATATCTGGCTATTGACTCCAGCTGGCTGGCAGAACACTCTCTTTTAAGCAGCACTGCCTGGATACCAAGGCTAAAGTTAGTACAAAGAACAATATCATTGGGGAACTGACTATAAATGAGGAACTCAACCATCCACTCTGCATACTCTTTTAAGCAGCACTGCCTGGAAACCAAGAGTAAAGTTAGTACAAAGAACATCATCATCAGGAAACTGACAAACTATAAATGGGGAAATCGACCATCCAGCTTTGGCCCTGAGCATCTCTGCAGCAGAATATGCTGCTCCAGTCTAGAGCACATCAACACACACAAAACAAGTTGAGATCTCTGTGAATGAAGCTGTGCGTAGAGTGACAGGATGCCTCAAACCTACACCAGTTGGGAAAATAGACCCTCTTGTTGGTATCTCTCCACATCTAAGATCAGGGAAAAAGGAGCAGCGGATGCTGAGAGAACGAAGCAAGAGAAGGACCCTCGGCGCCCTCTGAATGGAGATGAGCCACGAGTTCGCCAGCTCAGATCCAGAAAGAGCTTGATTTACTCTCAGCTCATAAAATTCTCTGAATGAACAATGATTAAAATGGTTATCTTAAATAACCTCTGTGAGAGAACCGTAAGATTCGTTGTTCCAAAGTGATTTATCCAGTGAATGAGGAGGCGTGATTCCATAATAACAGTTCCTGTTTTGAAGTGTTGGTAAAGAACAAGGATATGCTCGTGAATATATGGGTTTCCGACAGTTTGACCAGATATTTCTGGTGAGACTGGTCATGCCGCGATCCAACTTCCTGACGGACGTCAAGGGAGATTGCAGTGCATGCGTGTCAGACAACGACATTGGCCTGTGATGGCTTTGCTCGTTTCTTGTCCGGACACGTTAGGCCATGAAAAAAGGCTGGGTTACACCTAAGGTAAGTCTCTCCTTACTCCATTGACCCAAGAGGGTGTGAGCGACTTTAAAGAGTAAGACTTACAGCAGTGGTGCCCATACTAAGGCCTGGGAGCCAGGTGCGGCCCCCAACACCAATTCATCCGGTCCACGAAGCCCTCGTCACTTCCAGGAGCGATGAGAGCTTCGCGAGCGGGATGAATTGGCGTCGGGGGCTGCACCCTGCCCCCGGGCCTAAGTTACCAGCTCTCTGAACCACATGATCGGCCCACGGCCTGAAAAGTTTGGGCACCCCTGGCTTACAGGGATATTTAGAATTTGTGTTCTCAGACATGCTAAATTTGGGGTGGAACCCCCCCCCCAACATTTTGATTCCACCTTTCCTCTGTGAAAAGGAAGCATATATTTTTCTACTCCCCCTGCTTGATCCTGCCAACACCCTTGCAAGGTAGGACAGGCAGGGTAGGTAAAGAGGAAGAAATAGACTGGCCTAAGAACTGTGCATCTATTTCATGGGGACGCAGCACTGATTGACCAGATACACTGTATTGCTAAAACAAACGACACCAAACCACATCCTTTCCCTATGCAAAGCAAAGCATGGCCCCAACAGGGAAGGGGGGGCATTGTTCTAAAAAGATGCGAGCAACCCATCTACTGCTTCTAAATCATCAAATAAATAAATAACCCTTCTAGTTAACTGCTGTTCCTCCACACACCTTTCTCAGAGACACCAACTGGAATTTTGTGTCTACAATATTTATGCAGATGTTCAACTCCTTGGTGTTTCTAAACAGAGGTGGAGAATCTTTGATTTGGACTGTTAAGTGCCACCAGGTCTACCTAGCAAGGTGCCTGGTTGTGCTGATCCACCCGAGTGGGCACAGTCACTGCAAGGCAGCGCTGCACGGAGAGTCTATTCAAGGAGAGTTCTGATATTGAAGTCCAAAAGGCAAGCCAAAGTCTGTTTACCGGTAGTCCGAGCAAGCATTTAATCCAAAGTGTATCTAGGGGTGTCATCAGGGTTGGCAGAGAAGTCAGGGTCATGGCAGGCAGCCTGGAGTCGACCAGAGTGTTGGTCTTTGCACGAGAGTTGCACCGACGCTGGCAGGCTGCAACAAGCTTGCTTATAAGGCTCCCAGCCAATCGGTATCAGCTGGGAGCCTTCTCTGGTACTTCGCTCTAGCCTGCCTGCGTCTCAGGTGTAGCTCCTTTCTGGACCTCTCCCTGACTGAGAGCTGATCACTGTCAGAGCCAGACCCCTGATCTGACAGGTCAGCTGCTGGAGGAAACAAACTTGGGCCAGGCGCAGGCTTAGATTCCTGGCTCACGACATCCTTGGGCTCGGGTGCAGGCAGAACTGGGCTGGGCATCAGGGGTGCCCCCTAACCCCGATCATCTTCGGAGTTGGGGGTGGGCTGGATCACAACACTGGTTGGGTTAGACCAGCAATCTGAAAACTTGGCTCTCCAGGTGTTTTTGGACTTCAATTCCCAGAAGCCCAAGTCAACACTTTGGATGACCAGGGCTTCGGGGAATTGAAGTCCAAGAACATCCAAAGAGCCAAGTTTGCAGACCCCCGAGGCTAGAGATAGCTCAGGTCCTCTGAAGGGGCAATGATTAAACCCTCTTGTGCTCGTATAATGGCTGGTGATTCATGGAGGAACAATGAATGGCAAATTAGTGCGATTGTCCGAGAAATCTCCCTGAATGCAAAATGTTTTGATCATCATCTGTTAAAATAATTCCGTGCCATTAAATTGATATGACCATAATTATGTTGGAGATGTAAAGAAAACCTTGGGGCTTATTTTCATCTTTGGTGGGAACGTAAGGTGGCAAATAATATTTGGGCAAAGGTTTTTGAAGAAATTAAGAAGATATTCTCTTTAAGGCTGCAAATGATTCCTGGGGTAATGGATCTTAGTGATTTAAACATGGATATGTTTTAGAAAACTTTGATTGTAACTATGGTAACCACTCTGAGATTATTAATAGCAAAGAATTGGAAAGTGTGCATGTCTGTTGGCTTGGAAGAATGGTAGAAGGAATTATAGAACCTCGTGTTAAACGATAAGCTGACTTGTGCATTAAAAAGAAAGATAAAGAATAATGGGTTTAGGAAAAAAATATTTGACTTTATGGATTAAGAGCCCTGGGGGCACAGTGTTTAAATTGCTAGTCTGCAGCCTGAAGGTTATGAGTTCAATCCTGGCCAGGGATCAAGGTCAAGTCAACCTTTTCCATCCTTTCAAGGTCCGTCAAACCAGTCCCCATCGTGTTGGAGGCAAAATGCTAATTCATTATTTATTTATTTACTTATTAGTTCAAATTTATATTCAAATTTATATTAACTTGTATAATTTATATTATATCTTGTATATTGTATAATTTATATTATATAGTTCAAATTTATATTCAAATTTATATTAACTTGAGAACCACCCAGAGAGTCCACTAAGCGCTTATGTGGGGCATTATGAAAATGTAATGACTTTTCCTTGCGAGTAAAGGTAAAGGTCTCCCCTGTTCGAAAGCCAGACATATCCAACTCTAGGGTTTAATGCTCATCTCTGTTTCAAAGCCGAAGCTTCTGCAGACATTTCCATGGTCATGTGGCAGGCATGACTAGACACCGGAGCGCATGGAACGCTGTTTACCTTCCCACCGAAATGGTCCCTCTTTATCTACTTGCAATTTCTTGCTTTCAAACTGCTGTTGGCAGGAGCTGGGACAGAGACGGGAGCTCACACTGTCCTACAGTACTTGGGAATCGAACTGCTGACCTTCCACCTCCCAGTCAGCGTCTTGGCCACTTGAGCCACTGCAGTTCCTTGCTCTCTCTCTCTCTCTCTCTCTCTCTCTCTCTGGAAATAGAGGATAAACCTATAATCAGACAATGTGGAGTGGATAATAGTGGATAAAGAAATATGGTTGGGGGTGGTGGGGGTGGAAGGTGCACCGTGGTACATGCTATCGTCATCGGCTGCAACTCACATCCAAGAATGCATTATTTTTCCTGAAGCAGGAAAGATGCCATTTGCATTTTCGTTATATCAATTTCCCATAGGAATGCACTGAATGTGATTTCTCCATAGGAATGCATTGGAAACAAAAATACATTATGCGAAGCGTGGTTTCCCATAGGGATGGATTGATCAACCCATGGAAAAATCTTCCTAGCTAGTCAGGAGAGCTTGCTTTTAACATCCATGGCTCCGAAATTTTTGGCACACATTAAAGTGTGACTGGATGACACCTAACCAGCGATGGGATGTTACAGGTTCTCACCAGCTCACCAAAACCACTAGTAACTTTTCCCAGTGTCCCGGAGAACCGGTAGCAACTTTTTTTGGGGGGAGGAACCACCTTCGGGGCTTACCTTTTCACTGGTTCCCCCACTGCGCATGCGCGCCAAGCACTTGTTTGTGTGTGTGCGTGTATTTTTATTTTATTTATTTATTTACGGGTTTGTGCTGTGGGTGTGTGGGTGTGTGTTGAGGGGTGTGTGCGTGTGTTCTTATTTTTATTTTATTTTTTTCTTTGGCCCCGCCCATGATGTCATGACATCATGACTTTAGCTCCACCCACACTGTGATGACGTCACGGTGGGGTAGTAAACATTTTGACATCCCACCACTGCACCTAACCCTCCGACTGCATGATGATGACTGATCTTATTTAATTAAACGAAGGTAAAGTGAAATCTGAAATTAAGTCACGCCACGTTACATTAGAACGAGGTATAAAACTGGGAATCTGGAGGGTTTTCAATATTCAAATTCCTACTAAGATGGCTTTTTCGAGGAATGTAGCGTGGTATTTTGAAAGAAATGGCCGGAGGGAGAGGCTGGAAGATGGGAAATATGCCTTCTTTTAAAAACCTTAAAGTCAAGATGACATTTGGTAGACGCAGCGAAGAATTCCAGTTTAATTGGACCTCAAACCATCTTTTCAGGGGCAAAGGAGGAAATGATGGATGCCATGTCATGTTAAGGCAGTGAACTTAGTGGTTAAGATGCTCAACTTGAGGACTGGAAGACCGGCAGGTCAGCATTTTCAGACCCGAGTGTTGCATGACGGAGCGAGCACCCACCGTCTGCCCCAGCTCCTGCCAACCCAGCAGTTTGAAAGCAAGAAATTGCAAGTACTGTAGATAAATAGGGACTACTTTTGGTGGGAAGGTAACAGCATTCCGTGCACTCCGGTGATTAGTCATGTCGGCCACGTGACCAGGAAAACGTCTGCAGACTCAGACAGCGCTGGCTCTTTGGCTATAAACAGAGATGAGCACTGAACCCTAGAGTTGGATACGATTGACTTTCGACCAAAGGAGATCTTGACCTAATGTTCACTGACCGGTTAAGAGAGGCAAGAAGGACAATAATTAATGGCAGCCGGATGGGAGATGTAGTTTGAGAGAGTAGAGAAATAGTTTTAGTCTTTTCTTGGTGATGCAGTTGCTTAGGGTTTTGTCATGACGGCTAACACAATACCTTCAGGGTAACTTTAAACTAGGGGGGTTCCCCATCCTAAGGCCCGTGGGCCAGATGTGGCCCACAGTGTCATTTCATGTGGTTCCCCCACCTCTCCAAGGGCATTTGAGAAACAAAACAGCCACCCCCTTTGAAGCTGTTGGGACAAAATGGCCACCACCACCACCCATCTTGCAAATAGGGCAAAATGGCCGTCCGGCCCTCAAAGCTGGCTGAGAGAGCGTGACCCGGCCCCTGGCGTGGGAACCTATGATGTAAACTGTGATTATTTAGTAAACTCGAATCCGGATCCCAGGGAGGCCAATATAACAAATTTCCCTTACAAAGCAAGTTGATTTCAGGGCTCTGAAGCTGGCCTTCCTCCTCCTCCTCTTCCTCCAGCCTTGTGCATGCATTAAACCAAACCCTTCCAGCCGGTTCTCCTCGCCCGGAGGGGTCTCCACCAAGCCCCAGATGGAGGAGAAGGAGGGGGGAAGGGTGAAATCAAACCAAAACTCGCCCCCCGAAACTCACCGGCTTGCAGGAATACGTGAGAAAAGAAGGCGCCAAACCAGTTGGGTGGGATTTTTATGGGGTCATTCGTCTTTCACCTATACACACCCTTGTACGCTCCCCACAAGTCAGCCGGGCTCCCCCCCCCCATTCTTCCCGATCTCCCACCTGGTTCTCAAACTTGATCTCATGGGGCATCCCATAGGTCAAGGACTCCCTTTCTTGAAAGCCAGTCGTATCTGACTCTAGGGTTCAGTGCTCACCTCTGTTTATAGCCGAAGAGCCAGCACCGTCTGTGTTTGCAGATGTATACGTGGTCGTAGGGCAGGCATGACTAGATCTTTAGAGAGGGGAGGGAAGGCTCAACCTGATATATGTATCACTAATAACGATAGAAAGCAAGAAATTGCAAGTAGAGAAATAGGTGGGAAAGGTAATGGAGGTCCATGCACTTTTGCAAGTAGATAAATAGGTACTGCTTTGGCGGGAAAGGTAATAGCATTAGCTTTTCTTTCTTTATTTTTTACTGCAACTCTCTGAATCCCCAGTTAGAAGAATTCTGGGACATGTAGTCCAAAAGAGGAAGGTGTCCAAAGCAATGCTGAGAAGCGTATGTTTGTCATACCCTTTAAAGGCCCTAAGAGTCAAGATTGGACGTGGAATAACTTTAGGGGCGGCCTTATGACTCCACCGGCTTAGTCAGAGGCCAGCTGAGCCGGTCGATGAAGAGCCGGTTGCGTAACTTGGCAACAAATATCATATATGCACACAGGGAGACGCACAAAACACGCACACCCTGTTTGCTTCCGATGTGGCGAAAAGGAGGCCTGCCCTTTTTTGCCTTGCAGGGTAGCAGACTATCAAGGGATTGTACAAACACAAGCACACACTCACACACATGCATACAAGCATAGTTCAACACCAAAGGTTTTTGTCTCCCAGGGTGGGCAAGAAGCAGCCTGAAGACTCTATGGCCCACAGCGCTCTGTCCTCTTTTAAAAAAAGGTACAGTATTTTTTCAAGGCTCAGAAAGTCCCCTTTTATGGGAATATAGGTGGACAATTTTCCATCATTTGAGGATCAACAAACATATCCATGTTTTTAAAAATGTTGCCCACTAGAGGAAATAAAGAATCATTTTTTAATTTTTAAAAAAATATATATATATTACAAGTCACACACACTCAATAGCCACGGTTTCAGTTATCTGCAAATCTAAACATATTCAATTTAAAAAATTCCTGAAATACAAAACATAGGTACAGTAAAACCTCATATAACACTAAAACCTGGTTCCACAAGTCTTGGTGTTATATGATTTTTAGTGTTATCTGATGCATGTTAAAATCCTATGGGATCCATAGAGATACATTGTAACCACACAGGCTTTAGCGGTTGTTATCTGAAGCATCCCATAGGATCTTAATGTTATCTGATGCAATTCTTCCCCCCAGATTCCTTAATGTTATGCGATTTTAGTGTTATTCGATACTAATGTTATATGGGGTATTACTGTATTTCTATCGTGCATTAGCAGAGCTGGCCATTAGAGGCCACTGTCTGCAATGTAATGTTTACCAGGAAGAGAGGCAGACATTTTGGTAGCTCTCATGTAGAATGACGGAGGCATTTCGAAGGGGGTGAGACCTCATAAGAAAAAAAATATCCGGACGGGGATCACATGTACTTCACAGTCAAGAGACGGACATCTGCAGCTCCAAAACATCTGGAAAAAAACACATCCCACTCTACGAAGAACTGCAAGAAATGCCTTCTTAGTGCCAAATTCCTTGTTCTTCTGCCCAGCTGGCTTACCAGAATCAGACTCCACAAGGTCAAAGGTCAGGAATTTTCTGATAAGTCGGACCGTGTTATCATCTACCAACTCTCCTTTCCTTAGTTTTCCCTGTTCTGTTTCCAAAATCAATCTGCAAACCTCATGGATTGCTCTACGGCGGGTAGATTTTGGTCTGCGATCTCAATTGAAATATAAAATATCCAAGCCCCAGTTTGATCTTGAGTAGATAATGGGAAGCCATTCGCCTTACAAAAGAGCCGCTCCTTGTTTACCAGTATAGCTCTGTCCAGTGGTCTTAATTTTGGAACTGGTGGGGGATGGATTCAGGGGTTGTAATGATTACCATCTAAGCTTCTAAATATGCTGCTCTCCCAGTGGACAAGACAGATACAGTGGAAAATGATCTGTTTGGTTTTGGTTTCGTTTTGGTTTGCCATGAGGGTAGGAATCCATCTGGTCTCTAAGATTTGCAAATACAGTGCTGTACTGTATCTGATTTGCCTCTGTGTGGCCAGAAGTGTATTTAATTTGCAATGAGCCATCCCTGCACTGGAAACTTCGTGTAGGTATGTAAAACCAGCAGTAGCTAAGAGACAAATCAACAGAAATAAATTACATTTGCGGGGCTGATGTTTTCACAGGAAGAGCCGATAACACAGTGATGGTGAACCTTGGCACTCCAGGTGTTCTTGGACTTCAATTCCCAGAAGCCCAAATCCCTGAGAATCCACACGAATGGGTTTACTGCGCGTGTTCTTGGACTTCAATTCCCAGAAGCCTATGAATCCACACTGTGTATGCTCAGTAAACCCATTCGTGTGGATTCACAGAGACTTGGTCTTCTGGGAACTGAAGTCCAAGAAGACCTGGAGTGCCAAGGTTGAAAGTGCAGGTCTAAAAAACTCGGCTTATACGCGAGTATATACGGTATTTGGGGCTGAGTTTTTGGTTTTCTCTGAAGGAAACTGGTCCACCTGCGACTCAAGCCCAAGCGCATCCCTTTTGGTCCATGGAAAAGGGGAATCTAGACACAACTGGTCAGTCTGTTTTTGAAAATCCGGCCTACCGATGGGGACAGGCCAGTATTTTTTATGCCTAACCTAGATATGAAGAGGAACAAGGAAGGGTTGCAAAATGGGCAACGTAGTCACTGCCGGGTTGTTTATGAAAAATTCAAATCATGCGTGTGTTTGCATCTATCGTAGCCGGTTTAGCATGAACCAATTCACCTCCGACACCAAAATAACAACTTTGTATGCCTCTTCGGATGGAAAGGATGAGGCTAAATGGAAATCATATTCATCGGGAGATTATCATGTCATTTACGGAGGGCAGAAGCAGACGTTTAAATAGGCAGCCAGCAATTTATGCTGACATAAATGTTGGAGAGGTATTATTTATTTACTTAGACTATGGCACTTTTATACATTCAGTCAACGTATAACAAAAGAAAAAATATATATAAACTATGTAAAACTCAACATTAATTTATAAACAAACGTCTAAACAATTTAGATTGGAGAGATACAATTCAGGAAGACGGTGGTGTTTGAGAAATCAGACATACAAGGAATCCCTGATCCTAGGGTTACCAACCTAAGGCCCGTGGGCCAAATCTGGCCCACAGCACCCTTTCATTGTGGGACCCCACCACTCCAAGGGCATTCAAGAAACAAAATGGTGGCTCTTTTGAAGCTGTGGGGACAAAATGGCCACCCTCATCACGGAGCCAGGGCAAGACGGCTGTCCAGCCCACGAAGCACAATTTTGTTGTGGGGGTCCCACCCCTCCAAGGGCATCCGAGAAACAAAATGGCAGACCCTTTGAAGCTGTGGGGACAAAATGGCCACCCCTATTGTGCAGGCAGGGCAAAATGGCCGTCCGGCCCTTGAAACTGACTGAAAGAGCGTGACCCGGCCCACGGCTTTAAAGGTTAGGAACTCCTGCTCTAAGCAAAAGCCCTAAAGACCAATCGCAAGACGAAGCAAGTTAATTTTCAAATTACACAATATGAATTGAATTTGGTTTGTTATTTCCACGCACTGGTCTTGGCAGATTACATAATAAAGGAAAAAACATCCGCACAGACGCACACACAGTACAATCTAAAAGCGACAAAAGTGTTGTGCACTCAGCTGTTTCCAGCCGTTAAGGAATTCCTTCTAATAAGGGGTCATCTATAATTGGTTTTCCTCTCCTCTGGCTGGTTTATGAATATGAAAAAATTAAAAATGATACAATGGAAACTTCTTAATTGATTTGTGCGTTAACATGCAAATGGATTCTGCTGTGTTGTGATGATGTGATTGCTTGTAATGTGATTTGCATAAAAACTTCATGCGCTCAGCCACTCTGAAATGTGCATGTTTTTGGCATCTCCTCCACCTACGTTTTCTGCCCTTTGCATGATGGACTTACAAAAGGTTACTGTCCAAGGCTAAACTTCCTTAAATCTTGCTGGGTTCCTTAAATCTTGTCACAGCACAGACAAAACCTCTTTTACTTTCTCTCTTTTGCCTTGTGTTTGAGGCTGTCTTACAATTATCACCCCATCCCTCAAAAAAAAAATCAAAACAATAGAGAACAAGAGAAAGTCTCAATTTGGGCAAAACCAGCGATGCTAATATACAGAGGGTGCCAAAAATTAGCACATTTTAAGAATGGCTATTGTAGTTTTTCAAGCACAAATCCTGGCAGAGTAATCTTATGTTATTTTATGACCATATAACCATCACGAGGGCGCTTCTTCAAATGCTTTCTTTGCTGACGCCGAATCAACTTTGAAAACTAATACATAGATAACATCTCTTAAAATGTGTCTACTCACCAGACATTTTGCCATATGATTTCTAAACTTGGTGACAATTAATACCTCTTTTTCAACTCCCACTCCCCCCCCCCCAATATTTTGCTCGCGTCTGCTTCTGAGCATGCATGGAAAACGCTTGCCACAATTTGATTTGTTTATTTATTACTCGCATTTCTACCGCCACCCCCTCGGCCGAGGCGATTTTGGGCTCCGAATCGCGGGTTCCATCAAAGATGGCACCTGGAAGGAAGGTGTAGATGGCCTTTAGGGAGCCCTTTTCTGGGTCCTGAACTTATTTATTTATTTATTTATTTATTTATTTATGTAGTCGCATTTGTTCATTGCCCTCCTCCCCAAAGGGACCCAGGGCGAATTTACAGCATATCATAACTTTGAAAGTCAAAGCAGGTGGGGGCGAAGATCAGCAGGACTTCGGGGGGGGGGGGCTTTGGAAAACCTTACCCATAGATGCTCAGTCTAGCAATATATCTATCTGACTGTCAATCTGTCTGTCTTTCTCTCTGTCTATTTTGGATGGATGGATGGAAATCAGAAGACCCATAGATGGATGAATAGAAAGCTTGGATGGAGGGATGGAAATCAGTAGACCAACAGATGGATTAATAGAAAGCTTAGATGGATGGATGGATGGATGGATGGAAATCAATAGACCAACAGATGGATTAATAAAAAGCTTAGATGGATGGATGGATGGAAATCTGTAGACCAACAGATGGATTAATAGAAAGCTTAGATGGATGGATGGATGGAAATTAGTAGACCCATAGATAGCTTCGTAAACCAATAGATGGATGAATAGAAAGCTTGGATGGATGGAAATCAGTAGACCAACAGATGGATTAATAAAAAGCTTGGATGGATGGATGGATGGAAATCAGTAGACCAACGGATGGATTAATAGAAAGCTTAGATGGATGGATGGATGGAAATCAGTAGACCAACAGATGGGTTAATAGAAAGCTTAGATGGATGGATGGATGGATGGATGGATGGAAATCAGTAGACCAACAGATGGATTAATAGAAAGCTTCGATGGATGGATGGATGGAAATCAGTAGACCAACAGATGGGTTAATAGAAAGCTTAGATGGATGGATGGATGGATGGAAATCAGTAGACCAACAGATGGATTAATAGAAAGCTTGGATGGATGGATGGATGGATGGATGGATGGATGGATGGAAATCAGTAGACCAACAGATGGATGAATAGAAAGCTTGGATGGAGGGATGGATGGAAATTGGTAGATCAATGGATGCATGGATAGAAATTTTGGATGAAGGGAGGGAGGGATGGAAATCAGTAGACTAATGGATGGATGGATAGATAGCTTGGTTGGATGGAAGGATGGACTGATGGACGTATGTATGTGCTTAACATTTACACATTTACTCTAGTGGCTCAAGTGTTTAAGACGCTGAACTTGCTGACTGGAAGGTGGGAGTTCGATTCCTGGCTACTGCATAATGGTTCAGCATAATGGCTAAGACACTGAACTTGATGACTGGATAATCGGCAGGTCAGCAGTTCAAGACCTGAGTGCTGCATGACTGAGTGAGCTCCCCCCTCTGTCCCAGCTCCTGCCAATCTAGCAGTTTGAAAGCAAGAAATTGCAAGTTGATAAATAGGGACCACTTCGGTGGGAAGGTAAACAGCATTCTGTGCACTCTGGTGTCTAGTCATGCCTGCCACATGTCCATGGAAACGTCAGCAGATGCAGACAATGCTGTCTCCTGGGCTATGAACAGAGATGAGCACTGAACCCTAGAGTCAAATACGACTGGCTTATGAGAAAAGGCAACCGAGCATTTACACACACAGCCCAAACTGTGATGCCTTAAGACGTTGCAGCAACCCGGTGACATGCCAGCCACGAGGCCTTTGCACAGGATCCTGACCCTACCATTCACCCTTCTTTCCGTCCTGTTTGACCAAGTTGGCCAATGCAAAGACGCAGCCCGTGAGCCTCTGGGAAGCCGCCTTCAAGAAGCCGGCTGGCTGTCATCTCCTACAGCAGCAGTGACCAAACTGCGGCCCAAGGGCCACATCCGGCCCTGACACCAATTCATCCGGCCCATACCGCCCTTGCCACTCCTGGAAGTGGAAGTAAAGTGCGCCCATATGGGGTGCAAATTGGTGTTGGGGGCCAGATATGGCCCACAGGATGTAGTTTGGACACCCTTGGCATAAGCAGAGAAAATGGCAGCCTTAAAATCTATCTCCTCCTCTTGCAAAACAGATTACAGGGCACGTTTTACTTCCGGTGTGAGAAACCACGTGACCGGCCCACTGAACCACGTGACCGGCCCACGGCCTGAAAAGTTGGGCACCAGTGCCTTGTAGGGATTCGCTCAACGAGGTTGCCTCCTTCTCACTTTCTTCCCCAGGTAGTCCCCGTTCTCTCTCTCTCTCTCTCTCTCTCTCACACACACACACACAGTATCAACTACTCAGCAGTTTTGGCGTCCTCTCTCTTGACAGATTCAGAGGAAGAGAGAAATTGCCCAAGAACCGGTGGCACTGGCCTAGCAGGCAGCCTGTCCCCGCAGGGCGAGGGCGAGGGTTTGGAGAATACGAGGAGGAGGAGGAGGAGGCGGCAACGTGTAGGCCGGAAACCCAGCTGGCCTAGAAGGGGGCAGGATCGGGCCCTGAGGATGGGGCCTGACAAGCGCCAGCTCCGAGGGACCCAGGAGCATTGCCTGTGCATGTCTATCTCCCCACTCCCCACCCCCATGAATGCACATAGCGAGTCCCCATCCTTAACAGTATCTCCTGCAGTGCAGTTCACCGGTGGGACTCCTTGTCACAGGACGGGGAGAGAACCACCGTTTAGCTTCTTTAGAGGGTGCTTTGTTCTCCAAGGAAAGGTCTTCGGGCATCTCCTGGGATGAGGGTGTGGGCCAGATCTCTTTTGGACTACAAACCTGGTGAGACGGCTGGCTGGGGGATTCTGGGAGTTGTAGTCCAAAAAATAGATTGTCCCCCAAGTTTGGACTGGCGTAACCTGTGGGTGCTAATATCTCCCCCCCCGGCCCACGATTTTAGGTCAAGCTTGCCCTTGGAAAGGCAGTTGTGTCAGACTCTAGAGCAGGGGTGCGGTCCGGGGGCTGGATCTGGCCCCCAATGCCAATTTATCCTGCCCCCAAAGTCCTCGTCGCCCCTGAAAGCGGAAGTAAAATGCACCCGTATGGGCGCGTTTTACTTCCACTTCCAGAGGCACTGAGGGCTTTGTGGGCTGGATGGATTGGCACAGGGGGCCGGATCCAGCCGCCAGGCCATAGTAACCGGCTCCCTGAAGCATTTTGCTCTTCCTCCACCACATGTCACTTCTGGGTATGATGGAGGCAGTGGTGAGCCCACATGAAATGGTCCCATGGGCCACATACGGCCCATGGGCTGCAGGTTGAGAACACCTGATTTATAGCAAAAAGAGCCTGCTGACATTTCTGTGGTCATGCCGGGGAGCGCATGGAACGCTGTTGCCTTTCCCACCGAAGTGGTCCCTGTATATCTGCTTGCAATGTCACGCTTTCGGACTGCTAGGTTGGCAGGAGCTGGGATAGAGATGGGGGCTCACTCTCTCGTTTAGCATTGCTGGCTTGCCATCAATTTCACTGAGTCACCACTGTCCCTCTGGGCGATGTACAATAGGCCGGATGGCCATTTTGTCCTTCCTCCACCACATGTCACTTCCGGATGTGGTGGAGGCAGTGGGAGGGCGACATGAAATGGCGCCATGGGCCATATCCAGCCCACAGGCCGCAGGTTGAGAATCCTTGGTGTAGAAAGAGGTGGCCAACACAGAGTCAGCCCCGAGGGCTAGACGGCCATTTTGCCCTGCCTCCACAATGGGGCTGGCTGTTCTGCCCCAATAGCTTCGAAGGGCCGACCATTATCAGTGATGGGATGTAACAGGTCCTCACCAGTTTGCCAGAACTGCTAGTAACTTTCCCCAGTGTCCTGGAGAACCGGTATCAGCTTTTTGGGGGAACCACTTTCGGGGTTTATCTTTTCACTGGTTCCCCCACTGGGCATGCGCGCCAAGCACTTGGTGTGCATGCACGCCTACACTGCTTGGCACGTATACATGGCCTCCTTGCTGTCCTCCCAAGCGGGGAGGAGGAAGAGAAGCTGCTAGCCTGAAGCTCCCTATAGCCTGCTCCCCAGGGTAAGTGACTCACCTTTGGATGTGGTGTGTCTGTGTGTATTTTAATGTGTATTTAATACCTATATTGATGTACTACCACAGTTCCTAAAAAGGCCTGGCGGCCTGGCTTGGGGTTTTTAACCAAAGTCTTGGAGTTACCTTATCAGTAAGCTACACCTGTGCTGTTCCAATTGCTGTTCCAATTGGAGAACCCTTAAGGAGGTACAGCTGTTTTACATTTACATTAAGGCATATTATCCTAGACAACTGGATGGGTAGGTTGGTGTGTGTGTGTGTGCGCGTGCGTGCTTATTTTATTTTTAATTATTATTTATTATTTATTTTTTCTTTGGCTCCACTCACGACATCATGATATCATGATGTTAGCTCTGCCCACATTGTGATGACATCACGGTGGGGTAGTACAATTTTTGACATCCCACCACTGACCATTTTGTTTCTCGAATGCCCTGGGAGTGGCGGCAGGCCACATGAAATGGTGCCACGGGGCAGATCCAGCCCACGGGCCTTAGGTTGGGAACCCCTGGTGTAGATCCATTTCTTTCGATATTGCAACGCCTCAGTTTCTGCAAAAAAGGGTAAGTTTTCCAAGCCTTCCCCAAGAAATAACTCTAGTTTCCCCTCCGAAATGCAATTTGGAGGCAGATTTTAAGAGCTCCGTTCCTAAAAATCCTAACCCCTCTGTGTGTGTGTGTGTGTGTGTGTGTGTGTGTGTGTGTGTGTGTGTGTGTGTGTGTGTGTGTGTGTGTGTGTGTGTGTATATGTATATGTGTTTAGATAGACAGACAGACAGATAGATAGAAAGATAGATAGATTTGGATAGGGCGGAGGGATCTCTCAATTTTCTCACTCCCATTTGCACCCACCGATGCTGGGGAAAAACCCACCAGAGGATAAAGAAGGAGAAGAGGGAACGTTTTCGAGACTCTGCACCTGCCACTACCTGCTTGCTCTAAATCCCCTCGTCTTACCTGAGCCTTCCAACTCTGCCAAGACTAAGCCTGATGCTTTAAAGGTTTACCTGATCCCAGACGGGGCGTTTGGGATCCAGAAACCGCGACGGAAAGGAAAACCTCGGGACCGTTGCTTCGGCGCGACAGCTGTTGGAAGCGGTCCAAATTGGGGGTGGGGGTGTCACCTTTATCTGGGTTTCCCACCATTACCACCGCCACCATTTGGCAGTTGCATAACTGCCCCCCTGGTTCCCTGGGCATCACCATGTCAGCCGACTGCGAGGGCAAGTTAAGGGGGTGCCTCAGGCTGCAGGTTTTGGAGGGGCGGCCGAGACAGGGAACCCGTGGGCTACGGGCAAGAGGTTGTCAGGCCGCCCCAAAGAGCAGCAGATAAAATCCTGGGGGAAATGTCCTTACGTAAACCCCCAAAAGAGTGAACTTATCGAATCATTTTATTCCGATCTCATATCTATTTTATGATGTGTGTCGTCTATGTTTTATATACTGTACTGTATTGTAAGCCAACCTGAGTTGTGCTAATATCCAAAGGGGGGCGGGGAGAGAGATGGGAAGGAGGGAGGGATGGATGGACAGGTAGGTAGGTAGGAAGGAACAGACAGACAGACAAATAGGGAGGGAGAACAGACAGAGAGACAGATACTGTGAATAGGGAAGACGGATGGATGGATAGATAGATGGATAGATGGATATACTGTAGATAGGTAGGTAGGTAAAGACACAGATAGATAGACAGGCGGACAAACTGACAGACGGGCAGGCAGATAGATAGACAGACAGACAGGCGAGCTGATAGACAGGCAGACAAATAGATAGATAGATGGGCAGGCAGACAGGCAGAAAGACAGACAGACAGACAGATAGACAGACAGACAGACAGACAGACAGACAGACAGATAGATAGATAGATAGATAGATAGATAGATAGATAGATAGATAGATAGATAGATAGATAGATAGGCGGGCAGGCAGATAGGTCAGTAGATAGGTAGATATCTTTTTGTCCTAGTTTTGTTATTTTTCTCTCTCCTTCTCTGCGACTTTTAGGCTCCAAGCGGCCTTCAACCATTCTGTAAGATAGCTGGCCCCTAATTTGAAATGGTATTTATTTTTATATTTATTTGTATAATAAATAATGCTACCCTGATTGGGTGAGATTTCACCATGGACGTGTACACGGACACAAACCTTACATCGATTCCACAAAACCCAAAGGTCTTTGTGTCTCCCTTGACACCCAATGGGGTAAAGGAGGAGGACGAAGAAGATCACGAGGCGGACCCAGAAGAAAGTGGGGAGAGAACATCAGAGGAATGTTGCAAGAACCCCAAATCATGTGTTGCTGATAGAAGTGCCAGAAGAAGAACTTTGTGTCTCCCTTGACACTCGATGGAGTAAAAGAGGAAGCAAAGAAGAAGGAAGTGGTATTAAAATGTAATAATCATACACTTGCAAGGAAATGGGAAACAGAGACCTTTTCCAAAATGGTGGATCTGAGACCACATCTGTCCCACTACCAGAACATCTGGGGCGGAGGAGGAGGGAGGGGGCTACCCTGGAAGGGGGGTGCAGAGAGACACAGAAGGGGGGGCAGCCAACCATGTGAAGCAAAAGTTTACATTAATTATAGGGCTTAAGCTGTTAAATCCCCCATCCCAGTGACTCATCGGAGGGCACAAAGCCCTCGTTGGCACTGTGGGTGGCTGTCAGGGGAGGGGATGAACTCACAGCTGTGCCTCTCCATGTGCAAACATCCCCCTCCCCTTGCACCACTAATTCTTTCCCCCTTCCCATCAGTGTCTGAATCCGGAAAAAGCACCCTAGACCAGGGGTTCCCAACCGAAAGCCTGTGGGCCAGATTTGGCCCATGTCACCATGTCATGTGCCCCACCCAAACCTCACCACGGACATTTGAAAAACAAAATGTACTATCAAGGTCAAGGTGTTTCCTTTGCTCGGAAGCCAGTTGCGTCTGACTCTAGGGCTCAGTGCTCATCTCTGTTTGTAGCACCGCCTGCGTCTGCAGGCGTTTCTGTGGACATGTGGCAGGCATGCCTAGTACACTGGAACGCACAGAACGCTGTTGACATTTCCCACCAAAGTGGTACCTATTGATCTACTTGCAATGTCTTGCTTTCAAACGGCTAGGTTGGCGGGAGCTGGGAGAGATTATTATTAAACTGACGCATCTACCGTGCCGCGTAGCGCACACTCTGTGTAAACCTCAGTAAGCAAATAAAACAGTTCAAGGATGGTTTGGTTTTTGTTTTTTATTTTATTTGCATACTTTTGCTATCCCAACACGGGGGGTGGGTTAGTGGTTGAGACGGTGAACTTGACGACTGGAAGGTCGACAGGTCAGCAATTTGAGACCCGAGCACTGCATGATGAAGTTTCATCTCTGTCCCAGCTCCTGCCAACCTATCAGTTCAAAAGCAAGAAGTTGCAAGTAGATAACCAGGTAAAGCTGGCCTAAAACTTAACATAAAAAAAGAAAACCCAAGATCATGGCATCCGTCCCCATTACTCCCTGGCAAACAGAAGGGGAGGAAATGGAAGCAGTGACAGAGTTCACCTTCTTGGGAATCTAAGATCACTGCAGATGGAGACTGTAGTCATGAAATAAAAAGACCGATTAATTCTTGGGAGGCAGGCTATGAGAAACCTAGGCAGCAGAATACAAAAGTAGAGACATCACCCTGCCAAGAAAAGTCCGTATAGTTAAAGCAATGGTCTTCCCAGAAGTCATGTATGGTTGTGAGAGCTGGACCCTAAGGAAGACTGGATGCGGAATAGACGCCTTTGAGATGTGGTTCTGGAGGAGACTCTTGAGAGTCCCCTGGACTGCAAGGAGATCAAATCATTCCATCCTGAAGGAAATCCACCCTGACTGCTCTTTGAAAGGCAACTATTGAAGATGAAGCTCAAGGATTTTGGCCATCAAATGAGAAGAGAGGACTCACTAGAGAAGGCCTTGAGGCTGGGAAAGATTGAAAGCAAAAAGAGAAGGGGGCAGCAGAAGATGGGGTGGATGGATGGCATCGTTGATGCGGTAGGCGTAGATCTGGGCAGGCTACGGAGGATGGCAGACAACAGAGGAGCCTGGCGGGATGTGGTCCAAGGGGTTGCAAAGGGTCGGACTCTCGTCTGTGTGACTGAACAACAACAAGTTGCTTCGGCAAGGAGAGCGGCATATAAATTGAATATAATAATAATAATAATAACAAAAGGTAACAGTGTTCTTTTCACTCCAGTGTCTAGTCATGCCTGCCACACGACCATGGAAACATCTGCAGATGCAGCCAGCACTGGCTCTTCTGCTGTAAACGGAGATGAGCACCGAGCGCTAGAGTCAGGTACAACTGGCTTTGAAGCAAGGGAGACCTCGCAGGCCAGTTTCATCTACTGGCTGGTCAGTTTGACAAGGGTGTAAGCAGGATTTTTCCCCCTGCAGGGAGCAAACAGGATTGAAAACACGTTTGCCTCATTCATGCCCCCATCCCTGCAGACTTCGTGCTTCAATTGAACACATTTAGGATTGCAGGAAGCGCCGTGTGCAACTCTTCCACACCGATCCTTGTCCGTAGGGATGTTTCCATGGCCAAAAGGAGACTCTGAGAGTTGGGGTCTGTGCCATCCCACGCTCTCTGGGGCTGACAGAAGCGAGGAAACGTTCATCGGAGTAAAGATCCGGTTGCAGGTAGAGCAATACTTCGTCTTCTCCTTTGCAAAGTCTAACTACACTTAATACCCCCTCGACTGGTTGGAACAGGTGTCGGGCACCAGTCTGCCCAAGCCACACAAGCATCTTTGCTTTCAGAGTTTTTCCAGAAGTCTTCTTTTAACCCCACGGTTTTGGGGGTGGGGCCGGATTTATGTGTTTGGCATCAGGAAACAGTCCCCTCTACCGCCTTAGCATTCATGAACCAAAACAATAAACCCTGAGAAGAGCTCCCTGTTCTCCAATTGTTCTCAAGTCTGCTTTTAGGGTGGACTAACTGCTAATGTCACGACCCCAAAGTCTCATTTATCGTTACTCTTGCCTTTTAACCTGGAGTGGTGGATCTGATCTTTTTGCACTTATTTTCATATTCAAATCTCAGCTAAGGAAAAGTCCTTCTTTTAATTTAGTTTCCCTTCCTTCCCTTTCCCTTCCTTTTCATTCTTTCCTTTCCTTCGTTCCTTCTGTCCTTCCTTCCTTCCTTTCCCTTTTTTTTCCTTCCTTCCCTCCCTCCCTTCCTTTCCTTCCTTTTCTTTCCCTTCCTTCCTTTCCCTCCCTTCCTTTCGTTTCCTTCCCTTCCCTGCCTTCCTTTCTTTTCTTTCTTTCCTTCTTCCTTTTATTTCAGTCCTTCCATCCTTCCTTCCCTTCTTTCCCTCTCTCCCTCCCTTTCCTTTCTCTTCCTTCGTTTCCTTTCCCTTCCTTCCTGCCTTTCCTTTCCCTCCCTTCCTTTCGTTTCCTTCCCTTCCTTCCTTCCTTTCCTTTCCTCCTTCCTTTCTTTTCAGTCCTTCTCTTCCTTCCTTCCTTCCCTTTTCCTTTCCTTCCTTCCTTCCTTCTGTCCTTCCTTCCTTCTTTCCATCCTTCCTTCCTTCCTTCCCTTCCCTTCCTTACTCATAATCATAATTATCATCATCACCAGTTTAGAGATGTAATGCATTTGCCATTTTCCCTGTAAGTTATTTTGTACACATTGCTTTTCTGGATCTGGATTTTCATGTGGTTGTTTATGCTTTATTTATTTCATTATAAAATGGGGAAAAAATGAAACAACAGTTTAAATTAACTTTGCAGGACTAAGTTTGAAATGGAAAAAAAATGCAGTTTCAGCTGGTTTTAGAAAATTCTTGTTGCCTCCGAAGAAAATCTCACAGTCTTACAAGCCGCCCTGCCAGGAATGTGCTCCATGCGCTCCCCACCCACCCGGGTCAAGTCCAGAAACTAAAGTTATGTTACTTGTAACTGGGTACAAAATAATGAGAATGCGGTGTTGTGGATAGAATAAAGCAGGGGTGCCCAAACTACGGCCCGGGGGCTGGATCCGGCCCCTGACGCCAATTCATCCAGCCTGAGAAGCCCTCGTCGCTCCTGGACGTGTTTTACTTTCGCTTCCAGGAGTAACAAGGGCTTCGTGGGCCAGATGAATTTTCGTCGGGGGCCGGATGAAGCCCCTAGGCCATAATGACCAGGTCCCTGAACCATGTGACTGGCCCGTGGCCCTAAAAGTTTGGGCACCCATGGAATAAAGGACGAGGACTCTAGGGGCCAGGTTCAAATCTCTCCATTTGCCATGGAAAATTACCGGAAGGCTCAAAAAATGACTCTAGGGTTCAGTGCTAATCTCCGTTTACAGCCAAACAGCCAGCACTCTCTGTATCTGCATACATGTCTGTGGTCATGCGGCAGGCACAACTAGACATGGAGCACTGTTACCTTTCCCACCAAAGTGGTATCTATTTTTCTACTTGCAATTTTTTTGTTTTCAAACTACTAGGTTGGCAGGAACTGGGACAGAGGAGGGAGGTCACTCCATCACACGCACCCTTTGGGTCTCGAACTGCTGACCTGCAGTCGTCAAGTTCAGCTTCTTAACCACTAAGCCACCGCAGTCCCTTTTGGAACGGGTAAAACCACTCCTTAAATATCTCACACGCCTTGGAAACTCTGCTAGGGTCGCTATAAGCCAATTCCGACCTGACGGTGCATAAAACATGCCCACACAACGACACTCTTTAAGTTAATCACAACGATGCCCAAATTGGGAGATGTTGCTTGGAAGGGCTTTAGAACAAAGAAATCCACCCCAGAGACGTCATAACTGAGCAACTGTGAGTAAAATCAAATCGAAGAGAAACGCACAGATGGAATTAGGCGATGTTTTTAGGGATTAAAGCAGCAAAGAGAGTAGACCATCTTCTCAATTCACCCTCACTCATTAGACGCTGATTTATATCAGGGGTGCCCAAACTACGGCCCATGGGCCGGATCTGGCCCCAACGCCAATTCCTCTAGCCCGCACCGCTGTTGTTGCTCCCATTTTACTTCTGCTTCCAGGAGCGATGAGGTGGATTGGCATTGGGGCCAGATCTGGCCCATGGGAAGGAAGGAAGGCAGCCTAAAATCTCATCCTATTGCAAAACATCTGTTGCAAAACAGGTTGCAAGGTTTCCTTCCCCTTCTGCTGAACCATGTGATCGGCCCGCTGAATCACGTGACTGGCCCACAGTCTGAAAAGTTTGGGCACCCCTGATGTATATGCACGGAGGCAAAGACCTCAAGTGAGAGAATAGGGCATTTTGGCTTTAATTGATGAAGTCTGTGTTCAAGGCCCATCAAGTTTTCTCTGTTCACCTCTGATGGTCCTTCGTCATGAGACGGGGGGGGGGGTGGCCTGAGGGAGGGGAAACCCCCTCCGTAGAGGATCCTACTATGATCAGCCTTCAAGGTGGAGGACCGTGTGCTACAAAACGGCCCACCAAAGTATTTAAAAGGCCAAGACCCACCCCTTAAGGCTGCGGGACCCCTGGACATCTGGGCAACGGCCACTCTGGCTTGTGTAGTCCACAAGGTAACCTTCTCCCAGCTCAGGGATGGGATGGAGCTGACATGAATGCATCAGTGGTTCGTCTGCCAACGCCGCGGTTTCGTCTTCTTCTGACGGTGTGATTTCCTTCTGGCTCCCTTCGCGGTCCCTGCACAGGCGTCTGGGCCAAGTTTATTAAATTCTATTCTTGGCACTCCTCCGATAAACGTGCAACGATAACAGAGGCCCGTGGTTGACATTTTGCTGACATACAAAAGGCTGGCTTGGAGAACTAGAAGAACCTGTCAGCTGCCTCCAAACGACCAGCCACCTTCCAAGCCTCCTTTCGGTTTGGCTTCACCTGCTTGACGGCTTTTCCTCCTTGCTCTGTAAAGACAGGTTCGGAGCCTCACCTTTCCTTGCCTGGCTTGGTGACCAACTTTCTTTCCCCGGATCTCTTTCAGCCCTGTCCCTAGGCCGCTGTTCGGGAAAACCGCACTACGCATCGCAAGAGGGATAACAGAAACACAGATAAAATGAGAAATTAATAATAATAAGGCACGCTGTAGCCAAATGCACTGGGGGATCCTGAGAAAGAATGTCCTTTGATAAACGGACAAATATGCCAGTGGAGATGGTGGTATCCAAGTTGAACTTGCAAAGCCCTAAAAGATGATGGAATCAAATTATTACATTCTATATGCCAGCAGATTTGGAAAACAACAATGGCCACAGGATTGGAAAAGATCAGTATATGTTCCAATCACCAAAAAGGGAAATGCCAAGGACTATTCAAATTATCAAACAATTGCGCTCATCCCTCACACTAGCAAGGTGATGCTCAAGATAATACAGGATAGACTGCAACAGTATGTGGAGAGATAATTACCAGAAGTGCAGGCGGGTTTCAGAAGAGGCAGGGGGACTAGAGACCACAAAGCCAACATAAGATGGATCATGGAGAAAACAAAGGAATATCAGAAACAAGTCTACTTCTGTTTCATTGACTACACTAAGGCCTTTGACTGTGTGGACCACAACAAAATGTGGCAAGTAATTAAAGAGATGGGAATACCAGAACACCTTATATGTCTCATGAGAAATCTGTACATGAATCAAGAAGCAACAGTTAGGACAGAATACGGAATGACAGAGTGGTTTGGAATAGGAAAAGGAGTAAGACAAGGCTGCATTTTGTCACCCTGCTTATTCAATGTATACACAGAGCACATAATGCACAATGCAGGGATGGAGGAATCACAAAAATTGCTGGGAGAAACATCAGTAATTTGAGATATGCAGATGATACCACCCTAATGGCAGAAAGTGAGGAGGACTTTAAAAAGCTCCTGATTAGGTTGAAAGAAGAGGGTGAAAAAGCTGGCTTCAGACTCCATATAAAGAAAACCGAGATAATGGCAACAGGCCCTATCAGTCCCTGGAAAATAGATGGGGAAGAAGTAGAAGCCGTGACAGATTTTCCTTTCCTAGGATCAAAGCTCACTGCAGATGAGGATTGCAGCCATGAAATAAAAAGGCAACTGATTATTGGGAGACAAGCTATGAGAAATCTGGGGAACATAGTTAAAAGCAGAGACATCAAATTGCAAACAAAAATTCGTATAGTCAAAGCAATGGTATTCCCGGTGGCCATGTATGGTTGTGAGAGCTGGACCATTAGGAAAGCTGAGCGCAGAAGAATAGATGCCTTTGAGATGTGGTGTTGGAGGAGAGTCCCCTGGACAGTGAGGAGAACAAATAGGTCAATCTTAGAAGAAATTAACCCTGACTGCTCCTTAGAAGGTCAAATAGTAAAGAAGAAGCTAAAGTACTTTGGACATCAAATGAGAAGAGAGGATTCACTTGAGAAAGCCTTGATGCTGGGAAAGGTGGAGGGCAAAAGAAAAAGGGGGCCGCCAAAAATGAGATGGCTGGATGGTATTGTGGACACAATGGGGATGGTGGAGGACAGGAGTGCCTGGCGGACAGTAGTTCATGGGGTCACAGAGGGTCGGAATCGACTGTGAGACTGAACAACAACGAAATGGGTTGAGATCTAAGGGCCCTTGTGGCCAGGAGGGCAGGGGAAAGAACATCTGGCCACCCCTGGAGCAACCCACCTACGGAAACATCATTTTCCAGCTAGCATGGCGAGGTTTCCAAAGTTTTAACCGAGGTGCAGAAATGTGCAAGAAAGACCTGGGAAATTAGAAGCATAGACAGCAAAGACATATATAGGTGCTGGAATTCCCAGGCGTCATGGATGCAGTGGTGGGCAGCCACAGGTTCGTGCACACCCCGGGAGGGGGTAACAAAATTGGGTGGCAACATCCACCTCCCTCCTCTGCCCCATCAGGTTTTGTCCCTGCAAGTGGTTCAAGGTCTCCCTTGCTCAAAGGCCAGTCATATCCGACTCTAGGGTGCAGTGCTCATCTCCATTTACAGCCAAAGAGCCAGTGCTGCCTATGTTTGCAGATGTATACATGGCCCTATGGCAGGCATGACTAGATCGCCCATAACATAGGCTCCGTCCATGATGTGCTAGCGAAATTTCTTTGCTGCCCACCACTGGATGGATGGCTGTGAGATGTGGACCCTAAGGAAGGCTGAGTGCAGAAAAATAGACACCTTTGAGCTGTGGTGCTGGAGGAGACTCTTGAGAGGCCACTGGACTGAGAGGACATCAAACCAGTCCATCCGGAAGGAAATCAACCCTGACAGCTCATTGGGAGGGCAATTGCTGAAGCTGAAGCTCAAATCCTTTGGCCACCGAATGAGAAGAGAGGACTCACTGGAGAAAGCCCTGACACTGGGAAAGATCGAAGGCCAGAGGAGAAAGGGGACGCCAGAGGATGAGGCGGATGGATGGCATCGCTGACGTGGTGGGTGTGGATCTGGGCAGACTGTGAAGGACGGGAGATGACAGAGGAGCCTGGTTGGGATGTGGTCCATGGGGTTGCCAAGGGTTGGACTGGACTATGCGGCTGAACAGCAACAACAACAACAACTGAAGGAGAAAGTGAGCGACAGTTGAACCGTCCCAAATGGGACCCTGGCGACAACCGGGGCTCAAATTGACATTACGGTGTGGTATAGCCAACCCCCATTACAGTCTCTCTGAGTCATTTTGGCGAGAAAGATTTCTGCTACTGTTTATGGAGGCTTTCCTGTAGCCTGGGAACTCTTTCTTTGTTCTATATTTTATTTATTTATTTATTCAGATTTATATTGCTACCCACTCGCCAAGGCGACTATAGCAGCGGTTCCCAGCCTTGAAAAGCCATAGGCCAGGTCACGCTCTCTCAGTCAGCTTTGAGGGCCGGATGGCCATTTTGCCCTGGCTGCACCATGGGGGCGGCCATTTTATCCCAACAATTTCAAAGGGGATGGCCATTTTTTTTCTCGAATGCCTTTGGAGGGGGGGCATATGAAATGGCGCCGTGGGCTGGATCCGGCCCACAGGCCTTAGGTTGGGACCCTCTGTTCTATAATAACAGGATTAAGTACACAAGTTCGACAGAGGAAGGGTGCTCCTTGTATGGGCTTTGAGTACAGAGGTCATAACTGTCATGGCATTAGGTGCTGTCTTTCTGACCCCCAACAGCTACATCAGATCTATCACACACACCCCCCACAAATCCATAGTGCTGTAGTGTCCCCATCTCCACCTCAAGGTGTTCCCACTATTTATGGGGATTTTATAAAAGGTGGATCTGGAAAAACACAAATGATAAACTCAGCAATTCAAATTAGGAATGGGTCAGGAAGTTACTAAAAGGGGGGGAATCCACCTATTTGTGTGCATGGATTACGCATGGATCAAGTTGGGGAGGATTCATACAGTGAGTCACAACACCATCATCGGCTCAGGTAAACAGGTGAAAGGTATGTGGGGAGATAAATGTCTTCTTAATTAACCATATCTGATTCTGAATATTGGCTCTTCTCATGGATAGAATGTAGTGGCCTTCCGTTTGCCTTGTGTGACACCCATAGTACCACAGATCTGGTTCCGCAAGTCCCTTTCTGGTCCTGAGCCCTTTTGGCATGAAAAGTCCTCCCCATCATCATCATCCTCAGGCCAGGATGGATGAAGCCGCTGCCCTCCATCAAGAGGGGTTCAAGTGGGACTATTTAATCCACTTGGGGACCTTCACCCTTCCCTCTGGACTTCGCCACCCAAGGCCACTAGTCCTCAGGATGGTCAGGTTAGCTAACCATCACCTGGCGATCAGCATTGAGTTGCCGGCAGTAGGGTCTACTCTGTAGCCACAGCAAGATAACCTGGCCAGACACTAGACACTTTGAACTGTAAAATGGAATCTGTTGTAGAGAATCTCTCGTTAGAATACACTGGGGAACAGTGATTTTGGTGCCTCACAATTTTCACCTATTTCTGGCTATATTTGGGTCATTGATTCCAAAAATGCTTTCAGTTATGCCCCATCAGCTCTAGTTTTTTAGATATGGCTTATTCACATTAGGCCAATCTAACCATACTGGTTGCATATATAACCAGAGGCGTAGCAAGGGTGTAAGCCACCCGGGGCGGAGTGAATTTTTTTCGGGCCCCCCAAAAATTTTCTGCCCACCCAACCTTTTTTTTGCCCACCCAAATATTTGCCCATCCCCAAAATATTTTTCCACCACCCCTCCCGCCTCTGGGAGCCTTCGGTGTGCGCCTGGAGGCAAAAAAAATTTTTTGTTTGAAAAAAAAAATTGGCGGAAATTTGGGGGGAGGGGTCAAAAGAAATAAATGTCAAAATCATACTTAAGATAAAGAGAAAAAAACTAGAATGCAAGTCTCCCTGGATGAGTCCATGGAGCAGCTGCGGAGTTGGACTAGTTTCGGGATGCACAGCATCCAGTCTCAACAGTAAAGGAGAGCCCAGAGAATGACAAAAAAAGGTCAGATTAGTTAAATTACACTTGCAACAACAACAGGAATAGAACTTGAACAACATCAATAAGTATTATTAAAACAATCAATTTACGAATGGCGAAGTAAATACAAGTGCAGTCATAAGAGCAATGTATAATGACATCATCGATATCTCATGAACTAGAGCTGCTAGAACAAAATGGATGGCATTTTCAGAATCACCCGCCCCAAAATGCCCGAAATCAGTTGAAAAATTTTAGGCACCAAGAAAAAAATTGTTTTTTTGTTCCCCAGTGATATGAGAGCAGTGATGAACAGACAGCAAAAAAGGAAAGAGCTACGTACACGTTTTGGACAAATCGCAGATTCCAAGCCAAATTGCCTTGAATCAGATCAATTTGTTAGAGGTCTGTATTGGAGCCAAATTTCCCGCTTGACCTCTTGGGTGAAGCACCATGCATTTTGTAAAAGGGTACGAACGGAGGGCAGAACTCACTCCAGGCTACCGGAGTTTGGTTTTGGATTAAATACAAAATTTAGAAGGGCCTGGAACTGCAGTGGGTTAGTGGCTAAGACCTTGAACCGTAATGGTATCTTGCTTGTATTGTATATTGTTCAATAATACTGTAAAATTTTTGTATTGAGTCTTGCGTATTGATTATATTGTGCTATACTGTTTATTGCATATTGATTATTCTGTATTGGGTATTGTATATTGATTATATTGTGATTATATTGTGTTTATATATACTGTATGGCTGTGATCTGCCCTGAGTTGGGTTCCCCTGCTTGGGCAGCATATAAATGGAAAAATTAAATTAAATTAAAATTAAACTTGACAACTGGAAGGTTGACAAGCACTGCACGACGGAGTGAGCTCCTGTCGTCTGTCCCAGTTCCTGCCAACCTAGCAGTTTGAAAGGAAGACATCATCATCATCATTATTAATTGATTTATATACCGCCCTACATTGCAAGTAGATAAATAGGCACCACTTTGGTGGGAAAGGTAACAGCGTTCGGTGCACTCTGGTGTCTAGTCATGCCTGCCACGTGACCACGGAAATGTCTGCAGATACAGCCGGTGCTAGCTCTTTGGCTGTAAGCAGAGATGAGCACCGAACCCTAGAGTCAGATCCGACTGGCTTTGGAGCAAGGGCGACTTTTACCCTTTTCCTGTACAACTTCATGAGTCGAGCCGTCTAGAATGTAGCAGGTCTTTAGCACATATTATTTATTTATTTATTTATTTATTTAGATTTATTATCCCGTCCCAATCAGGCGAACCTGACTCTAGGCGGCTTACAAAAAAGAGAAAGATTATGCATAATGAGTGCAAAACAAACTAAACAATCCCACTATACCCCTACAAATTCAGAAATTAAAACCTTAAGGTTCAAAATTAATTTAAAAAATGCGAACCGACACATGATTTCACAGATTTATAAAACTGATTCAGATCTGGTGCATAAACCAAATCGTGCAGGGCACAAAGTTGCTCAAGGCAGGAACCCATAGATAAGAGACCTGTGTGACCCCTGAATTTTCCTCTTAGGACTTAGGTCTCCCTTTCTGGCCAAAAGGGTAACTAATGTAACAAGTCTTAATTGTTTGTTTGTATTAGAGAGCTTGGGGAGTTACTTTGGAAAGTTATTATTTCCTGTAGTTGTGTAATTGTTACTGATGTTGTTTTAGCAAGTTTTTGTTATTCCTTACTTTGAAAGAGAGAAAACTTTTGCCACCAGTAAATAGGATGGAATTAAACATGACATTTTTTTCTTCAAAGGTGGCTCCAGAAAATGACCAAAAATGCGATTTAAAGTTAACTTCTAAAGGAAACAAAAAACACGACCTGTGATACCGAATAAATCAATAACATAACAATAAAAAGCCACCCAACTCAACTGTGTTACAACGTTTACACGCTACTATAGAAATGTAACTTGTGGTGGATAATGTCTAGTAAACAGGGGCCGTCATACTTTGGGTGTTTCATGAGAAGACGAGAGCCGATAGTGCTGGGGAAAGTTTGAGGCAGCAGGGAAGGAGGAAGACGAAATGTGAGATAGATTGACTCAGTTAAGGAACCCACAACTTCGAGTTTGCAAAAGCTGAGTTGGGACTTTTGGAAGCTGGGTCCATGTGAATCGGATGCAACTTGACAGCGCATAAATGCAACACATAACGCCAGTGCGTGTAATGCATTACTTGTGAGTGACACCCTCCTGTGGCCAGAGGTCTTCTGTTGAACTAGGAGAAACCGGCCATGTATGACAATTGTAACCTGGCCTTTCGGGGGGGGGGGGGAATTGCTTATTGGGACTACATGTCCCAGCATCCTCCTGGCATAAGTGGTACCAAAAGAAGTTACTTTTCCCAAATCCATTCCCAGTGCCCGAAACATGCCAACTGCTGCCGGGTGAGGCACTCTGCAGCCTTCACAGAGATTCTCCCTGCCCCACCCCATCCTGAGGGCTTAGGGCGGGTTTCGAACTCTTATCTCGGATCAATCTCCGGCAGGCTGGTCCCGGTAAGGAAGGCCGCCGGGCCACCCAAGTCGGGGCTCAGAACCGGCGCCTTGTAAGGCCTTAGGCCATTGGCAGAAAGGCCAGGGCTGGGAGAGGAACTTTGGACCTTCCAAAGGTTTGGAACAAAATTTCCCATCATCCCCACCTGTATGGTTGACCACAAGCGATTGTGGTCCTGAATTTGGGAAGGGTGGGATGTCAAAAGGCAAGAGAAACAGACAAAGTCAAGGCATCGTGGCATTTAGGATGGGTGAGCATACCTGAAAATCCCCATAAAGCCACTGTCAGATGGAGAATTTTAGCATTATCAATCTGGAAAGGACCCTAAAGTCATCTAGTTCAGGGGTGCTCAAATTACGGCCCATTGGCCGGATCCAGCCCCTGACGCCAATTCATCCAATCCATGCCATAGGGCGCGTTTTGCTTCCACTTCCGGGAGCGATAAAGGCAGTGCAGGCTGGATGAATTGGCATCAGAGGCCGGATCTGGCCCACGGGCCGTAGTTTGAGCACGCCTGGTTTAAGCAGAGAAAATGGCAGCTTAAAACCTATCCCATCCTGTTGTAAAACAGATTGGAAGGCGTGTTTTACTTCCACTTCCTGTGGGAGGAACCACGTGACCAGCCCACTGAACCAACCATGTGACCGGCCTGTGGCCCAAAAAGTTTGGGAACCCCAATCTAGTCCAACCACAAAAACACCCCTGCAAGACAGGCCTTTCATTTGTGCTCAAAAAGCCTCTGGTGAACAGCACAACGTAGCATCCCATTGGCAACAAAGTATGATCTGATGTTAACACGCTTGCTTGGGGCACGGATCTGTGCAGAGCACTGGGCACACGACTCCTGCCTCAGTGCATGTCGAAACCGCCATGGGCCTCAGAGGGTGGGAACATGTAGTCCAGGGAAATGTGGTCCTGGAACCCCAAAGGACCAAGCCAGCCCTGTATCACAGCTTGCTGCCTCCACCCTGTGAAGAGGCAACCTCCAAAATGTCGTCTCCTAAACAACCTTGCTCAGCTCTTGCAAACACAAAACAGGCTTCCTTCAGGGAATGAATCCATCCCATGTTTGGCTATTCCTCTTCTCCTGCTGCCTTCCACCTTCCCCAGCGCGATGGTCTTTTTCCAAAGGATTCTGTGAGGTTAACATTGTCCCTATATCATCATCATCATCATCATCATCATTGGTTGGTCCATCTATCCATCTGTCTGCCTATCTGAGCTATCTATTATGTTGTCAATTGGTCAAGCTACCCATCCATCCGTCCACTTGCCCATCTCTCTATTGAGCGATTTAGCTATCAATCACTGCCAGTCTGTTCGTCTGTCCATCTCAAGGGTGCCCAAACATTTTGGGCTGTGGGCCAGTCCCATGGTTCAGCGGGCCGGCCTGTGGTTCCTCCCACCAGAAGTGAAAGGGAAACGTGCCTTGGAATTTGTTTTGCAACAGATAGGGTTTGCAACAGATGAGGTAGATTTTTTTTTTTACGCTGCCATTTTCTCTGCTTAAACCAAGGGTGCTCAAACTATGGCCTGTGGGCAGGATCTGGGCACCCTTGCCCAAAAAGGATGAATGAGAAAATCCATTGAGGTTTAATTGATGGTGTGTGTGTGTCAAGGGTGGGGGGTGTCCAGTGAGAGGTTTCCGGAGATGTTGTGCCCAGCCCTGGGGGAGCCCACGTCCCCCACAACCACCCCCAGTGCCAAACACATGCACATGCACATACACACAAACACAAACACACACGCACCAGTGGGATGTCCCGTCAGGCAGGACTTTCCAGAGCAGCCCTGACAAAGACTGGAAGGCGGCTTCTCAGGCGGGGCCGTTCCAGCTCCTCCGGTTTGCAATTCTTGCGTGCGGTTAGAGAAGATGTGTCTGGACACATAGACGAGGGAGGAAAAGAGGGAAGGAGAAAAGGTGGGGAGGGAGGAGGAAACAAAGGCCACAAGGAGCCACTGTCCTCTCTTCTTCTGGCAGGCAGACACTGGGGTTTGGAACCTCAGCTGCATAACATTTGAGTTTCTCCCTGGCAGGCATTGGATAGATATGGATCCTTAATAGATAGATAGGTAGGTAGGTAGATAGACAGACAGAAAGATACACAGACAGACAGACAGATAGATACAGAGACAGACAGACAGACACTGTAGATAGACAGACAGACAGATAGATAGATAGATACACAGACAGACAGATAGATAGACAGACACTGTAGACAGACAGACAGACAGATAGATAGAAACAGTTTTGGTGTTTTTGAAAACCTTTTGAGCTTTTCCAATTGTTTGCACATATCAACAGCCTCATAGTATATATTGTTTATTGTTATCTCTGCCTTGCAAATCAAAGAGCTGGGGAAATTTATTTATTTATTTATTCACGGTGGCTTTCAGAACCTCTGTTTAGAGGAGCTTCTGGGAGGCGTACTCTCCCCAAAAAAGTAACTTTTCCAGTGTCAGATGGAAAGGGAGGGGAGTTTGGCCAAAGCCCACGGCCAAAGCAAGAGTGGAAACTCTTTCGTAGCTTTGGCCAGCGATGGCCAACCTTGGCACTCCAGATGTTCTTGGACTTCAATACCCTGATCAACAGGTGTGTTGACTTGGGCTTCTGGGAGTTGAAGTCCAAAAACACCTGGAGTGCCAAGGTTGGCCATCACTGGCTTAGCCTTTGCCTCTGAGCTACAGCAGTTGAGAACCTCCAGCTGCAGGAGGTGTATAGTTTTGAAGATCGGGTGCGGAGGGCAAGCAGACTCAGGGTTCAGTGCTCATTTCTGTTTAAAGCCAAAGAGCCAGCGCTGTCTGCGTCTGCAGACGTTTCCGTGGGCATGTGGCAGGCACGACTAGAATGCTGTTTACCTTCTCCACCAAAGTGATACCTATTTATCTCCTTAACGGCACACTACCTCATGAGGATGCCCTCAAGGGATGTGCCGCCGCGCTTCTCAGGCCGGAAGGTCAAGCGCACGATCTGTGGCGCTCCCAGGGTGTGCGTTGTTGACAAGGAAGCCCATAGCTTCCTGCTCTGTACAGTCATGCGTCTTTCTCCAGGCCCGGTAAGACCAGTGGGTGAGTCACCGCGGGACGGCTTCCATGCGCGGATCTGGCAAACCCATTTAAGGAGAGATGAATGAAGAGCCTACCTAGGGAATCTACTGTACTTCCTTTTAAAAAAATAAACAAATTATCAGGGTTTTTTTTGTTGTTATTATTTTTCGCTCTAGAATAGCTTTGCTAATGGATTTTGGAAATATAAAACTAGATAAATATAAGAAAGATAATATAAGAACGAGAGTGGTTGTTATTAGGGTAACAGTGACAATATTCTGGATGGACTGGTCTAAAGAAATACAGAATGTGGTGATAACTGACAAGCTGACGGGGAAATTAAAATGAAAGGAAGGTCTGATGAAGAAAAATGATTTGAGAGATATTTGGAGAGAGTTTATCAGTTATGTACCGGTTAAATGGCTCCGTGGTTAAGAAGCTCGCCTTGTGAGCTGGAAGGCAGTAGTTCGAGACCCGGGCTCTGCATGACGCATTGAGCGCCCATCTCTGGCCCAGCTCTCAGGGACACAAAAGGAGCCTCGTTTGGGCGTCCCCTGAAGCGGAGTTTCTTCTGCAAAAATCCTTTCAACACAGAATAATTTCTGACACAAAATTATTGTTATAAAAATAGCAAAGCCATCACACATCTAGACTGCCCCCGTAGCGCTTAGTGCGCTCTCTGGGTGGTTCACAAGTTAATTCGCATTCCCCCACACACACATGCGGGGTCCTTATTTAACTGACCTCAGAAGGATGGGATGAGTTAACCTTGAACCCTGGTCAGGATCAAACTCACCACCTTTTGGTTGCAGTACAGCTGTTTAACTACTGTGTCACCAGGGGGAAAACCAGGACAAGAATTCTTATCTTTTTTTTGGTATGCAGTACAGCAGTTTAACCCTTAAGAAAAAGACAGGGACATTTTGTTTAGAACAGGGGTTCCCAACCTAAGGCCCGTGGGCCGGATTTGGCCCTCAGGACCGTTTCATTGTGCGGGGGCCAACCCTCCAGGGGCATGTGAGAAACAAAATGGCTGTCCCTTTGATGCTGTTGGGACAAAATGGCCACACACACATTGTACAGGGAGGGCCAAATGGCCATCCGGCCCTCGGAGTTGACTGAGGGAGTGTGACCCGGGCCCTGGCTTGAAAAGGTTGGGATGTTGATGTATTATTATTTTCTTCATTGCTTTTTGTCTGGTACAGTAAAACCTCATATAACACTAAAACCTGGTTCCACAAGTCTTGGTGTTATATGATTTTTAGTGTTATCTGATGCATGTTAAAATCCTATGGGATCCATAGAGATACATTGTAACCACACAGGCTTTAGCGGTTGTTATCTGAAGCATCCCATAGGATCTTAATGTTATCTGATGCAATTCTTCCCCCCAGATTCCTTAATGTTATACGATTTTAGTGTTATTCGATACTAATGTTATATGAGGTATTACTGTATTTGTATGTGTTTCCCCCCCTGTTTTTATTTTTTTTAAAATGTTGATTAAGAAAATATACAGTATATAATTTTTAAAAAAGGAAATGTAAAAATGGAATGCCGTTTACACCCTTAATTAATTCATTTATTAGCATCCTGGTTTATGTCTGCCTGAAAGATTAACGACCGCAAGAGTGGTTAAGAATCGATTATGAGTTCCCCTTTGGAAACGGCCATTAAAAGCCGATCTTATTTATTATTATTATTAATCTTCACCACAAACTACTCCCGGAGGGAAGAAATCGGACCGTAAAGCTTATGTGCCAAACCCTGATGAACTGCCATCACACTTACACAGACCACAAATTAACGTAGTTGCCGGCATATAAGATGCGCCAAAGTATGACGCACCCAGTTATTTCCAAAATAGGCCACTATAAACATACTCCACTTTTCCAGTTTATTTGAAGAGGGGAAAGTGGGTCTTATATGCCAGCAAATACGGTAATTAGCATTTCGTCACTGGGTACTCATTTTACTGACATTGGAAGGAAGGCTGATTCAACCTTGAGTCCATGTCGGGACTGAACTCACAGCCTTTTGGCTGCAATATAGCCCTTTAACCCCTACATCACCGGGGCTCTATAAGGACAGGCAGCTTACCTGGAAAATGTTGTTCATCTTTGTGGTCCCCTGTGAATCCACATGAATGGGTTTACTATGTGTGTGTGCAAGTAAAACCCATTTGTGTGGCTTCGCAGAGTGCGCCGGTGGCGCAGGGGTTAAACTGCTGTATTGCAGCTGAAAGGTTGTGAGTTCCATCCTGACCAGGGCTCAAGGCTGAGCAGGGGCAGAAATAGACATCGTAGATAGCCCATCATTAGATAATTGTTATATTTAGCAAGTGGTGACACTTAAATATCTCCCTATATAAACACTTCGTGCCCTCTCTGGGTGGTTCACAGGTTCATTAGCATTTTGCCCCCATTAACATGCTGGGGACTCATTTTGCCAACCTCGGGAGGCTGGAAGGCTGAGTCAGCCTTGAGTCCTAGTCAGGATCGAACTCACAATCTTTGGGTGGCGGGGTAGCAGTTTAATCCCTGAGCCACCAGGGGGCACGGCCTGCCAAGTGACGTTCCCAGGCAAGGCGCCCGCTTCCTGGAAGCCGTTCCACGGTGCCACCCAGTTTAACGAGAACCTGGTGTGCAAGGAAGGAGCCCAGAGAACCGGCTGGGCGGGCCGTGAGTCCCCGGCGAGCCAGGCTGGGGCGGGAGGCAGGCGGAAATTGCACCGGTGGTTCTTGCCAAACCACTTTCACCTCCCAGGCCCAGCCTTCTGCAGCATTGGGCAGGTAGAGGCAGGACACCGGTGAGATGGCAGCCTGCCATGGATGCTTTAACAGTGGGCTGCTGTGGGTCAGACTAGGTGGCCGGTGGGTTCCCTCCCGACCCCACTGGAAGGTCAGCAGGCCAGCAGTTCGAGACTCCCAGCTCCTGCTAGCCTAGCCGTTAGAAAGCAAGTAGAGGAAGAGGGACCACTTCAGCGGGAAGGTCAACAGCATTTTGTGCACTCCGTTGTTTAGCCATGCCTGCCACGTGTCCATGGAAACGTCTGCAGACTCAGCGCTGGCTCTTGGGCTGTAAACAGAGATGAGCACTGAACCCTAGAGTCGGATACAAGTGGTTTTCGAGCAATGGTGACTTTTCCCTTTACCTACTCAAAGGCGTAGGAGCCCAAAACCTTTGGGCAGGTGGTGACTCCGCCATGGAGTTTAGCCACACAGCCCAAACGGGTACGATCCGATCCCTTTGCCTCTTGGAAGTAAATTGATTTTTGCACAATATGGCGGTCAACTTTCAACTAAAGTCCAAAACGTACTCAATAAACTCTCCCCAAATCTCTTTAAAACCATTTTTTTAATGGTCAATCATTTCTATATCTTTAGTGACTGAGAAGAAGGCAAGACTCTCTGGAAAAGACGATAGTGCTGGGAAAGATTGTAGGCAGCAGGAGATGAGGAAGGCTGAATGTGCGATGGATTGACTGGTTAACATTAGACACAGGCTTGAGTTTGCAAGAACTGAGCTGTTGAGGGCAGGCTATTTTCCAGATCACTCATTCATGAGGTCATCCTAAATCAGAGGAGGCTTGACATAATGTAAAGGCGACAACAACCTGGGAGTAATTAGCAATTACACTTCTTAGTGCACAAGCAAATTAGCATTTTGCCCTCGGAAGGATGGAAGAGGCCGAGTCGGCCTTGAGCCCTGGTCAGGACTGAACTCACAACCTTCAGTACAACTGTTTAATCACCAAGATGCTGAGTCAGAAAAAGTCATTTTCCCGACCACGGAAGGGTGGAAAAGGCTGAGTCAACCTTGATCCCTGGCCAGGGTTGAACTCACAACTTTTTGGTTGTACTGCATAATCATTTATGGGATAGAACCACAGATTGGGATTCTGGATTAGGAATGGTGGCAGGTTTAAGCCAGTTTGCCCTGGGTTTAAGAAGGCATTGATGCAGGCATCCCCACCTGCCCTGATCCAGCCCAGAATAAGACCAGATCCAGCAGTCAAAAAAGGTCTGGTGGCCCGGCAGGTTGCTTCTGCCACAGGTAGCATTGCACAATAGGTAGAGGCGGGGAGGTTCCTGCACAAGGCTTTGTTCTTGTTTTGCCAAAATACGCCGGAGGCCTCCTCCAGGAAGTTAAAGCCACTGTTTGGTTAGATCCACTTTTACAGCGAGAGGAGCTCCGGCCGAGAAAAACTGACTGAGCGACTTGGGGCTGCTGTCTGGATCCGAAATGCACATTGTGAAGAGTGGCTGGGAGGCCCAATGGCCGAAGTCTCTGGACGCAAAAAATCGGAGGGGTTGAGAGTTCGATGCTCAATGCCGCGATGGCCAACCTTGTCCTTGGCACTCCAGCTGTCCTTGGACTTCAATTCCGAGAAGCTCCTGTGAATCCACACGAATGGGCATATCCCATGGGCATACCCCATTCGTGAGGATTCACGGGACTTCTGGGAATTGAAGTCCAAGAACAGCTGGAGTGTCAGTAAACCCATTCATGTGGATTCACAGGGACTTGGGCTTCTGGGAACTGAAGTTCAAGAACAGCTGGAGTGCCAGTAAACCCATTCGTGTGGATTCACAGGGACTTGGGCTTCTGGGAATTGAAGTTCAAGAACAGCTGGAGTGCCAGTAAACCCATTCGTGTGGATTCACAGGGACTTGGGCTTCTGGGAATTGAAGTCCAAGAACAGCTGGAGTGCCAAGGTTCGCCATCGCAGTATGACTCGTGTGTCTCCCAAGAGAATCCAGATTGTATAAACTGCCCTTTCTCGAAAACCAGTTGTAGCCAACTCTAGGCTTCAGTGCTCATCTCTGTTTACAGCCAAGGAGCCAGCGCTGTCTGTGTCTGCAGACGTTTCCGTGGCAGGCATGACTAAACACCTTCCCACCAAAGTGGTCTCTATTTATCGACTGGTCTTTTCTGTGAGCCACCCAGAGCCTTCGAAATTGGATGGTGATACAAACTTGAATGAATGAATGAATGAATGAATGAATGAATGAATAAATTAAAACCTGGCTGGCGGGAATGGTGTGGGGTAGTGATGGTTTACTGACAACACCCCCCCCCCCCAGGTTATTTAACTTCCTGCATCTACCCTCCTATCCCGACTCCCATTCCTATTCCTTTTATCCGGTCCCTTTTAGGCTAGGGAATGGGAGGCTGTTTTTAATGGGTCTTTGTGGTATACCATATGCCTGTTGTGCTCTGCCCTGAGTCGCTTGTGCGAGTAGGGCGGAATATAAATTTGATTAATAAATAAATAAATAAATAAATAATCTACTTGCAATGTCTTGCTTTTGAACTGCTAAATTGGCAGGAGTTAGGACAGATGAGAGGCACTCACTCCATCGAGCAGCACTCGGTTCTTGAACTGCTGACCTGCCAACCTTCCAGTCGTCAAGTTCAGCGTCTTGACCATGAAGCCACCGCAGTTGCTCCAGCCTGTATAGTCCTGGGATATTATTTGCCCAGTTCCAGAAGAAGGAAAACCCATGTCTGAATACATTATTCTCTCTCTATTCTGTCCCCTGAGCAGAGTTTCTCCAGCAAAAATCCTTTTAACCCAGAATAATTTCTGACGCGAAATTGTTATTATTATGCAATAATAAGAGAGAGAGTTTAAACCAGGAGTTCTCAACTGAGAATCCCAGGTTGAAACACTCGACCAGAGAGTAAATAAAACAAAATCGACCAAAACAAAAAAAGTTGTGACACCTTAAAGATGAACTCCTGCATTTAAATGTGAGCTTTCATGGATCGAGTCCACTTCGTCAGTCAGAAGATTGAAACTCTATACTCTGTCTAGAAAACCCAGCACTGTATCCAGCATCCTTTATTTAACTGACTAGCCATCTGATTCAGATCAGGTTAAGATGTAATGAAATACATTAGATAAAATAGACTCTATAAAGGCTCCCCATAAGCCAGAATCAGTTTGCCAGCACATAATACGGATTAAATGCCACCCATGGGGCTTGGCAAGAAGGGGCGCTCTGCTGAATGATCTGGATTGACTCCATTTCGCCATTGAGACACGGGTTCGAATCAGGGCCTGGAAATCTCACTTTTGGGGATGGTAATGCCACGATGTGCTAGCCAGGATGACCCAGGGAAGCGGCCCGACGGAAGAGTCCATGGGCTATCGATTCAACGGGCGTCCCCTCTCCCCTAGCAGAACGGCTTTTAATGTTCACTTAGACAATAAAAAGGAGCACTGCAAAATCTTGGCAGGAAGACACACAAAAACGACAACACCCAGGCCCTTAATAAAATCCCTGAAACGAAGAACAATAAAAAGCTTTGTTTGAATGCGGCGCAGGGTTTTTAAAAAAGAATGCTCCTAATGCTCAGAAAGAGACGCCCACCAAGGTTCGGAAAGATGGGCTTTATATGAACGGAGTTTGGAGAACAGGCTCTCCCAAATCAAGACTACAGGCATCTGAAACAGGAGTTCCCAACCTAAGCCCTGTGGGCCAGATCTGGCCCACAGTACCATTTCATGTGGCCCTCCCACCCCTCGAAGAGCATTCAGGAAACAAAACGGCCACTCTGTTGAAGCTGTTGGGGCAAAATGCCCTCCCCCTCCATCGTGCAGGCAGGGCAAAATGGCCGATGGGCCCTCGAAGCTGACCCGGCCCCTGGCTTGGAAAGGTCAGGAATGGCAGATCTAAAATCCTCCTCCAGAAAATCACCTCTGTTTATAGCCAAAGAGCCAATGCTGTCGATGTTTCTGTGGTCATGTGACAGGCATGACTTGACACTGGAGTGCACAAAACACTGTTACCTTTCCCACCAGAGTGGTGCCTATTTATCTACTTCCACTTTCTTACTTTCGAACTGCTGGGTTGGCAGGAGCTGGGACTGGACGATGGGTGCTCACTCCGTCACGTAGCACTCGGGTCTCAAACTGCTGACCTGCCAACCTTCCAGTTGTCAAGTTCAGAGTCTTAACCACTAAGCCACCTCAGTCCCTCTTGCCCACAGTAATGGCCCATAATAAAGTGTGTCTGGGTTGCTACAGGACAAGTAAGTGGTTGGAAATGGACTACATTTCCCATGATTCATCACCTGTGTGGCTGCAGGGACTCCTTCAATGTTATTTGCACCAGTTACAGACCATTTGCAGAAACACCAGACATTTCCAGAATTGGCCACTTCCTACTCTTATTTCCAACACATACCTACAAGTTGGGGATCATGGCCATTTCACTGCTACCGACACATCTTGCTGTAACCTTGCAGAGAGCAGCTTCATGAAATGAAGAGCAGGGTTCTTGTGCCTTTGGTTGGAAGTTACCTGCTAAAGCTTCCCGCTGTTAAGGTACAAAACAAAGGCCCCACCTTCCACAGTGTGTGGCTCCTCTATCAGGACACCCATAGCTGCGCTATGTGATCCTTTCCATCCCAATTAGTGGCAACCTAGAATTGTGCAGAAAATTAGGATACACCGGATTGTCTGAGCCCAAAACAAAGGTCGCTTTGAGTGGGGAAAATCTTTTGCAGTCTAGAACTGATCCTATCTGGGGTCACCGAGACGCAGTCTACAGAGCAGCTGAGAATATCTCGTTTTGGCACAACGAGGCAGCACTCCCCACTGTCTCCAAACCTCCCACCTTGATCGGGCTCGGACAGCCACCCGTCCTTATCTGCCTCCCCCACCCCCGTGCCCCACTAGGCTCCGGCGTCCGACCTGTTCAGCCCTGCAGCCTTTTCCCAAATGGGTGTCTGGTTGTGACTCACGGCTGAGTTTGGAGCCCTTGTGCAAGCCAGGCATAAAAGCCCGACTCGGCACCTTTGGCAGGATCATGGCTGAGCCTCTTGCTTCAGCACAAAGTTAAAAACCTGCCCAGTAACTTTGCAGCCGGCCGAAGGGAGGCAGGAAGGAGGAGGACGGTCATTGCAGTATGGACAGCCTCCCAACGGCTGTGTGGGCTTCCTTTAAAGGAGTCGAAAGCAAGAAATTGCAACTAGATAAATAGGTACCACTTTGGTGGCGAAAGATAACAGCGTTCCATGCACGCCGGTGCCTAGTTGTGCCTGCCACATGGACACGGAAATGCCTGCAGACACAGGCAGTGCTGGCCTCTTTGGCTGTAAGCAGAGATGAGCACCGAACCCTAGAGTCGAATACGACTGGAATTCAAGCAAGGGGGACCTTGGCCTTCATCTTTCCTTGGTAACACTTTGGGTAGGCAGAAATCCCACCAGTCCACATGAGGAATGGGACGAGCCCCCCGCAAGCCCGCTTGCCTTCCGAAAGGTTCGGTGGCTACCACGCTCTGCACGTGGTCAGGAACGTTCCTGTGATCAGTCCTTCGTACTTCCCTGGCAACGCAAGGGTTAAACTGCTGTACTGCATACCAAAAGGTTGTGACTTCAATCCTGACCACCGCTCAAGGTTGAGTAGCATCTTCCATCCTTCCCTGGTTGGCCAGATGAGGACCCAGCATGTTAATTGGGGGCAAAATGCTAATTAACTTGTGAACCACCCAGAGGGTGCTATGGGGTGGTATAGAAGTGAGAATGCTATGGCTAAATCCTAGTTAAAGATAACAATGTTCTAATGATGGGCTGTCTATGATGTCTATTTCTGCCCCTACGTGCTATCAAGGTCTTCTTCGTGGTCTCTGTAAATCCACACAAATAGGTTTCCTGCGCGTATGCATGACTTCACAACCCAAGTTTAATTTCTTCAGTGAGCGAGACAAGTCATGTTTCTCAAAGATGGATTAGGAAAGTCCATCACGGCAACCTCCGCGACATCATTTCGGCAGATGTTGCTGTGACTTTAGCCCAGGGGTTGGGCAACTTGGCTCTCCAGGTCTTCTTGGACTTTAGTTCCCAGAAGCCCAAGCCAACGCACCTGCTGATCAGGAATTCTGGGCATTGGAGTCCAAGAACCACTGGAGAGCCAAGTTGGCTGACCCTTGCTTTAGCCCAACAACTTTGAAGGCATCTTATCAGGTAGAGCTTTATGGCAAAGAACAAACATTCTTGAGGGGACGCAAGAGCAAAACCAAATTAGAAGGTGGAGGAAGGTCCTCACTGGACAAGGAATGAAATTAAAGGAGGAGGAGATGGTTGAGGGGCTCAACCTTCCCTTCGTCTCTTGGAGGACCCTGAATAGGCGGAGGGTCAGAGTCCCTCAAGGCAAGACCAACAGGGTCAAGTGGGGACCACTGGTGGACAATAACACACTGTGTGAATGTGGAGAGATACAGAATCTGGCTCTTTTACTGGTCTGCCGATGACTGCCAGAAAACCGATGAGAACTCAAGTTTGGCCAATGCCAACGCCAAGAAATTGACTTCATTGGGCAGTCCATGGTTTGATTGGGACACGACAGAAAGACCAGAAACGTGCGCTGATGAGGACGTAAGTTTGCCCAACGCCACGGCCAAGAAAGTGGCTTTGTGTGGCCAATTCAGGTTTTGAGCGGGGCATGGAAGAAGAAGAACCGGAAACTCGTTTTCTACGCATCCCCATCACACACAGTTTTCTCGGTTTCCCACACCGAAATAGCTAACGTTTCCGACATCGGCACCCCCATCCTCATTATGAAGCGACACAAAATTTTGCCCGTGTGCAGAATTGCAGAAGTGAATATTGCATACCGCCCCCATCCTTACTCCACCCATTGGCAGTTGGCCAACTTTTTCTCCTGACGCTGCTCCTCTGCTTTGAACAGCATCCCAGCTTATACAAGAAGAGAGAAGTCGGAACAGAGCAATTCGTTCCCCGCCAAGGAAGATCCATGAGAAGCAAATCTAACCTGCCAAAGTTCAATAGTATGGGTGCTATTTTGAGGTTCAAAATAGCCTCACCCCCCAATTAAATCCCTGGTCATTTCTTCTTCCATCAAAGAACTGAAGGCGAGGGATCTAATTCCAGCAACATCCTGACTTCCCAAGAGGTCTGCCACACATTCCCCAAAGTTTTCCAACAATTTTGGATAGCTGTCATTCTCCAAATATTTCCCACCCCACGCGCAGACCACCCTATTATCATGGTGCTCATAACCCTGGATCATTTCCCTTATCAGGAGTGGCGGTGGCTGGATGGTTAAGAAGCTTGCCTTCTTAGCTGGAAGGCTGGCAAGTTGGCAGTTCAAGACCTGGGTACTGCATGGCGGACTGAGTGCTTGTCTCTGTCCCAGCTCTTGGGGACATGAAAGGAGCCTTGTTCAGGCATCTTGAGCAGAGTTTCTCCCGCAAAAAAATATCCTTTCAAACCGGAATGATTTCTACCACGGAATTGTTATTATCTCCCTGTCGAAAAGTCCCTTTCTTTCAAGTGAGTCACGACTAACCAAGATTAAACCAACACACACATTATTGGACTTAGAAATGCCACAGGATTCTCCATCGTATAGTCTATGATCTTGGCTTGGTCAACGAGGGGGGCGACGCATAGGACTCCTGACATAAACCACCCCATAGCAAATCCATTTCTTTTTGGTATTCCAAGTCCCAAAATCCACCAGACCCTGGGAGCTGTCATTCAGACAGTCCCATGTCAAAGTTTCATATGCCTTTCCTGACAGCAGAGGAAGAGAAACAGTGGGTGGGCCGGGAGTGAAGTGGGGATTGGGCTTTTTCTGTGTGGATTCCCCTTATCCCAAAGCATCTCACCAGAGCAAGCAGGATTAAGGAAAGGTATCATTAGTCAATTACTCTATAATCCAGTCTCTGGGAAACCAAAAAAGGCACATGGAAATGAAACAACCCAAGAGAGTCTGGGGGGTGTTTGACTCCATACCCAAGAGAGAGAATTTGTGGGGGAAATGTACCCCAAACCTTACCGGAGACCATCAACCAAAGCAAGAATAAGGTCCGGTCCATGGTGCAGTTGCAAACCAAGAGGGTCCAGCCGGCTGAGGTTGTTTCTGTCAAAGTGTGTTCCCCCCGTGAGATGCGGCGACCCAAAGCGTCCGTCTGGGTTTCAGAGGGGCCAGGTCCGTCCTGCGTTCCCAGCCGGCAGGGCAATCCAGGCTCCGCTCTCCCCCAGGTGAAATCAGCTGTAAACTTTGGCTGACAGATCAGAAAGGGACGGAAACCGATGCCTATTCCAAAGGGTAGCAAGCAGCCTTCATCCTGGCAGGGCTGGGGGGGGATGATGGGTCTCGAGATCCCCAGGCAACAGGCCTTGGCCAGAGGTCTTTCGGGGGCAGGGGGCTTCCTCCCAGTTTCTCCAGCTCGGTGCCGTAGCTGCCTCAGTGGTACCGACCCCAGTCGGTCTGTTTTGAGACTCCGCAACCTGTTCTTCTCGGGATTGCCAGAGGGAAGGGAATGAACAGCAAGAGAGAGAGACAGAAATACTAACCTGTTTGGCAAGTTTAAACAGGTGTTTCTCAAGGGGGGGGGGAGGATATTTCGTGTATAAAAAGAAATGGGAGTCAACCGAATGCCAGAAAACTCAGCTGTGGTGTCAAGACCTGGCATTCCGGGGCGGAAACTCTTGATGTCGGCCTTGAGGGACCACTGCCGGCTGGGGTCAAAGGGCAGCATGATCCCCGGGGCCTTCTTGGGACCGCAGGACTGGATGTGGTCCTGCTGGGAAAAGTTCCTTTTTCGGGTGACAGAAAGCAAAGCTGGGGACTCATTTTACCAACCTCGGAAGGATGGGAGGCTGAGTCGGCCTTGACCCCTGCTCAGGATTGAACTCACAATGTCCTGGCTGCAAGACACCTGCACCACCAGGGCTGTATAAGGACGCGCAGTAAACCCATGTGTGTGGATTCACAGAGACCAGGAAGAAGAACTGGAGAGCAGAAATAGACATTGTAGATAACCCAGAATTAGAACGTTGTTATAGTTAACAAGGATATAGCAATGGCAGTCACACTTCTAAACCGCCCCCATAGCGTTTAGTTCACACTTTGTTCCCTTTTCGGATTGCAAGGCCCATGTTGGGGGATTCTGGGAGCCGTAATCCAAAAGGGGTAAAAGGTTTGTGGGCTTTGCTGTCCCTGAAAGAGGTTGGCACTACACTTCCTCATCAACACCTTCCTGCAAAGTCACTGAGGCATGGAAATGTGACCTCTTCAGCACTAAAAGTTCCATTATCCACATACACACATCTTGTTCTGTTGCACAAGTTTGAATGACAGTGGGAAGGTTTGTTTTATGGATGAGCGGTGTTACCCAAAGTGTCATGGTTCTGAGTTCTGGAACTGCTGCATCCGCTGATAATTCAAAGCACTCCAGATGTTGCGGTTATTTTTACCCAGGGTTCCTCAAAGGCTCTCCAGATATTCTTGGACTTCATTTCCCAGAAGCCCTGATCAGTTGTTGTGCTGAACTTGGGCTTCTGGGAACCTCAGGTCCAAGAACCACCTGGAGCACCAAAGTTGGCCATCCCTGATCTAGTCCGTAGGTCATCAAGCTTGGCTCTCCAGATGTTCTTGGACTTCAGTTCCCAGAAGCCCTGATCAGCAGGTGTGATGACTTGGGCTTCTGGGAATTGAAGTCCAAGAACATCTGGAGAGCCAGGTTTGGTGACCTCTGCTTTAGCCCAACACATCTGAAGGCATCATATAACGAAGAGCTTTATGGCAAGAACAAAGACTCTTGAGGGGATGCAAGAGCGAAACTCAATTAGAAGGTGGAGGATGGAGCTCACTGGACAAGGAACAACCTTAGAGGAGGAGGAGACGGCTGAGGAACTCGACTTCCCTGACGTCACTTGGAGGACCCTGAATGGGCAGAGGGTCGGAGTCCCTCAATGGAATACCCACAGGCTCATGTGGAGGCTACTGGTGGACAACAACACACTGTGTGAATATGGAGTGAGACAGAATCTGGCTTTTTTATTGGTCTGCCAGTCATTGCCAGAAACATGTGCCGGTGAGTGACTTAAGTTTGGCCAATGACCAATCCAAGAAAGTGGCTTGATTTGGGCAGTCTAGGATTTGATCAGGACACAGAGGAAGAAGAAGAAACCCTTGGATTGTGGCAAGGATGTTGTGGGGACTAGATCCGTCCACCTACCCCGCCACTTTGCCTCCATTCCAGTTCCTACATATTGGCAGCGAACGGCATGCCCCTTCCCCCCCAATTCAGAGGCCCCAAATGGTGCCACAGGTTTTTCTGCCCACGGGGGATTCTCCCACGTGCCGAATCAAAACAGAACAACAACCGCATGCCCTCCTCAACATTTCCCCACATGGGCTTCTTTTCTTCTCCAGTCGGTGTGTACACATCCGATGGAGCAATGGCTGCTTAGGGTGTTGTCTTCGCGCACTTGTTGTGTTGCATTCCAAGACAGGTCCGACTTCCTGGGCTGGCCCAAGTCCCTTCTCCCCCAAGAGGTAGATCCAGAGTCACTTCAGTTCTCTCTGCGGTTTCTCCTTCTTTTTCCGCACCAGTTCTTCTGAATGCACAGGGAGGGGCCGGTGATATTTGCCACAGCCGTTGCTGAGGCAGCCTTTGCAAAGCATACTCTGCACCTGAATGTGGATCAAAACTGGTGCCCAATCCCCTCTTTTTCATGGGGCGGGGGGGCCCAATCCTGCAGAGAGCACCAAACCTATTCATATTTACATTGCAATTACTTAAAAGAAAAAAAAACTCCAAATCTTGAACAAGGATTGCTAGGGTGCGAGATTAGGGATGGGCAATCTGTAAAAATTGCAAGTAGATCATCAGGGACTGCTTCGGCAGGAAAGATAACAGGAAAGGCACCGGTGATGTCTTGCAAAGTTCAGTGTAAATGGTTTCAGACTTCGTGACCTCTTGGACCAGCTTTCCCAGGGGGAAGCATGATGATGATGATGATGATGATGATCGATTTATATGCTGCCCAATGGTGGGCAGCAAAATTTTTCACTATCACGCAGTGGGCGGGGCCTACGTCATGGGTAGAGCCTATGTCATGGACGGAGCCTACGTCATGGGCAATCTAGTTATGCCTGCCATGTGGCCATGTATGTACAGTGAAACCTCGCATAAAGAGCGTTTCGCTTAAAGAGTAACTCGCTTAAAGAGCAGAATTTTCTCTGAATGTTCGCTTCGCTTAACAAATAAAACCAACCAAAAACTCGCTTAACAAATAAATTGGGGTTCGCAATTCTCCCCCCCCCCCGAAGTCACAATTGGTCACTTACAATGGCGAGCAAACTCGCTTAAAGAGCAATCCCGTGGAACGCATTATGCTCTTTAAGCGAGGTACAACTGTATCTGCAAACAGGCAGCGGTGCCTCTTTGGCTGTAAATGGAGATGAGCACTGCACCCTAGAGTCAGATATGACTCGACTTTGAGCAAGGGAGACCTTGAACCACTTGCAGGGAGAAAACCTGATGGGGCAGGGCAGGGAGGCGGGTGTGGCCACCCAATTTTGCTGCCCCCGTGCCCGAAGGCCACCCAGTTTTACTAACTCCTCTCCTGTTGCTGCCCACCACTGATGCCGCCCCACTCAATCCTGTGACACTCGATCCTCATAAGTCTTGGTTTCACAATGGCCTAAACCTGAGATGGAGGGAGGAGGTCGCTGGACAAGGAACGTCATTCGAGGAGGAGGAGGAGGTGGCCGAGGATCTCAACCTCCCCGACGTCACTTGGAGGACCCTGGATGGGCTGAAGGTCGGAGTCCCTCAAGGGAAGACCCATAGGCTCAAATGGGGACAGATGGGGGACAACAACAGGCTGCATCATTGTGGAGAGAGAGAGAGAGAGACAGAATCCATGGGGCTCATTTCCTGGTCTGCGGAGGACTGCCAGAAACCTGCACCGACAAGGACTTGAGTTTGGCCCAAGCCAAGAGAGTGGCTTCATTTGGGCAGCCCAGGGTTGGATCGGGACACGGAAGAAGAAGCTCCGCTATGTCTTGAGTCCGCAACGGTGACGCTTCGCACCACTTTGAGAGCAATTCTTTGCCCACCCTGATTTGGACAAATGTTGGCCACTTCTGAACGGAGCAGCTTCCCTACCCAACTCGTATCAATGTCTCTGGTGTTCACTAGTTCATCCTCGGGTGGGATGGGATGGCATGGATGGGATGGTTTGGTGTGGCTTTTTAAAAGGGCCAGCCGGCCACCGTCCTGATCCGCTAGCCGGAGGATTGCCCAGACGAGTCACACAGGAGTGAATCAGTGGCACACCAGGGCGAGAAAACGGCTGTTCTGACATCCCGGTGGAATATGACTCCACGATGATTGAAGTGTTGCAGACGGAGAACATTGCATTCCATGTGTGACCAGTCATGAGATGAATTCCCACTGTTGATCGCCACCTTCATCCGAGGTCTGACACGAGATGAATGGATGGCCCTCCGAGCGTTTCCCAGGGATGAGTCAGCGGGCCGGAGTCATGCATTTAGCTCCTGGGATCATAGCAGCACAAACGTTTAAAGGCCTCCCTTGCTCGAAAGCTGGTCATATCCGACTCTAGGGTTCTGTGCTCATCTCTGTTTACAGCCAAAGAGCGAGCGCTGTCTGCATCTGCAGACATTCCCATGGACATGTGGCAGGCATGACTGGACATGTGGCAGGCATGACTAGACACTGGAGTGCACGGAATGCTGTTTACCTTCCCATCAATGTGGTCCCTATTTATCTACTTGCAAAGAAGAAGGGGACGGCCCAAGATGATATTTGTATTTGTATTTGTATTTTCGACTTATATGCCGCCCCACTCGCAGAGCGACTCTGGCTAGATGGTATTGTAGAGACAATGGGCACAGAGCTGAGCGAGTTGAGGGAGATGGTGGAGGACAGGAGTGCCTGGCGGACAGTGGTCCATGGGGTCACAAAAGGTCGGAATCGACTGTGCGTCTAAACAACAACAAATTTCTTGCTTTCAAACGGGTAGGTTGGCAGGAGCTGGGACAGAGATGGGGAGCGCACTCTGTTATGAAGCACTCGGGTCTCGAACTGTTGACCTGTCAACCTTTCAGTTGTCAAGTTCAGCATCTTAACTACTGAGCCACCGCAGTGGACTTCAATTCCACGTGAATGGGTTTGCTGCGATTCATCCAGCAGGCAGGACTGAAAGCTGTTACCTTTCCTTCTGAAGTGGTACCCAGGGGAGTGCTTCCAAGGCAAAACTGCATCCTCCAAGCCACAGTGGAGACGCTGTAAATGGGGCTGTTTTTGTAACCTTATCTTTGGTGGCGTAGGAGGAGGAAGGCCACCAGAGGAAGACGGAGCTCTGCTCATTTGCTTGACCATTCCGGGCATCACGGCTGGGCTCTTCGGACTGGCACCCAAGATGGTACTGAGGGCCTTGCGGGCGCTCCGTACTGAGTCCCGGTAGCCCGATGGGCCAGCCCACCACTGTACCTCTTCATCTGCTTGCAGTTTCTTGCTTCCAAAGTGCTAGGCTGGGAGCTTACACTGCTGTGCGGCACTCGGGTCTCGAACTGCTGACCGTCCAGTTGTCAAGTCCAGCGTTTTAACCACTAATCCACCGCAGCCCTTCAGCGGCACAAAGGCAGGCTAGAAAATATTCTCTGAGCAGGAGGCATCACGCCAGTAAACAATATATTTGTTTATTGACTAAACAAAATATTGAATAATATATTTGTTTATTGAAAACAGAATATTCTCCTGGCTCAGCTGTGGAAGGATTCATCTGCGTTGTTTCTAAAAATGAGGGAATACATTCTAATGAACAATCCAGCAAATGAGTGAGCAACTTTTTTTGCTGGAGAAACTCTGCTCAGGGGACTCCTGGATGAGGCTCCTTTCCTGTCCCCAAGATCTTATTTTCCCACCGAAGTGTTACCTATTTATCTACTTGCAATTTCTTGCTTTCAAATGGCTAGGTTGCCAGGAGCTGGGACAGGGACAGGCCCTCAAACCGTCATGCAGTACCCGGGTCTAGAACTGCTGACTTGCCAGCCTTCCAGCTCACAAGGCGGGCTTCTTAACCCCTGAGCTACCGCAGCCCAATGAGTAATAAAAGAAGTTGCTTTTAAAATGCAAGAGTCCAAGTTCTGGTTGAGATGCATGGATGCATAAATAGGGACCACTTCAGTGGGAAGGTAACAGTATTCTGTGCGCTCCGGTGTCTAGTCATGCCTGCCACATGACCATGGAAACGTCTGCAGAAGCAGACAGCGCTGGCTCTTCAGCTTTGAAACAGAGATGAGCACTGACCCTGAAGAGTCAGATACGACTGGCTTTCGAGCAAGGGAGACCTTTACCTTTACTAATTGCATTTTTTAAAATAACTTTTCTAATTTTAGTTTATTTTACATACCGTATATACTTGAGTATAAGCTGAGGTTTTTTAGCTCTAAAAATGAGCCCCAAAAAGGGGACTTGGCGTATACTTGGGTCAACGGCCACGAGAGTCCCAGGACCGCGCCGGATTGAGATGTGCCCACAATTTAATTAATTTTACCATATTTTCATGTATTTTGATTATTGAAACTCACTAGCAGCTGCTGCATTTCCCACCCTCGGCTTATACTAGGGTCAATCTATTTTTCTGGGTTTTCAGGTCAAAATTAGGAACCTCGGCTTAGATTTATACTCAAGCATATACGGCAGGGGTGCTCAAACTATGTCCCGGGGGCCAGATGCGGCCCCCAATGTCAATTCATCCAGCCCATGAAGCACTCGTTGCTCCTGGAAGCGGAAGTAAAACGTGCCCATACGGGCACGTTTTACTTCCGCTTCCAGGAGCAAGGAAGGCTTTGTGGGGCAAATGAATTGGCATTGGGGGCCAAATCTGGCCCCCGGGACATAGTGACCGGCTCCCTGAACCACATGACCAACCCTCAGCTTGAAAGGTTTGGGCACCCCTGATATACGGTGTATGGCTGCTAGATAAGTTGGTTTCCTTGTTTAGTCTACCATTTCTTGGAAACAGATGATGATGATGATGATGATGATGATGATGATGACGACGACGACGACGACGACAACAACAACAACAACAACAACAACGTTGGCCAACGACCATCATCATCATCATCATCATCTAAAATGCCATGCCAAGCATATGGCTTTAAGATGATGCCTCCCTCCTCTTAGTCAACTATTGTCCGCTGAAGAAATCTGTTGATCTGACAAACTTGCACACTTTGATGTGCCTTTTAGAGTGACCTAATAAAAGGGTTACTTCGGGACAGTTGTGGGAATTTGTTTACAGCTGCAAGGGTTACCTATCTGCCGTCCTGCAAGGCTGTTACCTTCTGAAGTACCACAAGACTCTTTAACGCCCTGTTAGATAGATTTTAGGATAAGGGATCTTTGCTGGTTACACAGATCACAGCATTGTCTTTCCACAACTTGGTAGCTGCTGCCCTCTAGTGATGTTACAAAAAAATAATAATTATGGCCTGAGGTAAAGGAGAGACTGTAGTGCAGGGGTGCCCAAACTGCGGCCTGTGCGCTGGATCCGGCCCCTGACACCAATTCATCTGGCCCACACCACCCTCGCTGCTCCCAGAAGCGGAAATAAAACACAGGTGTGCATTACTTCCGCTTCTGGGAGCAGCAAGGGTGGCATGGATGACTTGGTGTCAGGGGCCTGATCTGGCCCACGGGCCGTAGTTTGGGCACCCCTGCTATAGTGGTTCGAGTGGCTAAGGCGCTGAAGTCGACGACTGGAAGGTCGGAGTTCAATTCCCGAGTACCTCATGACAGAGTGTGTTCCTATCTCTGTCCCTGCTCCTGCCAACCTAGCAGTTTCAGAAGCAAGAAACTGCAAGTAGATAAACAGGTACCACTTTGGTGGGAAGGTAACAACGTTCCAGTATCTAGTCATGCCTGCCACTAAAACGTCTGCAAACACAATAATATATGGAACATGAGTGATAATAATTAACTAATTATAAATTGAAGGTATAATGTCTAATGGATGGTGGGGAGGACATTGAGAGGGATTCCCAACCTAAGGCGCACAGACCATATCCGCCCCCCGGCACAATTTCATGTGACCCCCCCCCTCCAAAGGCATTCGAGAAACAAAATGGCCACCCCTTGAAACTGCTGAGACAAAATGGCCCCTCCCCATTGTGCAGCCGGGGCAAAATGGCCGTCCGGCCCTCAAAGCTGACTGAGAGAGCGTGACCCGGCCCCTCGGCTCGAAAAGGTTGGGAACCCTGTTGTGTACTAACTGCTCTATTTTGTGACCTGTACAATTAATGGATTAATGGATTTCTAGCTTCTAAAGAGCCATAAAATATCATTTACCCCTCAGCAAATTATACTAAATGATACTAAAGTTAAATCAAAAGTCAGGTCAGTTTAAGACAGGGAAGAATCCAGTTTGGAATCTTTGAGTGTCTTGCAGATCATCAGGGGAGAAATAAATGATTTTGGGTTAAACCCAAAATTCTCCCGATCAGTGGATTCTGGGAACTGTAGTCCAAAAGTGTATGTTTCGCAGCTCTGCTGTCTTGCCAGAAGCGACTGAAAATCCTGGATGTCTGTAACAAAACAATGAAGCCATTTAATCCATGCCGGGCCACTGTTTTGGCCAGTGGCCGTCCCAGCTGGAGGATTCTGGGTTTCGTAGTCCGGAGGGGAAAGAAGCAACTTTTCTGAGCTGTGCTGCTGGAGGCGACCTTCCTGCACGGGTGGATAGGGCTCCTCCATCCATGCACCTGCCCCAGGTGACCCATCAGGAAAGAGGCTAGGGAGGGGATGACATGGGGAAGAAATGAGCGGTAACAAGACCGGAGTCCAGGATGAGCCGGAAGACCGATCAGGCGTCTAGAGAGGTCAGGACTGAGATGGGCATGCTTGAAGATTAGAGAATCAGCTGCTCCCCACAGCTGGGTCCTCAGGCAGCGAGTTCCTGGAGGCAGCACAGAGATGGAACACACCTGGTGGGGAGAAGAAGTGAGACCGTGAGTTGAGAACAGATAAAAGCCAGTTGTATCTTACTCTAGAGTCCGGTGCTCATCTCTGTTTATAGCCAAAGAGCCAGCACTGTCTGCATCTGCAGATTGTTTCCGTGGCCACGTGGCAGGCATGACTAGACGCTAAAGCACATGGGACGCTGTTCCCTTTCCTGCCAAAGTGGTACCGATTTATCCACTTGGGTTTTTTAAATTTCAGAATTCCTAGATTGGCAGGAGCCAGGATGAGACTACAGGAGCTCATTCTTTCACGCAGCACATGAGTCTCAAACCGGCCTGCCTGCCGGCCTTCCAGGCCTTCCAGGCATCAAGTTCAGCGCACCTTATCCACTGAGCCACCCGCAGGATGTGGAGGTCAAAAACGGGGACCTGGGGCTGGCGGGTTTGATGGTACCTGAAGCAATGGTTAGGATGACCCCGGTCCAGGCCAGGATGAAGGACCAGGAGAAGCGCCACTCGAAGTATCGTCTGCCATAGAAATGTGCCGTGACTCCGGTGTAGACCGAGAGGCCCAATGTGGCAAAGAGGGCTGGGGGCAGAAAGAAGGATAAAACCCAAGGGGTGAGAGAGCTGAATGGATTCCGGGGAGAGCCAGTTCTAAGCCCAGGCGTCGTTACATGGTTCCCAGCGACTCAACACCAGTCATCAGGTGGCGGTTAACTAACCTGACCACCTTGAGGACTAGCAGCCTTGGGTGGCAAAGTCTACAGGGAAAGGTGATGTTCCCCAAGTGGATTAAATCCCACTTCATCCATCCTGGCCTGGGGCTGAGGAGGAGTTTGGGTGTCAAAAGGGCTCAGGAAATCCAGAAAGTGACTTGCGGAATTGGATCAGTGGTACTATGGGTGCGGTGCTGCAACGCCAAGATGTTCCACCGAAAGGTAAAACAATTGTTTTATCTTCTGCACAATCGCGAGAAATTGCTGTATTGTTTTGATTTGAACTCTGACTTCACTGTTGCGGCAAAAAGGTTAAACCTCTCTAGCCAGAATTCTCATGGGACTTTACTCCAGAGTATTTTATTTATTTATTTATTTATTTATTTATTTATTTATTTATTAGTCATATTTATATGTCGCCCTATTCGTGAAGCGACTCTGGGCGGCTAGCATAGCAGTAAAAACACAACGATTCCAATAAAATTTGTCTATAAAATCCAAACCCATACAGAAAATTTAAAAGACTAAAAATTTAAAAGAAGTGAAATGGTAGCAACTAGGGTGGTCAATTGCGGCTAATTCACAAGGGACCAGTCAGCTCCTTGCTAATTAGCTGCAATTCTCCTTCACGACTTTCACAACGTCCGGAATAAAATTGATTAGGGTCCTGGACACTAAATACCAATCCAGCCAAATTGTTGCGAAGCAGGAGAGAGAGAGATGTGAAAGGAAACCCAATTGCAGCTGGCCTTCAGAGCAGCCTTCCAATCACACCAACCATGCTGTGCGGGCCACGTACCTGCGATCAAGAGTGTGATCCCAGCGGAGCGGGCCCAGGGCGGGCGGGAGCTTCTGGAGAAGGCGGTGAGTCCCAAGAGGACCCCAGCAAAGGAGGAGAAGATGGAGAGAAGCATGAACGCCCGGGTGGTGTTCCAGAAGGCTACACGAAAAGGGGGGGGGGATCAAGATACTGTAAGAAGGAGGAGAAATGGGCTAGCTGGCTGGCGAGTGGGCTAAGCAATCTTGTTTTTGATGTAATTCCAGTCTAGTTACTTTGTAGTTACTTTTAGTCTAGTTACTTTGTACTTATTTTAATCTTGTTGTTGCTGTAATTTCAGTCTAGTCACTTTGTAGTTACTTTTAGTCTAGTTACTTTGAAAGTTTTAATTAGTTACTTTGTAGTTACTTTTAGTCTAGTTCAGGGGTTCCCAACCTAAAGCCCATGTTCAGGATCCAGACCACAGCACCATTTCACATGGCCACCACTTTCCAAGGGCATTTGAGAAACAAAATGGCCATTCCTTTGAAGCTGTTGGGACAAAATGGCCACCACCCCCATCGTGCAGGCAGGGCAAAATGGCTGTCCGGCCCTTGAAGCTGACTGAGAGAGCGTGACCCGGCCCCTGGATTGAAAAGAGTAGGGACCCCTGGTCTAGTTAAAGGAGCCTTATTCGGGCATCCCCTGAGTGGAGTTTCTCCAGCAAAAATCCTTTCAACCCAGAATAATTTCTGACACTTTGCAGTTATTTTTCAAACATTTACTTTCACCCTAGTTACTTTTTAGTTGCTGAATTGCAGGGCTTTAGTTGCCTCTATTTCAAGACAGAACACAAGCAAGCGGAGGGAAAAGAGGGGAAACCTATGCTTCGTATTTGCCTGCAGTTAGTTACAGAGGGAGCAAATAACTAACTTACATTTCAAGAATAACAACTACACAATAGAACAAACTATTATCCTTTTTCCAGGGCTCTTCTAGACGTATTTCTTCTCTGTAATGTACGTAGCTCGATGGCGCTCTTGCTCTTGATTTAATTTTAGCCTAGTTATTTTGTAATTACTTTTAGTCTAGTTACATGTCAGTTATTTTTTTAATGCTTACTTTCACTCTAATTACTTTAAAAGAATGGTACAAAGTATTTAACAAAGTGGGTCTTTTTTTCCATTTTGGCTGCCTTTCTCTTGCCAATCCTAAAGCCCTTTTCTCTAAATCAGGGGTTCCCAACCTCAGGCCCGTGGGCCGGATCCGGACCATGGCACCATTTCATGTGGGCCACCCCTTCCAAGGGGTGAGAGAGAGCGCATGACCCAGCATGAGATAGCATGACCTCCCACCCCCACTTGAAAAGATAGGTTCCACCCATCTTAGGAGGCTCCACCCCTCGAATGTTGAGACGCACCATTAGCAGCTATATGCTGTGAAATGGGTACATCCGGTGATCTCGCCACTGCCACAAAACGAGAAAGTGGTGCTTTGAGCACCAGAATGCAAAATCCATGTACAGTATTGCACATGGGGGGGGGGGGAATTGGTACATTTAATAAGTAATGATTGATGAGCATTCGAGAAGTTATCGTCATGCACGAGGAAACGAACCACGTTGGGTTTTGCAACCGTGCGTTTTGTAGGGCAACTTACCGAGGGTGATTGTAGGGGGCCGGCATTTGCCCCCCAGGCAGAACCGCCAGAGGCCCTGATAGCTGAGGTTACCCAAGTAACGGTACTGCATCCAGAAGTCCGTGGCCATGGCCAGGATGAGCAGGATCAGGCCGGAGACGGAGGACAGAAGACCTCGTCCGGTCAAGCTGACCATCCCGGAAAAGGGCTAGAAGAGGGGAGGAAGAAGAACCATCATCATCGACGCAGGGAGATGAAGCACAAGCGGATTGTGTCAAAAAAACAAACCACATCACTAGACCCAGGGAAAAGGGACTGCGGTGGCTGAATGGTTAAGACACTAAACATGATGATTAGAAGGTTGGCAGTTTGAAACCCGAGTGGTACACGACGAAGTGAGCTCCCCTCTCTGTTCCAGCTCCTGCCAGTTCAGAAGCAAGAAATTGCAAGTAGAGAAACAGGTACCACTTCAGCAGGAAAGGTAACAGCGTTGGTGTCTAGGCCTGCTGGCCATGTGTCCATGGAAACGTTTGCAAACGCAGGCAGCGCTGGCTCTTTGGCTGTAAACAGAGATGAGCACCGCACCCTAGAGTTGGATACGACTGGCTTTCAAGCAAGGGCAACCTTGACCTCGTGAGCGCCTGCCTCCTTTGTAAATTTGATTTATCCGATACCCTAAACCCCTTTCCCTCTTGAACAGAGCTGGGGAAGGTCTCCCTTTTAAGGACTACAATACCCATCGTTGTTACAGGTTAGGTAAAAGGTCACCCTTGCTCGAAAGCCAGTCGTAACCAACTCTACGGTTCAGTGCTCATCTCTGGATATAGCTAAAGAACTAGTGCTGTCTGCATGTGCAGACATTTTTGTGGACATGTGGCAGGCATGACTAGACACCGGAGCGCATGGAACACTGTTTACCTTCCCACCGAACCGGTCCCTGTTTATCTACTTGCAATTCCTTGCTTTCGAACAGCTAGGCTGGCAGGACCTGGGACAGAGACAGGAGCTTGCTCTATCGTGCAGTACTCGGGAACCGACCTTTGACCTTCCAGTCATCAAGTTCGGCGTCCAGCTTCATCTTCTTGTCCCATCATCCTCGTTCTTTGGCGGCTCCACTTGTTGAGCATTGAGGACGGAGACCAAAACTGGCCCGAAGGAACTGGGCTTAGAGCAGTTGCAAGTCCTTTTATCCGGCTGATTTCAGCTTACCTTGGCTATACAATCCTTAGACTGACCTCGGAAGGATGGAAAGAGCCTGAGTCAACCTTGGTCCCTGGAAAGATCAAACTCACAACCTTCCGGCTGCTGCAGGACAGCAGTTTAACCCCTGCACCACCAGGGGTTTATAATGACCGGAGGCTTACCTGTAACGGTTCTTCTCACGGAGACCACAAAGAACTTGATAGATCGACGGGGTGGAGACAGACGTTGTAGATAGCCCATCATTAGAACCTCGTTATGTTTAACAAGGATATAGCAATAGTATTTACACTTATATGCCGCTCCATAGCACTTATGCGCTCTCTGGGCAGTTCACAATTTAATTAGCATTTTGCACGCACACACACAGCCAAAAAAATAAATGCTTGGGACTCAATTGACTGACTGAAGGATGGAAAAGGCTACGTCAATCTTGAGCCCTGGTGGGGCTCGAACTCACCACCTATGGGTTGCAGGAAAGCAGCGTAACCTCTGCGCTGCCCACGTTGCCAATCTAGGCCTTCTTGACACCACTGCGATTCTCCGCCCGTCCCTCTCAGCAGCAGACAAAGAGCGAAGGGGTTCGAAAGAGGAGGCATTTATAGGATCCGTTGGCCCGCGTGTGGCCTGACGGGGGACCAGGTCGACAATAGTGTGGAAACATCTCGCATTCCCTGCTTGCCCCGGCCAGCCGGCCGGCCCAGGGCTCACGGTTTTTGCTGATGCAGAGCCGACAGAGAGAATTTGGTAGCAGCCCAGGAGGTTGGCATATTTTCCCACCGCTTGCTGTTGTTTGGCAAATAAGCAAAAGTTGTCGGATTCTAGGAAATTGCGCCTCTGCACTCCATAAAACCAAAGAATAGCATTTTCCAAAATGCAAAAAGAATTCAGAACTTTCCCCAAAAGAATTCAGAACTACGTTTAAAAACAAAAACAAAACAAAACCCTGATAGTTTAGGGCAGGGGTGCCCAAGCTACAGCCTGGGGGCCGAATCCAGCCCCTGATGCCAATTTGTCTGGCCCCCAAAGCCCTCATCGCTCCCAAAAGAGGAAGTAAAACGTACCCATATGGGCGTGTTTTACTTCCGCTTCCGGGAGCGACGGGGGCTTCAGGGGCCAGACAAACTGGTGTCAGGGGCCGGATCCGGCCCTGGGCCGTAGTGACCAGCTCCTTGAAACACGTGACCGACCCGCAGCCCAAAAAGTTTGGACACCCCTGGTTTAAAGCAAAACACTTCCCTATGCCCTGATTTGAAAGCGGTGACCTAGTGGTTAAGACGCTGAACTTGGCAACTAGAAGGTCGGCAGGTCAGCAGTTTGAGACCCGAGTGCTGCATGATGGAGTGAGACCCCGGCGTCTGTCCCGGCTCCTGCCAACCTCGCAGTTCGAAAGCAAATTGTTGCAAGTAGATAAATGGGTGCCACTTTGGTGGGGAAGGTAACGGCATTCCGTGCACGCTGGGGGTCTAGTCATGCCTGCCACGTGACCATGGAAACGTCTGCAGACACAGACAGCGCTGACTCTTTAGCTATTAACGGAGATGAGCACCGAACTCTAGAGTCGGACACGACTGGCTTTCGAGCACTTGACCCAGCAATGGCGAACCTTGGCTCTCCAAATGTTCTTGAATTTCAGTTCCCAGAAGCCCTGATCAGAAGGAGTCCTGACTTGGGCTTCTGGGAAATGAAGTCCAAGGACACCTGGAGTGCCAAGGTTGGCCATCACGGAATAGATCATTTGATATATGATTGCAGAGGCTTAATGGTTAATTCAATTAATTTCCATAGCTGTGCCAGCCGGGGGGATTCCAGAACTTCTCATTTGAAAAAGTAACTTTCCCAATATGAAGCTTAAGTAACTTTCCCAAGACGAGGCTCCATCCAGCTTCTCTCGACTTGTTTAGATCCTTAGAAAAGATGAGCTAAACCAGGGTTTCCCCCACCCTTTCAAGCCGGGGGCCGGGTCACAGTCTCTCAGTCAGCTTCAAGGGCCAGACGGCCATTATGCCCTGCCTGCACAATGGAGGTGGCCATTTTGTCCCAACAGCTTCAAACGAGCAGTCATCTTGTTTCTTGGATGTCCTTGGAGGGGAGCACATGGAACCGTGCCATGAGTCAAAAACCGGCCCACATGCCTCAGGTTGGGAACTCCTGAGATAAATTGACAGAGGGAGATGCCCAAATGGAGCCTCCTTGTTCGGAGGAAGTCTATCTTTCCGGATCAGTGACGGAGTGCCTTCTTTCTCTACTCGTGGCCTTTGTATTGGGGTCCCTGCTTGGTTGCTATTACAATAAACAGTGGCTGGTTTAGGTGGCGGGGGGAGCGGAATGTCCTTATTTTCTTTTACATTTAATTTAATTTAATTTAATTTTCGCACTTGTATGCTGCCCAATTAGGGAAGCCGACTCAGGGCGGCTCACGTGACAATTAAGCAATATACACAGTAAATACACAATAATACAATAATGGGAAGCATGATGGGAAAATTAAGCAAGGAGACTCAACTGCACGTGAATTTATTTAACATTTTGGAATTCAAAGTTCTGGGAGTCCACGTGTAAAAGTTTGCCTTGCACTTCTTGGCTCACCGTGTCACAACCAAGCCTACGTGTACATTTGCTTGTGAAAAACACACGGTTGTAAAAAAAAACCCCTCCACCATCAAATGTGCGACAGAAAGAGGAGTTCCCCGTGGGACGGATGCCCCCCTGAAAGAGTCCCTGCCCTGCCTCCAAAACTCTCCAAAGGTCTCAGTCTTAGTCCTCCAAATTCCGGAAGGCGTTCTGCATTTCCTCGCTCAGTTGGGTGTAGTGAGCTTTGATTTTTGCCTCGCCATCCTTTAAGGGGTCCTAAGAGGGGAAAAGAAGGAAGATTTACAAGGGGAAATCGGGAGAATTGGAGTTGATGTGGATTCGGAAGAGAACCAGCTCCGGGGAAGGAAGGAGGGAAGCTGGGAGCCAAAAAAACAAACAAAAGCAAAGGTGAAGAAAGTGACATTTAGAAAATATAACTTTAGTTTCTCTGGCTACGAAATTCAGAGAATTGGTCACAATTTTTTTCATATTTTTAATAAGTTGCCCCCAATATAAACAGTTTCAATTATCTGCAGACGTAAAAGTATTCTGCAGTGGCTTAGTGATTAAGACCCTGAACTTGATGACCGGAAGTTCGGCAGGTTAGCAGTTCGAGAACCGAGTCCTGCTCAATGGAGTGAGCTCCTGTCATCTGTCCCAGCTCCTGCAAACCTCACAGTTCGGAAGTAAGAAACTGCAAGAAGATGAATAGGTAAAGAAAGAGGTAACTGCTGCAGTGGGAAAAGTAAACAGTGCCGCATGTCCACGGAAATGTGTGCAGACACAGACAGCGAGGCCCAAAAACAGAGATGAACACCGAACCCTATAGTTGGATATGACTGGCTTTAGAGCAAGTGAGACCTAGATAAATATTCAATTTTTAAAAACCTGAAATACATAATCTACTGGACTGGACTGGATTTCTATGGTGCATTGCCAGAGCTGGCCACTAGAGGCCACTGTCAGCAATGTAAAAATAAGAGGTTAGCTGTTACCTGTGGTTTCATGTATACACCATAGGTCTCAGAACTTATTTTCTCCCCCCCCCCCCATGGGTCTAGGGTAGGGGTCCTCAAACTTGGCTCTCCAGGTGTTCTTGGACTTCAGTTATCAGAAGCCCAAGTCAGTACACCTGCTGATCAGGACTTCTGGGAATTGAAGTCCAAGAACATCTGGAGAGCCAAGTTTGAGGAACCCTGGCAGGGAAGCAACCTGTATGGAGAAGAAAGAAAAATAGCTGATCCATGTATTGTCTCTTGGCCATTTCTTGGCTGTTCTTGATATACTCAAGACCTTCCCCATTGGTTGGATATGCAACAGGACCACCATCATATTGGGGGTGGGTGGGAGGCAAAGATACATTCAAGGAGCAACAATATATAGTTATCACAGGAAATCCAGATGAAACTGGAGACATTTGAAGTGTACGATCAACAAGACAACTCGTGGATGTAGAATTTGGAAGTGAAAGAGGATACATTTTTATCTATCTTAGAAGAAGACACCAGCCAAGATAATCCAGGAAGAGGAAGCTGGCCCAGATCTTCTGGTGACTCTAGCTCAGTGATGGTCAACCTTGGCACTCCAGCTGTTATTGGACTTCAACTCCCAGAAGCCCTGACCAGGAGTGCTGACTTGGGGCTTCTGAGTATTGAAGTCCAAGAACACCTGCAGTGCCAAAGGTTGGCCATCACTGCACCTGGTAGATCTTTTACCAACCCACCCACCCATAAGGACCCAACGCTGGCCCCTCTTCTAATCCGTCCCCTCTGTCTCACCTGGAACTTCATGGAGCTCAGCTTGTACATGATGTCGGCCAGGTTCTCGCGGATGACGGCCCATGTGATCTTGTGTTCAGACTGGGCCGTGGACTCCACCGCATGGCGGGCCAGCTCATAGAAGGCGATCATGTTCTGGAGCATCCCCACAGTCTTGTAGAAAGGGCAGAACCTGGAAGGGGGGAATTGAGGCAGGCTTGGTGAGTGGGGCATTGATTGATTGATTGATTCATTCATTCATTCATTCACTTACTTACTTAAGAATATTCCTCTCTGCCTCTATCGCTAAATTCAAATATGTTTTATTTAAGTAGAAAGAACGTGAAACTGGAAGGGGAAACTCCAGATATGAGAGGGACAAAAGCCGACAGATCTAAGATCAGCATTTTGGTAATTGGCTGTTAAAAACCAGGTTGACTTCCAATCTATTCAACAAAGCCCCTGTTTCCAGATTTGGTGGGGTGTAAACACCCCAAATTTCCCAAATGCTCGTCTTCATGATCTCTCCACCAGGATTGAGGCTTACCGGTCATAAGCAGAATAGCCATTCTGCTGCAGGAAATCGTCTTTGATCAGCTTGGCTACTTCCAGGGTGATCTTGTCTGTTTCAGCAAGAGAAGCCTGGATGAAAAATAATTTACAAAAATTAATAATAATTAAATCTCCTCTTTAGTCTTGTCCAGGACCAACACAGTAAAGCAGAAGATAGAAGTTAAGATTGAGGGAGCTTAAAACATATTTTAAGAGGAGCCTGTCGGCTCAGAGCTAAAGGAGTAAGAACATTAGTATTTTAAAATTAATATGGTTTTTAACAAAGCAAGTTTTATAACGGGAAAAATTAGGTTCTGAGATAGTTGTTCCCACAATTATCAAATGACTTCCCAGAATTTTGGGGACAAAATGCTAATTACCTAGAGAACCCTCGGCAAGTGGGTGGCAATATAAATCTGATTAAATAAATAAATAACCCCACACCCACCCCCGAGAGTGATGCAAGCGCTATGGGGCTGGATATAAATGTAATTGGTATTATTAAATGCATCTACTCTCCTTTAGAAACAACTGGTCTTCATTTCTGTGAAGTCGCTTCTCTCTTATCTTTCTTTCTCTCCATCTCTTGCATCTCTTTGGGTTTACCTTTCTGCCTGCAGACCTTTCCGACAGGTCAAGTTTTTGCCCCGAATATAATCTCTGGAGTCTGTACAATGCCCTTCTAAGGTAGGGCTTTCTTTTAATTTAATTTAATTTAGTTATTGAAACTAAAGACTCTCAGCTGAAAAAGGCTGGTCATACGGCTTGGTGTTCTACAACATTTAGCAAACGTGTCTATATACGGAGACGTTTTACTTCTGCTTCCAGGAGTGACAAGGGCGGTGCGGGCTGGATGAATTGGTGTCAGGGGCCAGATCTGGCCCATGGACCATAGTTTGGTCACCCCTGGGTTGAGCAGAGAAAATGGCAGCTTAAAATCTGTCTCATCCTGTTGCAAAACAGGTTGCAAGGTGCAGTTTACTTCCGGTGGGAGGAACCACAGAACTGGCCTGCTGATCAATGGGACCAGGGCGCTGAACCACGGGACAGGCCCATGGCCCAAAAAGTTTGGCCACCCCTGATTTAAAGGATTGATATTGCTGCAAAAAAAAATTGCAACAAGGAAAAAGGGTTTTTTTGGAAGGAAGGAAGGAAGGTTTCCCTTACTCGAAAGCCAGTCATATCTGACTCTAGGGGTCAGTGCTCATCTCCGTTTAACAACCAAAGAGCCAGGGTAGATGATGGGTTTATGGAAGGAAGGAAGGGAAATGAAAAGAAGGAAGGAAAATGAAAAGAAGGAAGGAAGGAAGGAAAATGAAAGGAAGGAAGGAAGGAAAATGAAAAGAAGGAAGGAAAATGAAAGGAAGGAAGGAAGGAAGGAAAATGAAAGGAAGGAAGGAAGGAAAATGAAAAGAAGGAAGGAAGGAAAATGAAAAAAGGAAGGAAGGAAGGAAGATGAAAAGAAGGAAGGAAGGAAAATGAAAGGAAGGAAGGAAAATGAAAAGAAGGAAGGAAGGGAAATGAAAGGAAGGAAGGAAAATGAAAAAAAGGATGGAAGGAAAATGAAAAGAAGGGAGGGAGGAAGGGAGGAAGGAAGGAAAATTGAATGGATGAATGAATCTGCTAGTTTCACAATGATTATGTTTTCTGCAGCTGTTTCCAAAACGACACGTTTTGGAAAGGAACGTTCAGGTAACTTTTGGCCCGCTCACCTTCCCCACCAGCTGGACAATCTCAGCCAAGTCTTCCTCCTCTTGCAAGATCTCCTTGGCCTTTGTCCGTAGGGTGACAAACTCCGGATAGTGCCGGTCATAGTATTCGTCCAGCGCCCGCATGTATTTGCTGTAGCTGATCAGCCAGTTCACTGACGGGAAGTGTTTCCGCTGAGCCAGCTTCTTGTCCAGGCCCCAGAAAACCTGGAATCGGGACCAGGACGTAGTTAGGAGGCCAGATCTTTTGGAAGTCGAAAACGGACCCCAGGCCAAGAGGTCCATTTCATCCTCCACTGCTGTCGCTTCTAAGTCACTTCACTATGATTTTACAATTTTCTCACTTGAGGCTTTACCTGCAAATCGGAGTATTTCCGACTCGTCTTTGTTCAAGACAAATAACACGTAGGGAGGTCTTTTCCTCCTTCACAACTAACAGTCTCTTCCCATTCATGAATGACAGTGTTAGGTGGTTTCCTGACTATGTTTAGGAATCTTCCACCAGCCCAATTGCTGAATAGACTCCATGAGCAAGAAAGATATGGTTGTTTGTGTGTGTGTTTTAAAAACCCAGTTGTGACTTTGCCGTGGGTGTGGGACACTATCCTGTGGCAACTTGCCGATATAAAAATGCCAAGCATCCTCCAAAATTGGGCTATTCTGGTTAGCACGGAGGGTCTTACCTGGACGATGCCCAGGGTGGCTGATGTCACGGGGTCAGAGAAATCGCCGCCGGGAGGAGATACTCTAGGGGTGAGAGAGAAAGAGAAGCTGAGACCAAGGGCCTGATCCTGCTCTTTCTTGGCAATTGCAGGCTCTTTGGCTATAAGCAGAAATGAGCACTGAACCCTAGAGTCGGATACGCCTGGCTTTTGAGCAAGGGCTACCTTTACTTTTACCTTTACAGGTATGCCAAAACTAAACGTTGAGTGTCTGTGGAGGAAGAAATCTAGTGTTGTATCCATTGTGATCGGAGCCCTTGGAGCAAGATCTAAAGGGCTCCCTAGATATTTGGAGATTTGGGATTTATTGGACTTGAGTATCCGAACTCTACAAAAAGCCGACTTACTAGGAACTTCTTATATATTTAGATGTTGCCTTAACAGTTCTTAGGTCCTTGGTTAGGTCTTGAAATCTGGATTTTATGCCAGTTTCCGACTGTGAATCTAATTTTTGTGTTATAATAATGAAAAAGAAGAAGAAAGGAAAAAGAAGAAAGGAAGGAAGGAAGAAGGAAGAACAAAAGGAAGAAGGAGAAGAAAGAAAGAAAAAAGAAGGAAGGAAGGAAGGAGAAAGAAATGAAGAAGAATAAGGAAGAACGAAGAAGGAAGGAAGGAAGAAGAAGGGAAGGAAGAAGAAGAAGAAGAATCACACTCACGCTCCGACGATGCTGACACTGCCTTCCCGCTCAGGGCTGCCCAGACATTTGACGCGTCCGGCCCGTTCGTAGAAGGAGGCCAACCGGGCCCCGAGGTAGGCCGGGTAACCACTATCTGGAATTTAACACGGAGAATGTCATTAACTGCCCAGAAAACCAACCAAAGGAATCCACTCTGGTTCTTTCTTACCTGCGATCTGAAATGGCCAGACAGATAAAGAGATGAGCTTGAGAACGTCCCCCCCCCCTTTGTCTTTTCTAGATCTACAGGCTGACTGGTACTCTTATGGCATACTTCCTTTATTCTTTTTCCTTCGATTTCACATCCTCATTCTTCTCACTGCCTACAAAGACCGACGACCTGCGGGTTCTCCATCACACCCTCTTTCTGGACCGATTCTCTCTTACACTTTCCCTTTTTCTCTTTGATTGTTTAAATCGTCTTGGGGTAAAACCATTTTCTCCACTTAGAGGTGACTGATGCCTGTAAGGGACACCACGACATTTGCTTTGCAAGATCTCAGCGGGGCCGTGAAATACAGGACCTCTTGACTGTCACTAACGTGTAATGGCTGTCTTAAACCAGGAGCAGGTTGACAATTTGTAACATGCACACATTAGAGGAGAAACTAAACTAAACTTAAAAGACAAACAAACAAAAAGACAGAAACTTTGTGGCACCTTAAAGTTTTGATCTCCTTGTTTCTTGTTAGGTAATAATTAAAATTTATGAATAATAATGTCAAAGTAAGGGTTTCCCTTGCTCGAAAGCCAGTCATATCTGACTCTAGGGTTCAGCGCTCATCTCTGTTTACAGCCAACGAGCCAGCACTGCTTGCGTCTGCAGACGTTTCCGTGGTCATGTGGTAGGCATGACTAGACATCATAGTGCACGGAACGCTGTTTCACTTCCCACCGAAGTGGTCCCTATTTATCTATTTGCAATGTCTTGCTTTCGAACTGCTAGGTCGGCAGGAGCCAGGACAGACGACGGCAGCTCACTTCGTCATGTAGCACTCTGGTCTTGAACTCCGACCTTCCAGTCTTCAAGTTCAGCCTCTTAACTACTAAGCCACTGCCGTCCCATGAATAATAAACAAATAGCAAATACTGTACTGTACATAAAAGGATGGTGGCTTACTTCCTTGTAAGCTTTCTCTAGCTTTAAGCTTTGGAGTTAGAGCAGGGGTTCAAAAACTAAGGCCTGGGGACCAGATCTGGCCCACCCAGCCGGGAATTTAAGAAACAAAATGACCACCCCTTTGTACCTGTTAAGACAAGATGGCCACCCTTATTGTGCAGGCAGGGCAAATTGGCCATCTGGCCCCTAAAGCAGACTGAGAGAGCGAGACCCGGCCCCCAGCTTGAAAAGGTCGGGAACTCCAGAGTTAGAGGATGGGATTTAAAACTAACTTTTGTTAAGAGTTGTATAGAGCAGGACCCTTAATCCTTTGGCTGAGGGAGACCAAAGAAGATTACCTGCGGGCATTTCGGCTAAGCGTCCGGAGATCTCACGGAGCGCTTCGGCCCACCGAGAGGTGGAGTCAGCCATCATGCTGACGTGGTATCCCATGTCGCGAAAGTACTCCGAGAGGGTGATCCCTGAGTGCGAATGCAGAAGAGAGGCAGGCCAAGGTCAAGTTCACAGCAATAGAAAAGGAGGTCTAAGCTAGCTGATAAAGTTTGGCACAAAACCTGGAGTGGAGACGACAACCTGGCAAAATTAGGTCCGCCCTCTCTGTTGCAGGAATAGTTGACCCTAAAATTGCCGGACATGTACCAGAAAACGTGGCTCTTCCATGCTCAGGGTGGAAGGGTATCCCAGATCTCAAAAACAAACTCCGTATGTGTGAATTCGTGCCGGATAATTGACTTAGAGAATGATGGAACAATATGATAATGATAGACTGGTGTGTAAATGGAAGTGAAGGAAGGGGCTAAGAAAAACGAAATGACTTTAATTACATTTGTGGGGATATGTGCAATTTATCAAACATGTCTTAATTCAAGCAAAAGGAACAAAACTGGGACATGAGTGATAATAATTAACTAATTATAAAATGGAGGTACAATGTCTAATGGATGGTGGGGAGGACATAGAGAGGGGTTCCCAACCTAAGGCCCACAGACCATATATGGGGCCCCGACACCATTTCATGTGACCCCACCCACCCACCCCAAGGCCATCCGAGAAACAAAATGGCCATCCCTTTTAAGCTGTTGGGACAAAATGGTCACCCCCATTGTGCAGGCAGGGGTAAAATAGCTGCCCAGCCAGTGGTGGGATGTCAAAAATTTTACTACCCCACCATGACATCATAACAGTGTGGGCGGAGCTGATGTCATGATGTCATGGGCTGGGCCAAAGAAAAAATAATAAAATAAAAATAAGCACACACACCCCCTCAACCCACCCTCCCACAACACAAACCTGTAAAATAAATAAATAAATAAATAAATAAATATTACATTAAAATACACCCACCCACAACACAAACCCGTAAATAAATAAAATTAAATCAATCAATCAATAAATAAAAATTACATTAAAATACACCCCAAGCCAGGCCGCCAGGCCTTTTTAGGAACTGTGGTAGTACGTCAATATAGGTAAAGGTATTAAACGCACATTAAAATACACACAGACACACCACATCCAAAGGTGAGTCACTTACCCTGGGGAGCTTCAGGCTATAGGGAGCTTCAGGGTAGCAGCTTCTCTTCCTCCTCCCCGCTTGGGAGAACAGCAAGGAGGCCGTGCATACACGCCAAGCACTTTAGGCGTGCATACACACCAAGTGCTTGGCGCACATGCGCAGTGGGGGAACCAGTGAAAAGGTAAAACCCGAAGGTGGTTCCCCCCCCCCCCCAAGGCTGCTACTGGTTCTCCAGGACACTGGGAAAAGTTACTACCGGTTCTAGCGAACTGGTGCGAACCTGGTACATCCCATCACTGCCCAGCCCTCAAAACTGAGTGAGTGAGCATGATTCGGTCCCTGGCTTGAAAAGGTTGGGGACCCTTGACATAGAGAATTTAGATAGATAGATAGATAGATAGATAGATAGATAGATAGATAGATAGATAGATAGATAGATAGATAGATAGATAGATAGATAGATAGTCTGGTGTGGTTTTCAGGATTCTGAAAGCCTATGAGAAAAAGCCCGCAGCGTCACCTGTGTAGATGGAGGCCTCACGCGCAGCCACAGGCATGTTGGACGTGTTGGCCACCAGGGAGGTCCTCTTCATGATGGACTCAGTCTTGCCGTCCACTTCCATTGTGAGCTACGGAAGAGCAGAACGATCAAGCCATGGTGGTGGAGGTGAGAAACTACGGGAAGCTTCCTCCTTGATTTTGAACAGGGATTCTCAAACTGCAGCCCATGGGCCGGATGTGGCCCATGGCACCATTACATGTGGGGACCCCACTGCCTCCACCACACCTGGAAGTGCCATGTGGTAGAGGAAGGGCAAAATAGCCGTCCAGCCCCCCCAGCTTTAAAAAGGTTGAGAACTCCTGATCTTGAGCATCGCCTGGTAGGGAACTACAAACCCCAGAATCCCCCACCCAGCCTGGGAGCCAGGCCACAATTTTGTCCTCCACAGGGCAGGAACCTGGGTCAAAAAATCTCAGAAATGTTCAAGGAAAGAGGGGAAAATCCCAAAATACAGTTATGCCTTGCTTAAAGAACATAATGCGTTCCACAGGATTGCTCTTTAAGTGAATTTGCTCTTTAAGCGAAACACCATTGTAAGTGACCAATTGTGGGGGGGATTGTGAACCCCGATTTATTTGTTAAGCGAGTTTTTGGTTGGTTTTATTTGTTCAGAAATGAACATTCAGAGAAAATTCTGCTCTTTAAGCGAGTTACTCTTTAAGCGAGGCTCTCTTTATGCTAGGTTTGACTGTATATCCTGTGTCTTTGAAGATATTTTTAAAAGGAACTCGTCCTGGTGCCGCAGGGGTTAAATTGCTGTCCTGCAACCAAAAGGTTGTGAGTTCTATCCTGGCCATCGCTCAAGGTTGACTTAGATCTACCATCCTTCTGAGGTTGATAAAATTAGTCCCCAGTGTGTTGGGGGCAAAATGCTAATAAACTTATGAACTTTCCAGAGAATGCGCTACGCCAGTGATGGTGAACCTTTTAGAGATCTTTGAGTGCCCAAACTGCAACTTGAAACCCACTGATTTATCGCAAAGTGCCAACACAGCAACAGGGGGGGGCTAGGAAACGCTCCCATTGGGCTGCTGGGCAGAGGGCGGGGCAAACTCTGTGCTGGGGGGAGAGAGGAAGCATTCCCATTGGGCTGCTGGGTAGAGGGGTGGGGCAAACTGTTGGGGAGGAAGGAAGCGTTTCCATTGGGCTGCTGGGCAGAGGGGTGGGACTAACTCTGTGCTGGGGGAGGGATGAAGCATTCACATTGGGCTGCTGGGCAGAGGGCAGGGTGCACTCTGTGCTGGGGGGAGAGAGGAAGCATTTCCATTGGGCTGCTGGGTAGAGGAGTGGGGCAAACTCTGTTGGGGAGGAAGGAAGCGTTTCCATTTGGCTGCTGGGCAGAGGGGTGGGACTAACTGCTGGGTGGAGGAGTGGGGCAAACTCTGTTGGGGAGGGATGAAGCATTCACATTGGGCTGCTGGGCAGAGGGCGGGGTGCACTCTGTGCTGGGGGAGAGAGGAAGCATTCCCATTGGACTGCTGGGTAGAGGGACGGGGCGAACTCTGTGCTGGGGGGAGGAAGGAAGTGTTCCCATTAGGCTGTTGGGCAGAGGGACGGGTTGAACTCTGTGCTGGGGTGGCTGCACAGGTGACCACAGTGAGGGCTCTGAGTGCCACCTCTGAGTTCGCCACCACTGCACTAAGCACTATAGGGTAGTACTTCGCTGTGATTTATTTATTAGTTCAAATTTATATTGATTGCTTTGCTTTCCCAGTTTTTCCCCAGGGGAAAGAGATCTGCTTGCAAAATCTCTCACCCCCCACCCCAGTTTTATGCACAAAATAGGAAGGCTGGCTTTCAACCAGGAGGCGGTGGTCGTGGTGACACTGCCGACGTCAGGATGGCACAAACTCAGTCCAGTCAATGGCCCTTTTCCCTCTCACCTCCGGGAAATCCCTCAGGACCTCAGACATCTCGTTGCCCCGCTCGCCGCAGCCCACGTAAATGATCACGTCGCTGTTGGAGTACTTGGAGAGCGACTGGGAGATGACGGTTTTCCCGCAGCCAAAAGCCCCCGGGATGGCCGTGGTCCCGCCGAGAACACACCTGCAGGAAGAAGGGTGGCCAGGTGAGAAAAATATATATACTGTATAGTCTGCAGGACGGAGTGAGTGCCCATCATCTGCCCCAGCTCCTGCCAACCTAGCAGATTGAAAGCAAGAAATTGCAAGTAGATAAAGAGGTACCACTTCAGTGAGAAAGGTAAACAGCGTCCCTTGAGCTCCTCCCATCCTCTAGCAGTTCGAAATTGCAAGAAATGTGCAAGTAGATGAGCACTGAACCCTAGTGTCAGATACAACTAGTTTTGGAGTAAGGGCGACCCTTTTACTATAAATTGGAGGGGACTTGACAGCATATAATGAAAATGATCTTTTGATAATAAGATTAATCGAACTCCCCCTCCCCAATCTAATTTTTTGGCAACCCGCAAAAGGAAACCCATTGCAAAAGGGATTCTAAAATGATCAAGCAGTGTTGCTTTTGAGCAAAGGCAGCCTTTAATACAGGGGTGCCCAAACTATGGAATGGGGGCCAGATGCGGCCCCCAATGCCAATTCATCTGGCCCACAAAGCCTTCGTCGCTCCTGGAAGCAGAAGTAAAACGCGCCCATTCAGGCGTGTTTTACTTCTGCTTCCAGGAGTGACGAGGGCTTTGTGGGTCGGATGAATTGGCATCGGGGCCCGCATTTGGCCCCTGGGCCTTAGTGACTGGCTCCCTGAACCACATGATCGGTCCACGGACCAAAAGGTTTGAGCACCCCTGATTCAATATAACTTTTACCTTTACCACCTTATATTATTATGGTGCTATAAGTGGCTAAGACATTGACTGGAAGGCGGAAGGTCAGCATTTTGATACCCGGGTACTGCACGACGGAGTGAGCTCCCGTCTTTGTCCCATCTCCTGCCAACCTAGCAGTTCGAGAGCAAAATTTGCAAGTACTGTACTCTAGATAATTAAGGACCACTTCGGTGGGAAGGGAAACAGCGTTCTGTGTCTATTCATGCCTGTCACATGACCACGGAAACGTCTGCAGAAGCAGACAGCGCGGGCTCTTTGGCTATGAAACAAAGATGAGCACTAAACCCTAGAGTCAGATACGACTGGCTTTTGAGCAAGGGTGACCTTTACCTTTGTACTTATATAAAGTGAGACCCTATCTACTCCCACTCCCCAAAAAACATCTGGTTAAACATGTCCAACTGTGATTTCCCTGCTGGGGCTTACGGGAAGAGAGCATCCAGGACCCTCTGGCCGGTAAGCAGGGGGTGATTAGCCGGAAGCTTTTCCGAGACGGGCCGGATCTGCCGGACGGGCCAGACCTGAATCATGGTGAGTTTCTCCTTCACCCCCTCAAAGTCCAGCTCCAGAACCACATCCTTTGTAGGAAAACAGGCATTGATGAGAAACGGTTCAGGATAATTAATTAATTTCTGTTCAGAGGACGCCGGGGGTCATCCTCAATCAAGAATCAAGAGCCAATAGGTTTACAAAAGACCCGCTTCGGGTAGAAACTTGCTAGGACCGGGATTTTTTTTAAAAAATGTGAACCCAAAACCCGCTTATAACGCAAATATCACCACTTTCCACCGAGAATGCCCTGCTTTCCATAACTAACCCAAAACTAAGTGGCTCAAGTGGTTAAGACACTGACTGGAAGGTGGCAGGTCAGCAGTTCGAGACTTGGGTACTGCGCGACAGGATGAGCTCCCATCTCTGTCCCAGCTCCTGCCAACCTTGCCACTCAGAAGTAAGAAATTGCAAGTAGATAAATAGGGACCATTTTGGTGGGAAAGGCAACAACATTCTGTGCATGCCTGCCACATGTCCATGGAAACGTCTGCAGACGCAGACAACACTGGCTCTTCGGTTATAAACAGAGATGAGCACTGAACCCTAGAGTAGGATATGACTGGCTTTCAGGCAAGGGTAACCTTTATGTTTACTAATTTTCACGGCTCCCATCCATCTCAGTTCTACGCCAGACTTGTTCAAGAGTCATAAGCATAAGTATTATGGAGTCAACAGCAGAGTCCTGCCTTACAGGACTGTTGTAAAAAGTACTGAAGGAATGTACATGAAATGTGCTGAATATGTAACAAGGATAAGGGAAGCCAAGCCAACCCTCAGGAGACGGGAACAAATGACAGACTCTCCGTTGCCCGGCCAAAAGTCAGGACTCGTGTCTGAGTTGTGGATCACCACGTCCATTAATTACACGAGTTGCAGACAATTAATGGATCATTAATTATAAAAGGTGCAGACAATTAATCAAACAATGGAAACAAAAGAAGCAAGTGTTCATTTCTACCAGAAGCAGGTCTTTTGGAAAACTAATGGGTCTTGATTCAAGGCCCAAAAAATACCCAAACTATTTCAGTTTACATTCAGAAGAATTTAATTTAATTTAATTTAATTTAATAGATTTATATACCGCCCTATCCAATGGACTCGGAGCAGTGTACACAAGTTAAAACCAATTAAAACTGTGATACTGATTGGCAAGTCCCTATTTATTTACCTAAACCAGGGGTTCCCAAACTTTTCAAGCTGGGGGTCGGATCAAACTCTCTCAGTCACCTTCGAGGGCCGGACGGCCATCTTGCCCTGCCTGCACAATGGGGGAGGATATTTTGCTCCAACAACTTCAAAGAGGTAGCCGTTTTGTTTCTCGAATCTCCTTAGAGGGGTGGGGTGGGGGCACATGAAACAGCATGATGGGCCAGATCCGGCCCACAGGTTGGGAACCCCTGATCTAAACCCATAAGGGCTACATCACAGCTTGCACAACCAATAGTTTCCCCCAAAATCTCTCTTGGCCTCCCTCCCTCTTCAAATGGGAGCATCCGTTCTGTGGTCCCGAGACTTACCGAGGTGTCGTAGTTGCCGGCCGGGGCGATGTGGGTGACGGTTCCCCGGGACCGAGGCGGCACCATCAACATATGCTTGATGAGGGAGTTTTCGCGGACCACCCCATAAATGTCGCCCCCGGTTAAGTGGCTCCCGACCTGCCGAGAACGCAAATAAATGGAGGGTAAATATCCACGACATACAAACATAAAGCTCGTAATTTATCAAAGAACAATAGTTTAATTTGTAAAATAAGCATAATAAATCGTCACACTCAAAACATATATTGTAACTTTTTAAAAGGCAAACGGCCTCCTCGGGGATTTGATGTTGGATCCCCAGGATCTAAAGAGTCACAGTCTTTGTTTGGCATGTGCACAAGGGATATTTAAAATGCTTGCATCTCGTGCTTGTGGGTTAAACCAGGGGTTCCCTGATTGGGTGGCATACAAGTGGAAAAATTTAAATTAAATTAAATTAAATTCCCAACCTTTTCAAACCGAGTGGCAGGATTACACTCTCTCAGTCAGCTTTGAGGGCTGGAGGGCCGTTTCGCCTTGCTCACACAATGGGGGTAGCCATTTTGTCCCAACAGCTTCAAAGGGATGGCCATTTTGTCTCTCGAATGCCCTTGGAGGTCACCACATGAAATGGTGCTGTGGGCCAGGTCCGGCCCACATGCCTTCGGTTGGGAACCCCTGGCTTAAACTGGGCTGCAGCCATAAAATTATGAGCTCGTAATTGGCGTCGGAAACAATGTCTGGTTTTTAAAAAACCAAGGCAGTTCTTTTCTTACAATTGGGAGATTTTTTTTTTTTAAAAAAAGGCCAGAATTCTCTATTCTTAATGTTATTTTTTTTCCTTTTTAAAATTCCCCAGCCATTTATTTGAGGACACAGAGAGGGAAGAATAAAGGAATATGGGTTATCCGAGCAATACAGTTTAATCAATAAAGTATGGCAGAATGAGCCTCAGACTTTTAAATGTTATGCAAAGTTTATTTTGGTTAATACAAATTGGCTGGCCCGCCTGCGGGTCGGTGCTTACCCGGATGTTGCTACTGGGGCTGAAATCCCACTTGATGTCCCGGGACAAAGCCGAGATGTTAATGCCGCGGGGGATATAGATGCTTTTGGTCAACTCAGTGATGTCCTTCAGGGGACGCTGGATCCCATCAAAGATGGAACCCATGATCCCCGGGCCAAGCTCCACCGACAACGGCTTCCCGGTCCGCAACACGGGGTCCCCCACGCAGACCCCCGCTGTGGCAACCATGGCTCAGGAAAACACGTGTGGTTGGGAGTTGAACCAGGAAGAAAGGAGAAATCAAGATTTCCAGTGGGTTATTTTTCGGGATTTTATTAATCCGAGGTCCCTGGACCCCTTTTAGGAATGTCTGATTGATTGATTTTTATGTAAAGGGTGCCCTTGCTCAAAAGCCGGTCATACATGACTCTAGGGTTTGGTGCTCATCTCTGTTTCTAGCCAAAGATCCAGCACTGTCTGCATCTGCAGAAGTTTCCGTGGCCATGTCGCAGGCATGACTAGATGCTGGAATGCTGTTACTTTTCATGCCAAAATGGCACCTTTTTATCTACTTGCATTTTATTTTTATTTTTGCTTTTGAACGGCTAGGTTGGCAGGAGCTGGGACAGAGACAGGAGCTCACTCCATCATGCAGCACATAGGTCTTGAACTGCTGACCTGCTGACCTTCCCGTCATCACGTTCAGCGTCTTAACCGTACCGCAGTCCCGTGCATAGGAGCGTGCAGATTTTGATTTCCTTAATTCTTGGTGGGGAAAGGAGGTGGATGGAAACGGAGGAAGCAAACATCTGGCAGTGTGGGTGGAAACGGAGGGTCTTTTCCGGAAGGATACAGGTTTCCTCGTACACCTGGATGGTGGCCAGGTCACCCTCGAGTCGAATAATCTCCCCCACCAGCTCAAAATGGCCAACACGCACCAGCTCGTACATGGCAGCCCCCGACATCTTGCAGGCGATCACCACTGTACCGAGAGGAATAAAAAGGTCAGTAATTAAAGACTTCCTCCTTCCATCCGGGGCCCCCCAGGGCTTCCGATTCCAAAGGAGCCACAGAAGCTGTGGGACAGAAGTAGGAAATGTTTAGTTTCCAAAAATACACCCCTGCTGAGGCTGTTATCGGTCTTCCACTGGCATAGTTGCGTGAGCAGGATTTCAGATGGTGAAATTATAACTAAAAGGCAGTTTTCTCAAGTCATTGCAGACGTGTCAGTGAAAGGAGTAAAGCAATTGCACAGAAAAGCTTTCAGAGGAAGCAAACAACATTTCCACTGATTTCATGACCATGAAACCAATGATCTTTCCCAGGGTTTCCAAGATAGAGAAAAACAAGTGAGAACTTCTGAGTTTTGCCAGAGACCCTACCTGGTCCAGAGACGCCGTGGACGAACCCCATCTCGCTTTCCTTCTCTGCATCCCCGATTTTGGGGAGCTTGGTAAAATCCATGGCTCTCGGAGGGGAAACCGAAGGATACAAGTCACCGTGGAATCAATATCTCTGCATCAAGGAAGCAAGAATAATCCAAATTATTATGATGGAGTCACAGAAAGTAGCCCAAGCCTGTAAACTTCATTCTCTGCCTTCCTTGGCAAGGCAGGTCAGAAATGGAGGCAGCTCTGCTTAAAAGAATCACACCAGCAGTGACGGTTGCCACGATTCTTTTTTAGCAGGGCGCCTCTGCCTTTTAAAATAACACACACAGCCGCAATTGCAAGAAAGTAGGCAGAGTTCCATGGGTGGAGCTGCTTCTCTGCGGAGATGAAATGCCCAGGAAATAAGTCCCACCTGTTGGATTTCTGCCTGTGATACACCTATTCAAAGCAGGGGTGAGGGTTGCCAAATTTCTTTTTTCAAGCAGAGCGTCTGTGCCTTAAACGTACACACCTACTCACATACACAACCACAACTGGATAGGCAGAAACTCCCACAAGTCACACTCTTGATTTATGGAAGTGAAAAGCAATTTCAATGTATTTTTATGCCAATAGGCTTTTTGGAGTTTTTCATTTTCACATAACTTGATGGCTTTGCATTCGCTAACAATACGTATATCTATTTTAATAGGTCCTTAAATGTTCTTGTTCTTCTGTTGTTTCAATCATAAGTTGTTTGCTTCTTCTTCTTCTTCTTCTTCCTCCTCCTCCTCTTCCTTCTTTTCTTCTTCCTCTTCCTGTTCTTTTAATATTTTTAATTGCTCTTTCTAAGCCTTGTCTTTTTAAATGACACACAATCTCTCTTGAGTCCCACAGCCCACAGAAAGGCAATAAAGTGGACAAAGAATTATTTTTAAAATTCCTTAAGGAGGAGGAGGAGGAGAAAGAAGATGGAGATGATGAAGAAGAAAGGAGATGAAGAAGAATTAAATTAAGAAGAAGAAGAAAGGAGATGGAGATGATGAAGAAGAAGAATTAAATGAAGAAGAAGGGAGATGGAGGAGGAGAAGAATAATAGATGGAGGAGGAGAATAATAGATGGAGGAGGAGAAGAATAAGAAAAATGGAGGAGGAGGAGGAGAAGGGAGATGGAAGAGAAGAAGAAGAAGAAAGGAGATGGAGGAGGAGGAGGAGGAGAAGACAAGAAGAGCCATGGGTTAAATTCTGATCTGTTTTACACACCTGTTGAAAAGCGCAGGAGCTGAACCACTCACACCCCCAGACCTCTGGGACCTCTGGACATAACAGGACTTCTTCTTGCTCGCCTGAAATGTCAAGGAGGTCCGAGGCCTCTTTTTGCCCAGAAGCCCCCAAGATGTCCCCCGTGGGCCAGGCAACCCTCCACTGGCAGGATCCGACCCTTCTGCAGCCCAGCACGCTCTGCTGTACCTCTGCCCACATCAGGTGGGAGGAAAGGTGTGTGTGTGTGTATTATTTATCACGCAGTGAAGGTGGAAGGGCAAACAGGTACGGCGCAGCTGCCGCCTGCCTTGAAACTAGTTTTGACCTGTGCCGGCCACTGGGAGCTGGGCAGGAACTGGAGGCCACTGGGAAGGGGACAAAACCAGCTGGGTTTTCAGCTGTCACAGCAAACAGCTTCTCTGCTTACTGTCAACAGCCCTGGCTGCTTCCTCACCCTTCAAAGAGGCCCGGTGGTCGCCCCCCCCCCTTCTCCACCTCGAAGCAAAGGAGGGTGGACCTGTTGAATTTCTGCCCGCTCTCTGTGGCCGTTGTGCGACTTTCCTTTCATTATGATAGGTTTACTGTCAGAGTCACAGTCCATAATCATGCCTAAAGGACTCCCTGGGAATTTTGGGTTCATTGGACACCTGCCCCGCATCACACCTGATTATAAGTGTTGTGCAAAAGAAGAGGGTCTGGTTTATTGAGACGGCGATACCAGGAGAAACACGAATTGAAGAGAAACAACTGATCCACACGCATGGGTTTACAGTAAACCCGTTCATGTGGATTCACAGAGACTTGGGCTTCTGGGAACTGAAGTCCAAGAACAGCAGGAGTGCCAAGATTTGCCCTCACTGCCCTAGATGTATTTGGACATTTTGGACTTTGTGGACTTGAACATCCTAACTATAAAAAAAACTACTAAGAACTGCATATATACTCAAGTTTTACCTTCACCGTTCTTAGGTCCTTGGCTAGGGCTTGAATGGTTAATTTGATTCCAGTCCTCAACTGTGAATCAAATGGTAGATTTGTATCCAATGATGATGATGATGATAATAATAATGACGACGACAACGACAACAATGATAACGATAACGACAATGACAACGACGACAACAACAACAATAATAATAAGCTCAAGTGACTAAGATGCTGATTGGGAGGTGGAAGGTCAGCAGTTCGATTCCCGAGTACTGCAGGACGGAATGAGCTCCCGTCTCTGTCCCAGCTCCTGCCGACCTAGCAGTTCAAAAGCAAGAAACTGCTATTGGATAAATAGGGGCCACTTTGGTGGGAAGGTAACAGCGTTCCGTGCGCTTCGGTGCCTAGTCATGCCTGCCATATGACTATGGAGATGTCTGCAGAAGCAGACAGCACTGGCTCTTTGGCTTTGGAACAGAGATGAGCACTGGCCCCTAGAGTTGGATACGACTGGCTTTCGAGCATGGGAAACCGTTAATAATAATAATAATAATAATAATAATAATAATAATGATGATGATGATGATGATGATGATGATGATGATGTTATTGAGCAAAATTATTTCCATCTTCCATGGGATTTTTGGAACCTCCCCCCACCCCACCCCCTGCTTTCCCCCACCCCCTGACCTTTTCCTGGACTACTGCCAATCCCTTATGCGCATGGATGCGGTTGCTAGGGGCTCCCTGTTGCCAGGGAACCAGCTTCCACTCCGATGAGGCTCCTTCCTGGACGGTAGGCCCAGATTGTTTTGGATATTGCATGCCTCCTCCCTTTAATTCTGGCTCTGTTCTTTCTCTCTTTTTCTTTCTCTCTTTTTTATCTCTCTTAATAATAATAATTATTTTTTCAGCAAGCCTCGCTGTCGGCGATGCGGCTTCCCGACCCACGCCTGGGCCGCTAAGCAGGAAGACCACACGGAAAGCCAAGATTTTACGTTTATGATCTAGCTAGCATCTTCCATTTATAGCATGAGGGTTGGGTTTTTTTTGGGGGGTGGTGGTGGTGGCAGGATTTCAGGAATTCACCCTAAAAGAAGACAAGATTAAATCAGGGATGACCTTCTGTTTTATTCCATACCTTTTGCAAACCTTTCTGAAGGTATTTCAGTTCCCATCTTTCAAGAAGGATGCTATATTTAAATTGCCTCGTCCTGTTAAATCACAATTTTGTCACTCCGCAAGCCTTTGGGGATTCCCTTGTTAAAGCTGCATAATTGTCTGACCATTTTAGAGTCTCTTTGCACAGATTTTCCTCTCCTGGGTTGCTAAAAATTAAAAAAATTTGGCAGGATGTGGCAGTTCGTGAATCGTATTCTTACACCACCATTATTATTTGCTTATTATATGGGGAAAGGTCTCCCTTGCTCGAAAACCAGTCATACACGACTCTAAGGTTCAGTGCTCATCTCTGTTTCAAAGCCGAAGAGCCAGCGCCGTCCGCTTCTGCAGGCGCTTCCGTGGCCATGTGGCAGGCATGACTAGACACCGGAGCGCACGCAACACTGTTTACCTTCCCACCCAAGTAGTCCCTGTTTATCTACTTGCAGTTTTCTTGCATTCGAACTGCTAGGTGGGCAGGAGCTGGGACAGAGACGGGAGCTCACTTTGTGGTGCAGCATTCGGGTCTCAAACTGCTGACCTTTCTGGTCATCACTACTAAGCCACCGCAGTCCCTATGACGACTCTGTAAATAAGTGGCTTCTTAAAAGTCCTGTTTTCTGCAGTGCTGCAAATCTACAGTTGTCGTTTCCTTTATGGGGCCGATCCATCTCACATTTTGAGTTTCCTCTTTTCCTGCTCCCTTCAACGTTACACAGCATTATTGCCTTTTCCAGCAGGTTCTTCCTTCTCAAGCTTAATTTTCACTATTTTTTTTCTTCTGGGAAACAGTTGATACTTGATATGCATTCGGACCCACTTATTTCTGTTCAACACACTTCCCTAAATATGAATGCTTTGTAGTTTGCCCTGGGGTTTTTAAGATGTGTTTGGAGCTGACCTTAACACAAACAAATACACTTTTCCAGCTTGTGTTGAATGTAAACAGCAGGTGCTGTTCAGCTTTTAAATAACCCCCGTGTTATTGAAGGGCAAATGAATATTGTATTTTATACTTTCTTTTACGTGACAGCCAGTGGAATGCTACTCCAAAAATTTATTATGTTTTTCAGTGGTCCCGTAGCAAAGTTTATAGCACTTTGGAACGAAGGGGCTGCGTTCTTATTTCGAATTTTGTTTCACTGGCTGGGGAATTGGCAGAATAGGGGTTTGGGGTTGTGCTGTCCAACAGGTAAAACTAGGAGGGTTGACAGGTGAAGGTCAGGCACCAAGACAGAGAAACAGGGCAGGAGGGAGCCTGGGTTTGAACTCACCGCTCTGCTATCGGTTCCCTTTTAAGCCTCCCTGTGATGCACACAGCTGGATAAACATCTGGGGATCTTCACCCCTATATATTTCATTCCCCCCCCCATTCCCCAGACAAAGGTGTTTAAATGTTGTAGTTCTTTGGGCGGCTTGTTCCATAAATCTGAATGGGTTTCTTACTCTTCCCCGACAATGATGCCACAGCATAGGATGCCCTTGGAGAGCACCACATGACATGGCACCATGGGCCAGATCCGGCCCATGGGCCTTAGGTTGGGAACCTCTGCTCTAGAGGGAACCTACAGAGGGGCAAATTTGGGCTGGTGGGCAACAATTCTCTAAATTATCAGAATGAATTTTTTAAAAACTCCATACAGTATCTAAAATTTGAATTTTTGGTCCCCAGGTGTGGGAATTGGCAAAGGACGGAGATGTTTAGCCTGTGTCTTTCTTCTCCTACGCAGGCCAGACTGGGAATGTCAGCTTCCGGCAGCAGCCCCGGCCGCTGGGAGTGGAAACCCGTCGTGCACAGTGACCTGCTGGCTCGTGGCTTCCACTCGTGCAACATAGTGCAAGGGAAGCTGGTCGTCTTTGGGGGCTTGAAGTCGCCGGAGGCTCAGGAGTCGCCCCGCGGGGATGTGGTGGCCTTTGACCCGACACTCCAGGCCGTCCGCACCCTCTGCCCCGAGCGCGGCTGGGGCCGGAGCCACCACGAGGCCGTGGTCTTGGCCGACCGCTTCCTCTGCGTGGTGGGAGGCTGGGACGGCTCTCGCCGGGTCTCGGAGGTCTGCTCTTTCGACGTGGAGCGGGGCCAGTGGGAAGGCTGGGCCCTGGGGCGCTCCGAGGGGGTCCCCGTAGGGCTGAGCAGCCACACATGTACCAAGATCACGGACCACGAGGCGCGGGTGGTGGGCCGAGAGGGAGGACTGCGGACCCAACGGCGCTACTCCAGTGTCTTCACCTTGGGCCTCGATCCGGCCACCAAGACCTACTGGTATGTCCTGGCCAGCTCTTGCAAAGAAGCATTGACTCTCAGGGAGACAATGGGCTTCTCCCAGGTGCACTGGGAAGGGGAGGGAGGAAAATGAAAGGAAGGAAGCGAGGGAGGGAAGGAAAGGAAGAATGAAAAGGAAGGAGAGGGAGGGAAGGAAAATGAAAAGGAAGGAAGGAAGAAAAGGAAGGAAAATAAGGCTAGATAGATAGACAGACAGACAGCAACAGCAGTAATAATCAGCAACGTTCAACTCTCACAATGTCCTTTCTGATGAAGTGGACTCGATCCACGAGATCTAACCTCAAAATACATCAGTTAGTCTTCAAATTGCCACAATGTTGTGGGTTTCCCCCCCTTGTTTGCTGTCTGCCATCCTTTCCATTTACACTCCACAGGGTGTGGGGTAGGTCCCTGTCCATCGCTTCAGGCCATCTAAGACATGACAGGGCAGGAGGAGGAACCAAAATCCTAAACTTATTTAGGGAATCGCAGAGTAGCCTTTGCTTTGGGCCCGTGGGCCGAACAGACACGAAGAAGCCATTGAGCAGCACAAACAGAATGATCGTAGAGAACGAAGTGTGAAAGAAGGAACACCTGAGTCATGATCTACACGTAGGCCCCAAAAAGACAATGATGACATCAAGAGCTTTATAAGCTATCTCTATACGCCAGTATTTTGTTTCTGCTCGGCAGGTACAAAGAAGAGGGGTTGCACACGGCTTCCAGGGCCGGCCACTCCGCGATGCTGTTGCGTGATGGTGTGAAGGGCAGCGGCTACCAGCTCGTGGTCTTCGGTGGGCGCGACTCTGCCGACTTCGATGTGGCCGGTCGATGGGGAAAGGGGAAAATCCACGTGAGTGGGAAGGCGGTGGGATTGGACCTACCTTCTCCATAAGTTGGGAGATGTGTCCCAGAATAGCACGATTAATGGGTTGTTGTTTTAATAAATTGAAAGGAATAAGAAAGGAATTATTATTATCATGGTCCATGCTTTGAGATTGGGGATTGCTTTAAAAATGGAAAACAGGATGGTGGTGGTGGTGGTGAATTGGGATTGAAAGGTTGGTCTTGAGACATATGGAACATTTTTTTTTTTTTAAATAGTAGCCGTGTTAGTCTGTGGTTCAGGCATATCAGAAAACAAAACAAAATAAACATAACAAAATTAAAAAAACACTGTAGCCAACCTAGCAGTTTGAAAGCAAGAAATTGCAAGTAGATAAATAGGGACCACTTCGGTGGGAAGATAACAGTGTTCCGTGTGCTCCGGTGTCTAGTCATGCCTGCCACATGACCACGGAAACGTCTGCAGAAGCAGACAGCGCTGGCACTTTGGATTTGAAACGGAGATGAGCACTGACCCCTAGAGTCGGATACGACTGGCTTTTGAGCAAGGGAAACCTTTCCCTTTAGCACTTTAAAGACTAACTGCTATATTTTTATTGTTAGCTTTCGTGGATCAAGTCCACTTCTTCCGACCAGTTTCACTCCTTGTCTGAAGAAGTGGACTTGATCCACGAAAGCTAACAATAAAAATATAGCAGTTAGTCTTTAAAGTGTTAGTGGGTTTTTTGTTTATTTTATTTTGTTTTCGGATATGCATGGAACATACATTTATTTATATATTAACCGTATTTATACCCCGCCCTCATCCAAAGACTCAGGGCGGCTTACAAAATTCAAAACAACAACACACAATTAAAACACATTAAAAGGTTTAAAAAATTTAAAAGAATGAAAATTTAGATAACATGGCGACAAACGATAGATTGGCATCGTAATGAAAAGTAAGAAAAGGGTGGATTTTTTTTAAAAAATCTAATTTTAGAGAAATATAGGGAGAACGTATTATGTTGTAATGAAGTGGAAAGGAGTCAAGCCGGGGCCAGAATGTTTATTATTCTAGAAAGTGGGGACAATATATAGCTAAATACAACTTGAATAGAGAATAGGAGGTATATCTTGTTCTGTATTAGTTTATAACAGGGGTGCCCAAAATACGGCCTGGGGCCCGGATGCGGCTCCCAAAGCCAATTCGTCCGGCCCGCAAAGCCCTTCTCATTCTTGGAAGTTGGAGTAAAACGCGCCCGTACGGGCGTGTTTTACTTCTGCTTCCAGGAGCGATGAGGGCTTTGCGGGCCGGACGAATTGGTGTCAGGGGCCACATCCGGCACCCCATCCCTTAGTGACTGGCTCTCTGAATGACATGATCGGCCCATGGCCCGAAAAATTTGGGCACCTTTGGTTTATAATGTTGTTAAGATTTTGTTTTGATTACATGTTTGTGTATTCTTTTAATTTCTTTTACTTTTCATGTTTAAAAAGTTTTTTATTGTGCAATATAGAAAAAAATTAATTAATATTTGTTTTCTAAAAGGCAGCAGGGCAAGGACCAGATTTTTCTACGTTTGAGCTAAATATGGCACCGCGTCATGCCACGACCTTGAATCCGGGGTTTTTACCTTCTCCGGATTTGCATCCAGAGCAATTTCTACCTCCTTTTCAGGTTGATCCAGTCCAGGCTCCGGGACTGACAGAGCAACTGTCCCGCCTGGTCGGTGCAGAAAGGGGATCGGCTCAAGCCCCCAAAGGCCTGAGGCACCAATCCTGCACTGTGGTGGGGCCTTTCGCGGTCATCTTTGGAGGAGAGGCCTTGGGCAAAGGCCGGGACGCCGTTTGCAATGACCTTTACATCCACGATACAAGTAAGTGTAGACCTATAGTAAACATCAAGGTCTCCCTTTCTCGAAAGCTAGTCGTCTCTGAGACTTTGGTGCCCATCTCCGTTTACAGCCAAACCGCTGTCTGCATCTGCAGACATTTCCAGGGCCATATGGCAGGCATGACTAGATGCTGGAACGCCGTTACCTTTCCTGCCGAAGTGGTACCTGTTTATCAACTTGCAAATTCTTGTTTTTGAACTGCTAGGTTGGCAGCACTCACGTCGTGCAGGACTTGGGTCTCAAACTGCTACCCTGCCGCCCTTCTAGCTGTCATGTTCAGCGTCTTAACCACTAAGCCAACACACTCCCTGAAGCTTGGATCAAGAAAGGTGTCCTTAGCATAGAAAAACCTCCACGGGAGCTTAACTCTTCTGGTTATAAACCCACCCACCCTCCTTCCTCTGCCTCTCAGCTTGCATTTTACAGGTTTCTTCTAAGGCAGACCTAAAAGAATGAAGCCTATAATCTTTTCCTTCCTTCCATCTATTATCAACAATTAATTAGTTCCTTCCTTCCTTCAATTATCAACAATTAATTCCTTCCTTCCTTCCATCTATTATCAACAATTTGTTCCTTCCTTCTATCTACAGTAAAAACTCGGATAATGCTAAAACTTGGTTCCACAAGTCTTGGTGTTATCCGCTTTTCAGTGTTATCCGATGCATGTTAAAATCCTATGGGATGTATCGGATAACGTTAAAGCTCCATAGAGATACATTGTAACCACACAGGTTTTAGCGGTTGTTATCCAATGCATCCCATAAGATCTTTATGTTATTCGATGCAATTCTCCCCCCTCCCCAGATTACTTAATGTTATGCAATTTTAGCATTCTCCAAGGTAAACGTTATCCGAGGTATTACTGTATTATCAACAGTTAATTCCTTCCCTCCATCTATTATCAACAATTGAGTCCTTCCATCCTTCCATTATCAACAATTAATTAATTACTTATTTTATCAACAGTTCCTTCCTTCTATCTATTATCAACAATCCCTTCCTTCCATCTATTATCAACAATTAATTCCTTCTATTATCAACCATTCCTTCCATCTATTATCAACCATTCCTTCCTTTCTTCCTTCCATCTATTATCAACAATCCCTTCCTTCCTTCCATTATCAACAATTAATTAATTAATTATTTCCTTCTCTTATCAGCAATTCCTTCCTTCCATCTATTATCAACAATTCCTTCCTTTATCAGATGTTGGACTGATATCTTCCCGCACCAGAAACGTTCCTAGCCTGAGCGGCTTTTCTGACAGGAATGGAAAGAGCAAAAAAGGGCCAGGAATTAAATACGAGGCTTCTCTGAGACTCTAAACCAGTGGTGCCCAATTCATCCGGCCTGCGAAGCCCTTGTTGCTCCTGGAAGAAGTAAAACACTCCTGTATGGGTGCGTATAGGCTTCACGGGCCGGATGAATTGGTGTCGGGGGCCGCACCTGGCCCCCGGGCTTTAGTGACAGGCTCCCTGAACCACATGATCGGCCCACAGCCCAAAAAGTTTGGGCACCCCTGCTGTAAACCAATGGCGGCCAACCTTGGCACTTCCAAGTGTTCTTGGCCTTCAATTCCCAGAAGCCCAAGTCAGCACTCCTGCTGCTGAGGGCTTCTGGGGATTGAAGTCCAAGAACATCTGGAGCACCAAGTTTCGCCATCACTGATAAACATTTCCTCCCCTGTTCTCTCCAGGGTCCTTGCCGGCAAAATGGTTCCACTTCCCTTGTTCTGATCGGGCCCAGAAACGAGTGGGTCACCGGACGTGCCTTTTGAATGACAAGGTCTACCTCGTTGGGGGCTTCGGGGCAGACGGCAAGACCCCCCAGGCAGAGATCTGTACCTTGGAAATCAACCCGTAAAGTCTTTTCTGCGTCTCCTGTAATGTTCGTCACATTGTAAATAAAAGTTTTTTTCCCGTCACGTTGCCAAAGTGAGCGATAAAAACTGAATCTGATGAGAAGGAAACTCACAGAGGGATCAAATTATGTTCCCAAGTTTATGAATTGTTTTATCCCTTTCCAGGGCGTCCACTGAAAGCTTGAGTCTCAGGAGTTCTAAATCAAACAGGTAAACAGCATTTACGCTTTATCAAATTCTTCTTTGTGGCCTCTGAATTCACACAAATGGGTTCACTGTACCTACGTTACTGGCAAGTCGGCAGTTTCGAAACCCAAGCACTGCATGACGGATTGAGCGCCTGTCTCTGTCCCAGCTCTTGGGGACATGAAAGGGGCCTCATTTGGGCATTCCTTGAGCGGAGTTCCTCCTGCAAAAATTAATTAATTAATTAATTTTATTTGAACAAATTTCTATTAGCGCCCAACTTGGCAATGACTCTGGGTAGCTAACGACAACCAAAAAGAATATCAAAACTAAAAACCCTTTAAAAAACCCAATTAAAACGTTATGTATCCTTTCCACCCAGAATAATTTTCTGACATGACATTATAACCAGAGATGCTTGCAGATCGTAACATCTGGGATTTTGACACCCCCGCCGCCGTCTTTTCAGGGACAAAAGGCAGCCACGCAAGCGGCCAAATTCCACGCCAAGCCAAACTATGTGACACAGAAAACATTTATTTGACAACAACAAAAAAAAAGACATTGCCAGAGATGACACAGAAGTAATAATACTAATAATAAGGTTAAGCCTTTGAGGTCTAAAACTGCAACTGTGTGTGGGGTGTCAAAAGGGGTTCAGTCCGGGGGGGGGGGGGAGAGAAAAAGCCTCTTCCCCCACTAAGAGACCAGGACCCCGGCAGAGCTGGCCTTGCCTGCCTCGTTGTTCTCCTTGGTGGGGGCCTTTTGGTCGTCCTCTCCAATCAGGCGGATGTTGTGCTTCTCCCGGAATTCGTTCAGTTCCCGGCCTTTCGTCTGCAGCTGCTGGCTCAGTGTCTCGATGATCTTGTTGATCTGGAAGAAGGAGAAGGAAAAGTAATAATAATCATAATAATAATCATAATTATTATTATATTAGATTTGTATGCCGCTCTTTGTCGAAGCAACTCCGAGCGGCTAACAATGCTACAATCACAAATAGTTATACCTCGCATCGGTGGTGAGACAGAGGCGTTATAAATAGAGGATAAAATTGTCGAGATCTCACACAAAATCCCCCAAAACAAGGGACAGCATATATATACAGTGCAAGCTTCGAAACAGGCCTATTTTACAGGAAGACTCTGAGTAGCCTTTGCACAGCGCCCTTTGGCAAGTAAAAACCAAAATCAGCTTGAAAGGTAGGCGAATTCTTCCTATTTTTCTTTGCCACCTGGAAAACCCACAATTGTCTAAGCTGAATATTTTGGAAATTTAATTTTCGCACTTCTACACCGCCCAGTCAGGGAACCTGACGACATCAACCGAGAAGCGGCATTCGCTGCCAGAGGCGTTACCTGTTCTTTATTGCTTTCCAGAGCCGGAAGAACCTCTTTCACGGTGCGTTCCACCAAAACACCCCCCACCATTCGATAGCACCTCCTGGATGGATCCACTTCCCGGAGCGTCTCAATAACGAGTCTGAGGAAAGGAAGGAAAACAGATTTTTTTAAATGGGCGGCCGAGCAGGACAGGGCTGGGAATCCGTCCCAGGCACCCCGGGAGCCTCGTAATTGCAGGGTATCCCCTGAATCTTTCATCTCCATCAAATTACCATTTGTGTATGTGTGCGTGTCCCTTAGATTATTGGCTTGTAGTTCTGTGCACGTGACAGCGCTGGCTCTTCGGCTTTGAAACAAGAGATGAGCACCGAACCCCAGAGTTGGATACGGTTGACTTTCAAGCAAAGGAAACCTTTACCTGCAGCACTTAAGAATTGACAGTGCTCTGAGGCCAACTTCAACCTGATCCTCTGCAGCCGGAATGGAGAAGTGATCTGAAACCAGGGATAGCGAACCTCGGCACTCAAGGTGTTCTTGGACTTCAATTCCCAGAAGCCCAAGTCTCTGTGAATCCATGTGAATGTAGATTGACAGAGACTTGGGCTTTGGGGAAATTGAAGTCCAAGAACACACACAGTAAACCCATTCATATGGATTCACAGTGACTTGGGTTTTGGGGAATTGAAGTCCAAGAACACACACAGTAAACCCATTCCTATGGATTCACAGAAACTTAGGTTTCTGGGAATTGAAGTCCAAGAACACGTGCTGTAAACCCATTCATGTGGATTCACAGAGACTTGGGCTTCTAAGAATTGAAGTCTAAGAACATCTGGAGCGCCAAGGTTCGCCATCATGGCCCTAAACCATGTAAACGCAGTAAGTAACGGGACCCATTTCTGCTTAAGTTCCCATTAGTTAAGAGACACTGTTCAGAACCCTGTCGACGATTTATCGTTGCTTGAGGGAAATGAGAGAGGCCATGATGACAATACAACCAGCAAATTGTTAATTAGCAAACCTATCATGATTTCTCCTTGTGCAGGGCATAATTAGGCAACCAGATACTGGACACAGTTTTGATATTCTCTCACAAACTGAAAAATAACTGTGCACTGGTTTAGCCGTGTGAGAAGAGTTTAAAAACAACCAGGTGGTTTTTAGGCAAATGTTTCTCTCTTAATCAGCTTGTAGCATAGAACCATAGAATTACCGAGTTGGAAGGGGCCTGCTCAACACAGGATAACAATATCCCAAACCCTGTAGACCAGGGTTGCCAAAACTACGGCCCATGGGCCAGATCCTGCTCCCAATACCAATTCGTCCGGCCCATGCCACCCTCATCACTCACGGAAGCAAAACACACCCAGATGGGCACGTTTTGCTTCCACTTCCAGGAGTGATGAGGGTGGTGTGGGCTGGATGAATTGTCATTGGGGGCCTGATCTGGCCCCTGGGCCGTAGTTTGGGCACCCCTGATTTAAGCAGAGAAAATGGAAGCTTAAAACCTATATCGTCCTGTTGCAAAAGATGGGTGGAAGGAACCACATCACTGGCCTGCCGAACCATGCGACCGGCCCAGGGCCTGAAAAGTATGTGGAGCCCTGCTGTAGACCACAGAGAAGTACCTGTCCCAAAGAATCCAGAGGCCCCACATTACAAAGCCCCACCCTATTACGTACTTGTGTTCATTCAGCTCCATCTCTAACTCTGCTGCCTTGGAAGCGAGGCCTCGTTGCTCCTGACGCAAGCGGTTAAATCCAGCCACTACCTGGAGAAGAAAAACCGGGGGGGGAGGGGGGAGATCAGTCACAAGCTAGATGATACAGTCCAGCCCCATCCAATCTAGGCTTCCCTGCCCCATAGATGACTGCTTTCATTATTCCAGAAGATGGCCTCTCTTTGAAAACGTTTGGACAAAAGTCTACAAACAGCCAGTGATGTGAAAAGCGCATGTGCTGATTTAGCAAACTTCTTCTTCTTCAGGTGCCGTATCCATTCCGGATATTGGCTATCCTCATGGCAATGGCCTTCCTGTTCTTAACTCCTGGGAACAGTGTCTTCCGTGGACCTTCCACACCAGTCTCTCATGTTCTTCAGCCATGAAGTCCATCTACGTTCAGGGCTTCTTCCTTCCCAGGGTTCTTTCCTTGAAGAACGAGTTAAAATATTCTGTACTTTATGTTGTTTCTCATGATACGGCCAAGGTATTGGCGATTTCTTTGCTTCGTGGCCTCAAACAGTTCTTGTTCTTCATCCATCCGGTCCTATGGTCATCCCAGAATATCCTTAGCAGCCATCGGTAGATTCACATTTCAGAAGCACTTTGGTTTTCTTTTGGGATGCTTTAGTCAACGTCCAAGCTTCGACGCCATACAGAGTAACACTGGAATGCACTTACCTGACACCTACTTACCAATCAAAACTTGTGCAACTCCAAATAACCAGAGGACGTCCGAAGCAAAATAGCCAGTTAATTTTTAAGAAAAACATATTGTATCTTCCATTTGAGCAAATTTAAAACTCGACACAGAAAGTGTCATGGAGATGAATAGAGGGGGGAAGTGGCTTTCCAACATCACATTTTAAAAAGGAGATGCAGTCGTTTTGCAGTTATTTTATCTCTCTGTCGACAATAGGGTTTTTTTTTTTGTTCCTGGTATAATTACTGCACAGTATATATGTATTTTTTAAAATGTGATTGTTCACAATGTGTTTAATGCGTAGAGTTGCCATAATTCTGTACCACAAAACCGAGACAGAAATATCCTTGACAAAAATGAGTGGGTTATCTACAAAATAGCCTTTAAAAAGCACACAAACATAATATAATGACAGTTACAAAGCACTTTCACAATCAGTAAGTTTTAAAAATCTGGGACTTTAACATGCTTTTTTTGAACTAGTCAGGACAATATATCCAACCTTGAATCTGGGACAATCTCGGTTTTCTGGGACGTATGGCAACCCTATTAATGTGTGAGTTTCCTGTTGTCAGCCGAGATAGGGAGGGTATAAATATAATAAAATAAATAAATAAATAAACAAAAGTAAAATAAAGTAAAAGAATGGAAACGCCCACCCCGGGTTAAATATTGCTCCTGAGGTAACTCTATGGCTCATGTTAAGCTGCTACGCAGAAGACTACATCAAAGTCACATTTTATCAAAGGTTGTGAGATTTGTGGTTGTGAAGAGCCCCGATATGCCAAGCCCTCCTTCCTGTCCATCACCGCCCCTTCAGCGTGCCCGAACTCTGCCCATGCCCAGAGGCCCTCGTCTTCCTGACCTGCTCAGCCGTCATGGCCTTGCCTGCCGCCCCGCCTCCCCCGCTGCCCGAGGCCGGAGCCGGACCGCTCTTCTTCTCGCTGCTCTCCGCCATTTTCGGCGTGACAACAACGGCTGCCGTCGGCGATGATTCCCCCCACCCCGCGCTACTCCCGGAAATCGCCGGACTTTGCGTTACGTCACTTCCGGGATTCGGCGGACGTCCAGAGCGCCATTTTGAAAGAGGCAGACGCCTCAGCAATGCTATGTCTAAAAACTAAACGGAACTATGTTGGCCGTGAAGTCTCGGAAAAAGTAACTTTTTTCACGCTTTCGTTCTTTCCTCCCTCCCCTTTTTAAACCCTGAATGTTTTTCTTCCCTCAGGTTTTCCTTCGGCGCCATCTTGGTTACGGGCGTAATTGAAGCCCCAGTGGAAAGTGAAACTCCTGCAGCAACCGGGAAAGCGCAGAATAAAGCTCCAACAACCGTTAAAATATTAATAATATTAATTACATGTCAAAGGCCGCGTTTTTCGCACTGAGCTACCTGTTTCCTTTGCCATTCCACTCCGAAGGCGCCATCTTGCTTACGGGCACGAGGCTTCGCCGCCATCTTTGGTTCGAACCAACTCGGCCTTTGAGCGGCGCCATCTTAAGTAAGGGATGCGTCGACGCTCGCGGCTGCCTAGAGATAGAAAAAAAGAGTAGACTGACCCAATGCTCTCTAAACAGGAAAGTTCCGGGTTTATAATTAGGCAGTTGTGTTTTCTGGGCTACAAATCCCAAAACCCTGCAGCTAACAAGGGCCCACCTTATCAGAAGGGAAGCCTAGAAGTCGTTTGCACAACATATATTGTTCCCAAACCAAAGAAGCTTACAACCATACTCCCACTAATAATAACCCTGTACAAATATACTAAAACTCAAAGGAAGTCTAACCATTGGTTTCCCCCCTCCATCTTTATTTTGGGCACCGCTGACGCCGGAGGCGCCATCTTTGTTAGGGGACAAGGCGACTTCCGGGTTGGACTTTGAACCTGTGGGCATTGGTGGGGTGGGGGCTTTTTGCAGCTTCTTCTTGCCCTCCGTCCTGCTCATGTAAATGTAGGGAAGGGGAGAAGGAGGGAGGGTGGGGAGGGTGTGAAGCCTAGTGCTGACAGAGACCAAGGCTGGACAATTTGACCAGGAAAGGGTTAATTAAGTCGCCCTTGGAAATGGGGAGGGCGATGGAAAAAGTTACTCTTTATTTGGCCCTGGCCATGTTTGGCTGGAAGAGTCAGGAAACTGCAAGTCAAAAAAAGTAACTTTTTGAACGCTCCTGGTGCTTTGGAGGGGGGAGGATGCAAGAGGGAACATCATAATAACCCAGAATTAAGTTGCTTTGGTTCTGTGGAACTCCCTGCCACTTTATGTATCTCTCTTTATGCAGAGATAAGGCTATTTTCTCCTGGGGGTGAGATGTGTCGTTATTAACCCATTCATCTAGTTTATCTTTTGTTGCCTTTATGTTCCTTCAAGTTTCTCCTGATTTATGTCGAGCCTGTGAAAGAGAGATCTTCAGAATCTCTCGTCCTCAACAGACCGGATCAGCAATTGCAATGCAAGCCTGTGGTTTCCTTTAGCAAGTTAAACCATCTTGCGTTTCACCTTCCTCCTTTCCTGCTGCCTTTCTCCAGCATTATTGTAGGATTCAATCTTACCACCCCTGGATCCTCTTTTATATATACATGAAGCTGCTGAGAATGGTTACCCAGAGTTTGGATATATTCAGTGAAACAATCTTGTAACATTATATGTTTCACAAAATTTCTGAGTCGGTTTTTACTGAATAGGGCGGCATACAAATCGAAGAAATGAAATGAAATGAAATTTCTGATAATTTATCAGTCTGCTGCCTCTCTGGGCTACTGCCATTTCATAAATTGCCCTGAATCGGTGGTTCTAATCTGAGATGTAGAAGATGGGATAGAAACGTGCTGAGCAGATAAATAAGTTTACACCCCATACATTTTGATATTCCTTCAGGGCGAATATCCTTTTAAGTCACAAAATTCCCAATGAAATAGATCTGTTGGTCTTTAAACAGGCACAATATTTTGTCCCCACCCTTTGAATTATATTCTCTGTTAAATTTTTGGTAACATACTGAGATGGACTAACGTGGTGGTTTCTCTAGAAACAACTTCCAGGGGTTTCGCTCCAGAAACTGAAAATAAATCAATTTTCTTTCCTTCCTTCCTTCTTTCTTTATTATCTATATATTTATGTATATATTTTTCCCATTTCTAGGTTGAGAGCAATTGTCCAGAAGTCCTTGGAAATACTCTGTGGGGCTGAGAAACGGCATTCAAGTTTCAAAAATCCAGTTACCAGTCTGAGGTTGTAGATTTCAAATCATGTTTACTTAATCCAGATTCCCAAATCCAGATAAGAACCAAATCGCATCAAACAAAGCACATTCTCCCCCGCTTATTTGATAAAATAACACACCACAGTATCTCCCCATAATGAAAGACATTTATCTCCTCCTTTCTGTTTTTAGGTAAAGGTCAAGGTTGCCCTTGCTCAGACGCTATGCTTAGATTTTTAGAGTCGAGATGTTGTGATTTTTAGATTTCAAAGATTTTAGAGTTTTTATGATGTTTTATCTATACATACAGGTTGTCGGAGTGTGTTATGTCGAAGGTGCTTCATGTGTTGTAAGCTGCCCGGAGTCGCCTTGGGAGGGGGCAGATAAACAAGTCTAAACAAACAAACAAACATGTTGACTGGAAGGTCGGCAGGTCAGCAGTTCGGGACTCAAGTGCTGCACGACGGAGTGAGCTCCCGTCTCTGTCCCAGCTCCTGCCGACCTAGCAGTTCAAAAGCAAGAAATTGCAAGAAGATAAATAGGTACCATTTCAGTAATAATTTTGTGACACAAATTATTCTGGGCTGAAGGTAACAGCATTCCATTCACTCAGGGGTCTAGTTGTGCCTGCCACATGACCACAGAAACGTCTGCAGATTCAGACAGCGCTAGCTGTAAACGAAGATGGGCACCAAACCCTAGAGTCAGATACGACTGGCTTTCCAGCAAAGGCGGCCTTGGCCCTATCATACATCAAGTTCTTCTTCGTGTTCTCTGTGAATCCACACGAATGGGTTTACTGTGCATAAGTGCAGTAAACCCATTTGTGTGAATTCATAGGAGAGCACGAAGAAGGAGGAGAAGAGTTACAGGGAAGCCCTAAAGGTCTATGGACAATCCTCAGATCCCTGCCTTGACCAGGGATGGCTTGGACTGGGTGGCCGCATGTAGGTGGCCTATGGAAGCGACCCTGTTTCCCCAGGTGGTCTTGTTATCTCGGCTGACCACTTTCCCCCCTCCAGCCGTAGTTTCCAAGGGATGTCCGCGGGCGAAGGATCCCCAAAGCCACTCGTCGCAGTCTGCCAGGTGACCGCCACCCCGGACAAAGAGCAGAACTGGAACTCATGCTCCCGGCTCATCCGGGAGGCTTCAAGGCGAGGGGCCTGTGTTGCCTTCCTTCCAGAAGCCTTCGATTTCATCGGCAGCAGCGTGGAAGAGACCCTGGAGCTGGCTGAGCCCTTGGATGGCGAACAAGTCCAGCGTTACAGCAGTCTAGCCAGGTAGGACCATATCAAAGTCTACTCTTCCTCAAAAGTTGGTCGTATCCGAGTCTATGGTGCCGTGCTCCTCTCTGTTCACAGCCGAAGAGCCAGCGCTGTCTGTGCCTGCAAATGTTCCCACAGTCACGTGGCAGGCACGACTAGAGTGCACAGAACACTGTTACCTTTCCTGCTGAAGCGGAACCTGTTTATCTGTTTGCAATTTCTTGCTTTCAAACTGCTAGGTTAGCAGGAGCTCGGGTCTCGAACTGTGTCGTTGTCAAATCAGAGCTGTGGGAATTTCCACTCCGGAAACTATTTCCAGGCAGGCAGCTGGAAATCATCTCGTCCCCTCTTTTGTCTCCCTTTCTTCCTGGCAGAGAGTGCAACATCTGGCTGTCTCTTGGAGGGTTTCACGAGCGAGGCCACGACTGGGAGAAAACCAGAAGGATCTACAATGTTCACCTCCTCCTGGACCCTGAAGGTGAGGGAAACCTCTTCGCCTGGGATGTGTCCGTGACCCACAGACGTTCCCGGTTGGCCAGGGCCCCTTAAACACCGACCTTTCCTTCTGGCCTGGTTTGAGGATGAAACGGCACAGATTTTTTTTTTTGCAATGCTATGGGCTTAAGTGGCTAAAATGTTGATGACCAGAAGGTTGGGAAGTCAGCAGTTGGTGACCCGAGCGCTCCCGTCCTGTCGTCTTTCCCACCTACTACCAGCCTCGCTGTTCAAAAGGCAGAAATTTGCAAGTAGATAAATAGGTACCGTTTCAGCAGGAAAGGTTACAGTGTCCCTTGTACTCTAGTGTCTAAATCATGTCTGCCCCACGACCGCAGAAACGCCTGCAGATTGTGGCAGTGCTGGCTCTTTGGCTGTAAATGGAGAGGAGCACCAAACTCTAGAATCGGATACAATTGGCTTGTGAGCAGACGTTTCTGTGGTCACGTGGCAGGCATGACCAGATACCAGAGAGCATGGAATGTTGTTACCTTTCCTGCTGAAGCAGTACCTATTTATCTACTTGCAATTTCTAGATTAGCAGTGGCTGGGACAACAATAATAATCTTGTGTCAGAAATTACTCTGAGTTGAAAGGATTTTTTTGCTGGAGAAACTCCTCCGCTCGGGGGACGCCCAAACGAGGCTCCTTTCATGTCCCCAAGATCTTTTTCCCCACCGAAGTGGTCCCTATTGATCTACTTGCAATGTCTTGCTTTCAAACTGCTAGCTGGGGCAGAGACGGGCGCTCAATCCATCAGAATGCTGACTTGCCAGCCTTCCAGCTAACAAGGCGAGCTTCTTAACCACCGAGCCACAGCTGGGACAGATGAACGGAGCTCACTCCGTCGTGCAGCTTCCAGGTCTCAAACGGCTGACCTTAAATTACAGACGGAAGAGGATCTGAGCTGCAGTAGGAATTAAAAATCAAAAGCCAGTAGTAATATTTAAATTTTTAACAGCCAGTTTAGCAAAGGCAGCCCCGGTGCCAGGAAAGGACTTTACTGGCGTGTGTCTAAGCAGTTTCTCCTAAAACTCGCCTCTCGAGCTTGGGCAGAGAAGGGGGAAGTTGCGGAGACCTGTTGTAGCCAGAAGCTGATCGTCTTTCCCTCCCCTTCTAATCCCTCCGGCCGCAGCAACCCTTGTGGCCGCCTACCGGAAGACACACCTCTTCGACATGGAGGGCCGCGTGTCCCTAAAGGAGAGCGCCTACACCAACCCAGGCCCTGAAATAGTGTCCCCAGTCGACACCCCAGCCGGGAAGGTACGTGGGGGGGTGGCCAGCCGAGGCTTGGTTGCAAAATTCTGTTTTTAAAGCTGGGAGGTTCGGCCGGTGCCGGTGACCCCCGCCCCCCTGCCTGCGACGACGAGACTCTGTTTTATCCCAGGATGGGCCTGCCCTGGTGGCGCAGGGGTTAAATTGCTGCCCTGCAAACTAAAGGTTGTGAGTTCAATCCTGACCAGGGCGCAAGGTTGACTCAGCCTCTTCCATCCTGGTAAAAATGAGTCCCCAGCATGTTGTTGAGGGCAAAAATGCTAATTAGATTGTGAACTGCTCAGAGCCCAAACTATGGCCCGGATCCGGCCCGGTGCTAATTCATCGGGCGCATTTTACCTCCGCTTCCGGGAGTGATGAGGGCTTTGCAAGGCCGGATGAATTGGCATTGGGGGCCAGATCCGGGCCACAGTGAACGGCCCATGGCCTGAAAAGTTTGGTCACCCCTGGCCCAGAGGGTGCCCTCACCGCTTCTATGGGGGCAGGAATAGAAGTGGAATTGCTTTGCTTTTTGCTTTGGTCAAGAGACTATTGATTGGCGCAGTCTGTAATTAATTAAATCTCTCTTGCTGCTCTGCGTCCGTCTCAGGTCGGCCTGGCCATCTGCTACGACCTCCGCTTCCCCGAGATGTCCCTTGCTTTGGCCCAGGAAGGAGCCGAGATTCTCACCTACCCGTCTGCCTTCACCGTGACCACTGGGGCTGCCCACTGGGAGGTAAGGAATTCAGACGACTGTCACGTTCATAGCTTGCAGGCAAAATGCTCAAAGGCAGGCAGGTCTGTTTTCCCTTTCATTTACTTCGATTAGGGGAACGATGCCATCATGAAACCTTTCAGATTTGTGAAGGGGGGGGGGGTTTCTAGGCCTCTGGGACTGCGGAGGCTCAGTGGTAAAGATGCTGAACTTAAAGACCGGAAGGTCGGAGTTTGATTCCCGGGTACTGCACAACAGAGCGAGCACCGGTCTCTGTCCCAGTTCCTGCCAACCTAGCAGTTCGAAAGCAAGATATTGCAAGTAGATAAATAGGCACCACTTTGGTGGGAAGGTAACAGCATTCTGGTGTCTAGCCATGCCTGCCACATGACCGCAGAAACGTCTGCAGACACTGACAGCGCTGGCTCTTTGGCTGTAAATGAAGATGAGCCCTGAACCTTACGAGTCAGACCTGAATGGCTTTCGAGCCAGGGCGACCTTGGCCTTTCAGATGCCCCTTTTAAATAATGGACTTTGCACATGCTCAGACACCCAGCCCACAAAGTCAAGCTTCATTTCCTCAGCTCAGCAGCCCTTTTCGCATGCACCGTTTCTCTTGCCGTTCGCAGCACTGAGGGTTTCCTCCTCCTTGAACCTTCCCCATTTCCAGGTCTTGCTGAGAGCCCGCGCCGTCGAGACCCAGTGCTATGTTGTGGCTGCGGCTCAGACGGGGCAGCACCATGCACGGCGCACCTCCTACGGCCACGCCATGGTGGTGGACCCCTGGGGTGCCGTCGTCGCCCAGTGCCAGGAGGGGCCGGGTCTCTGCTACGCCGAGATCGACTTGGTTTACCTGCGCCGCCTCCGGAAGGAGATGCCTGTCTTTTCCCACCGCCGGCCAGACCTCTATGGCCAGGTGAGTGCCCGGCAGACTCACCTGTCCGGGCGAGATCTAACCTCTACCGTGCCAAAGGTGTCTGAGCACTGAACTCTAGAGTCAGATACGACTGGCTCAAGGGCCACCTTGACCTGAATTGATCAAACAAATAATAAATATCCACCGTTTCCTTTCTGTGACCAATTTGGAATTCTCTTTCTGAGCCCCCCCCCCCAAAAAAAAAAAAGAAAGAAAAAGAATTGTGTGAGCTGCTCCGAGTCG